>CM069908.1:79948443-80313628 GCA_036172215.1 Camellia granthamiana | reverse complement strand
AATCTGCATTTTAGCCCTACTTACGCTGTAGCAAACATTTTCTTCAAAGCTAAACATGCACATGTTTATCGTTTCCAATTTAGGGTAATTCAACCTCCATCCGCAGGCATTCAAGCAGTTATATCACATAAGCAGCTAGCCTCATGGTAATCATGCTATTATGGCAACATTCACACGCATATGGCATGCTAAAGCATAGAAGCTTACCTAGTACTCCAAGCCAAAACAGAAGCTAGTTAGTAATCAATGCGTGATCCTAGCTCATGTTAAAATGGCTAATGCAACACATACAAGATGCAACTACAATAGGCTCGGCTATCCTACGATGGCGTGTGAGATGCTACAAATAACACGTATTCAATTTGGGAATTGAAGTACAATGCAGTTAGCGTGATGTACCGAGCCCTGGTGCATGTAAGACAAATGAATGGATGCACGCATGCATTGCATAAAGTGCTAATTTAAATATGCCCTAATCTACCATCATAAGCAGGTAAATAAAAGGGAAGAAAGACGTGGGGTTGGAAGACATGCACACACTCACGCACACTTATTACACAATTGCGCCCTCACTCGGAGGGACCAAAAGAATGTTACAGTCCGAATAACAAATCAGCTATCCTAGCTATTTGATTATTACAGACCCTTAATTAATTAACAAAATGAATGCCAAAAGGAAAGGTGGCCACAACCCCCGCCTCGGGATGCGCGAATGATGCATGCTCGAACCTGCTTGCCCGGAAACCCGTTGCCATAGCACTACTGCCTCTGTTTTCATTGCCCTGCTTCTCCGAAAATTGCCAAAATTCTGGGACAGGTTCTCTGAACACTTTGAAATACCGTCGGCTGAAGTAAATGTCCACCGGCCATGGAACACATCCATCGGCTGGGTTTTATGTTGTCGGCCACAAATATATTGCCGGTCGGCACTCTATACTGCCGGTCGGCAAAAACTTCCTGCAGAAAACAGTTTTGACAGCAACAGAGGACAGGCAGTATATGGCATGGGATTTCAGGCACATGTGAGCATGGTCATGTTCCCCATCATGTATTGAACTCAGGGAAGCATGGCCCTCGATCCTCGGGCCATCAATTGTGCATGAAAGCCTAAGGGATCAAGCTTGCCATTTGATGTAAAAATGCATGCAACACACAAATGAGGACCAAGACCCCATCATGTCAAAGTCAAGGGCCCCCGTGACCGAGGGTTGAGATGTGTTTTGTCACTTGAAGTACAAACACCCCTCATCCCTCACACTTGGTTTGACACCCCAAACCAAGCAATGCAATGCATGTTATGCAAACATGGCTCAAAATGTAACATGATACTAAGATGCAAAACATGTCAAATGTGATGCAATCTATCATGTTAAGTATGCAAAATGCTAATCATATGAGATGCAAA
Source organism: Camellia granthamiana (assembly GCA_036172215.1). Taxonomy (NCBI): domain Eukaryota; kingdom Viridiplantae; phylum Streptophyta; class Magnoliopsida; order Ericales; family Theaceae; genus Camellia; species Camellia granthamiana. Next base: position 80,312,223 of record CM069908.1, on the reverse strand, counting down.
TGCGATGCAAACATGGACCAATATGCCATAAGGCTAGCATGGGACAACATGTAATGAACCAAATAAGCAACAAGCATATGATAAACATACAATGGTGGACTTAAACCATAAATAGCAGACCTCAACCTTGCCATAAACAGTGGCCAAAATGATGTACAAGAGCATAAATGATGCATGCAAGCATGCACACATCAAGGTCCATCACCTAAGCATGAAAGGGGACAACTCTAAGCATACCTAAAGGCGATATGAAAGGGCATTAAACCAGCATGCTAAGCTCTAAAAAAATGAATAGAGGATAATGCCAAATCAAACAAAACATGCAAGCAAGGCATGCAACAATGACCAACACTTGACGCCAATAAAGGGGGTCAAACCAAAGCTATGTCAACCAAACCTTAAAGGACCAAAATGACCCAAAACAGTCCCAAGGGACTCCAAAACAAGACTAAAGCATGCATAGATCATGGTCAAAACATGCCAAGGAATGAGTCCAAAACAAGGGCATTCAAGGCCACCAAAAGGGAGCATCACTCAATACTTATCCCAAGCAAACATGGCATGAATTTTTCAATACAAAACAGAGTTCTAGTATGCAAAAAGGGCCCTCAAAACCCACTGATATGGCAGCCTAATGTCTAAACACATGGGCATGCACAATGACCATTTCCAAGGCATAAGAGGACAACCCTTCAAAGCATGAAAGAGATGATGAAGACAAACATACAAGCATGGATTAGGGACTGAAATATGATCTACAATGATGTTAACTCATGAGACTAAGGTAAGCTAAGCATGCTAGAGACTCACACACTCAAGGCTTACAAGCCAAAATGCAAAGTAACTATATCTAACATGCTAAACAAGTCCAAATCAGTGGCCAACAGACCTTATACAAGACAAAATATGGCCAAGAACTTCACAAAGCAAAACCAAAACATGAGAGCATAGTGACCAAAAGCCATGATACGTTTCTAGGCAAAATGAGGGGATGCAAAGCAAGTGCATTAAGCATGAGAGGGGCTAACAAACCAACATGGGACAGAGGTAAAACATACTAAATAAACCCCAAATAAACCTCGAAATGAAGCCAAACAAAACTAGGCATACATGCTACCTTTATGAGCCAAAACACAAGCAAATGAGACAATGAAGGGAGAGGGGTGTCCCTCCCCTATACAAGACTTCAAACCTCCTTCCTCACCACTGAAAATCCACTGGATTTCAGTGATGAGGAGGCCAACTCACCAAGGTAAACAAAGCTTAAGGAAAAAGCACAAAAAGAGGCCAAACAAGGCCTAAGAGGGGGAGTTAGACCCCCAATGCTAAAACATCCTTAATGAAAGCTCTTAAGCATAAAAAAATAAGACTTTTTTCAGTTAAACACAAAGCCTAAATCAGAATGCAAGATAGGTCAAAAGACAACGCAAGATTGGGGAAAATAAAGCAAGAAACTCACCCTTGAAGAACACCTCAAGAACAGCTGGTCCAGCCACCTCCCTTTGACCAAAATCAGTCCAAAACCTCAAGAATAAACCCTCCAAGCCTCTCAATCTCAGAGCAAGGTGTAATGGTGTGTGTATTAGTGCAAAAGTAAGGTCAAAATGCACTTTTAGGCTTCCAAACACACCCTAAGGATGAGAGAGAGGGAGATATAGAGAGAGAGGATGATATATCAGATGTATAGATATAGAAGCTCTGGTTTTTTGGTTCAAAAGCTCCAACCCCTAACAATGGGAGAGGAGGGGTGCTTATATAGGCAAAGCCAAAGGTTCTAGGCTTCTCCAAGAAGCTAAATGAAAGAGGCAAAGGGTGCAAAGGGTCCTTGGCTTCTTGGAGAAGCTAATACAGCTGGCCAAGCTTCCCTAAGAAGCTTGGCCAAAGGGTTCAAGCTTCTAGAAGGAAAGGGGGTTCAAAGGAGTCACACCAGCCAAAACTGCACGGGGAGGAGTGATGGTGCATTCCAGCTGGCACAGCTGGCATGCACCATGCCTCAAGGGTTCAAAGGAGTCACACCGGCCAGCAAAAGAGGTCGCCGGCAAAATAAAGTGCCGGTCGGCCAAATATAGTGCCGACCGGCCATTGGTTTTAAGAAACCATGGCCGGTGGCACCCATAAACAGCCGGTGATGCTAGGGGAAGGCCGGTGGGATGTGGGGATGGCCAACAAGCCATTCCCTGCCCTTCAAGGCAAAAACACAAGTGTTTGGTGCCAAAACTAAACACGGAACAGACGAGTTAAGAGATCCTGAGGCAAGGCGCGCAGCCGAGACCTCCGGGAGCTCAAAACGAACACAAACAAAGACGATCATCGAGTGTCCAAGCGGTGACGTCCAAGTCTTGAGGACGGTCAAAAATGGGGTGTCTACAGTTGCCCCTCTTTGACAGAACTCGGAAGTCATAACAATGACGAGAGTGAATCTTAAAGCCCAGAGACGACCCGTTTTTGACAAAGCCGAAGACTTGGACAAGGCATGCAAGACAAACAAGGTATGTGCCCGAAGGCAGGGGCAAAATGCAAGATGATGCACGAAGCCGAGCATAACTCATGATCATGCAAAGAAAGCTGTAACGAAGCAAACATGCGACAGTTTTAAGCTAGCATACACCAAACTACACTACAATGCGGAAAGGAGGTAAGAGAATTATGCAATTCTCGATACGTCTCACGCGGAGGGTACAATACCTGTTCGGTTTGCCTGGTTCCACCAGCCGCAAATGAACCGTACATACAATATCGTGTCTGCAAAGGAAACAAACTTAACAGGTATGATTTTATTAGTAACATGCACATAATGCAATTGACAATGTGTGACGACACAAACTAAGTGGGAGGTATGACCACACTGTGAAGGTACAATCACATGTACGTGAAGGATGCGGTCTACGCAAGCAATGAATATTGAACACGTGTAAGTGAAGTATGTGGTCCACGCAATCAATGGATTTGAACATAAGTATGCGGTCCTCGTAAGCAGTGAAGTTGAACACAAGCATGCGGTCTACGCAAGCAAAACATGCGGTCTACGCAAACGATGATACTGATTATAAACATGCGGTCTACGCAAGTAAATCATGTGGTCTACGCAAACAAAACATGCGGTCTACGCAAGTAATGATACTGATTACAAACATGCGGTCTACGCAAGTAAATCATGCGGTCTACGCAAGTAATGATAAAACATGCAGTCTACGCAAGTAAATCATGCGGTCTACGCAAGTAATGATAAAACATGCGGTCTACGCAAGTAATGATACTGATTACAAACATGCAGTTTACGCAAGTAAATCATGCGGTCTACACAAACAAAACATGCGGTCTACGCAAGTAATGATAAAACATGCGGTTTACGCAAGTAATGATACTGATTACAAACATGCGGTCTACGCAAACAAAACATGCGGTCTACGCAAGTAATGATAAAACATGTGGTCTACACAAGTAAAGCGTGCGGTCTACGCAAGTAAATCATGCGGTCTACGCAAGTAAGGATAAAACATGCGGTCTACGCAAGTAATGATAAAACATGCGGTCTACGCAAGTAAAGCGTGCGGTCTACGCAAGTAATGATAAAACATGTGGTCTACGCAAGTAATGATATTGATTACAAACACGCGGTCTACGCAGGTAATGATAAAACATGCGGTCTACGCAAGTAAAGCGTGCGGTCTACGCAGGCAATGTGTATAAAAACCTGAGGCGTGTAATGCAAAGCACTGCAACACAATGCAATTGAAGCATGTTGTGGAGCTCACAAGATGCAAAAGGATACGGAAAGGGATGTTCCTCGCACATACGGAGCGTCGCTCGAAAAGATATGGCCTGAGGTCAACTCGAAAGCCTACTAATGTTTTAAAAGTGCGCTTCTTCGCGGTATCTTGAATAATGAAGATGTCAAATCATATAGTTGACCTTGAACAAGGGCGCAGGTGGTGCATCAATCTCAAGAAAAAGGAAGGGGGGTTATTAGTAGCAATCCCGACACTCTGCTGCCCTACTTTCCTTTTGCTTTACTTTCCTTTTTTTACTGGTAGTTCAAGCACATTGCACTGCCTCAGGCAGGTTTGTTATCATCATTTTTCAAAACTGTGTATTTTCTTGCAAAATACATGACAAAAATGAAATTGCTATTTGGTTCGAAAGATGTTACATTTGTGCTTTCTATGCATCGCATCGCAAGGCATCACATAACAATGTGAATGAAATTGAAATTCATTTGAAAATTAAGCACTTGCATCGTAACAATCAGGTAGCGAATCGACTTACAACTCGATAAGCAAAACGAGAAAACTCGATAAGCTAACTAAGTGCGAGTACAACTCGATAAGCAACACGAAGACTTAAAAAAAAAGTGAAATACAACTCGATAAACAAATGTACAACAACTCGATAAGCAAATGGGCGCGGCCCCGCAAGAATTGATCACTGGAGGGCATTGGAAATGGTGGGATTCCCCAACTTTTGAGCATAAACAACTCAGGGGAAGACCACCGGCCCTAGGGAAGAGCCACCGGCCATGAGGAATCTCCACCGGCCAAAAGTGACGGCCGGTCGGCAATCTATTTGGCCGGCCGGCCAAGAATGGAAGGAACCAGCAGAATGCTGACACCTGTCCTCCATTCAACCTTATCTCCTACAAAAGGCCCCAGCTTCGTAGTTTTCCTCATTTCCACACTGATTTACTCCAAATGGAAGAATTTCTTGCCCAAAATCTTGCAGCTTGGATTAACAACTTGGATGGCTCGGAAAAGCTAAATTTCCGGGGTTTCGGCATAAACGCACTATTCACTTTGGGTCGTACCTCGCTGCACTTTCCGTTTCTCCATCCCGTGGTAAGGTTTTGGAATCCGGTGACATATGTTTTTAGCTTTGGCGGGCAAGAGGTATGTCCCACCTTTGAAGATTTTCAAGTTTTAATGGAGTCTGAGCGCAATGAAGAGATCCTGCCCCAACCCCGTTTCGGCCATGCCCAAGCCTTAGGACAAATGTGTGGGTTCTCCGTACCTGACACTCGATCTCTGATTTGTGACGGAATGCTGGATATTCCGAGTTTGGTTTGCCGTTTTTCTGAGACTGGTGACCGCGGCGACCGTCATTGGCAAGGTTTTCGGCAACGCGCACTTTGTTTGTGTATGCTATCTCATTTCTTACTTGCCTCGGGTTCTGGAGGATTTAGCGTCCAATTGATTGAAGTTACCCAAGGTTTGAAGGAGGGTAAGAGTTGCATTGTCATGACTCTGGCTGAGACGTTGATGGGCTTGGATGCTTTCTATCGTCGCGAAGCGACCAAATTTGCAGGGAGTCCACTACTACTGCAGGTAAAGTTTCCCACCCTATCTCTCACATGTATTGCTCACATCACTCGGCCCTCAAGCTCGATTTTTCTCACAACACCCTTCTCTTACTTTTCTCTCATCGTACACCTCTCTATTCTTTATTCTCTCATTTTTCATCCCTCCCCAGGTGTGGTTGATGGACAAGTTGCAGGTTGTGGATTCTTGCCCAACATACTCAGCCCGTAGTTACTTCTTCAGGCAGCGCCTAGTCGACGCCCTTGATGAGGGTTGGTGGTTTGACTGGATGTGTAGCTTGTCCGCGGATCGCATTGCTTGGCGATGTCCTTGGCTCAATCTACCGGCAATGAGTTACAGTATGACTCGCCAACCTGGGATTCAGCTGATTGGCTTGACTCACTGTGTCTTCTATTTTTCGTTCCGAATCCGTCGTCAATTCGGTCATGACCAGACTTGTCCACCAGAAGAGATAGAATACCCGGCTGCATTCCCGATCCGAGGCGCACAGCTTGCCCGGTATGCTACAGCATGGAGAACTAGAGAGCTCCTGGCCCCCGCTCCCATTTTCAATTGCACTTTGTCTGATGAGTGCTGGGATTGGCTCAATGAAGAGGCACAGAATGGGCCTAGATTGGCATCAGAGACTTCGACCAGCTCTGGGAGGGGGCGCAGGGGCACCTGACTTGACTATGCCCCGGGCTTATTGCTTTATTAGAACTTTCAAGTTTTCCTTATGATTGTAATAAAAAGCAACTTCAATTCTATGCAAGAGCAGGAGAACTCTGTATTGAAATCAATGAATTTGAAGATTGTGGTACTGAAAATTTTCCGCTTTGGTCTAAAAATGGTCTTAGTTGTAAAAAGATTAATTTGAACAAAGTCAACTTTTATTAAAACTTTTCAAAACCAGTTTCGATATGGATCAGAACTGAACATGCCTGAAATTTGTCACTGAGATGTACAATCCCGAATCCCAGCAACTGGAAAGTTGCCCCTAGTCTGAATAGCACCGCAGCACTGCACGGCAACGGAAAGTTGCCCCTAGTCTGAAAAGCACTACACCGAAGATCACGATGAATGCTGCTAGACAGAGATGACTGAGATAATCAAATGGACAAAGTTGATCGGGGAAAAGTTTGTGGCTGAACTTCAGGATGAAGCTGCCTACGTATCCCAAAGATGGGAATCAAGCCTTACGTAGTTCGGCTTAGGTTCACTCGAGTATTTTCACTCTCCTTTTACGCTCTAACTTTTGCCAAGGCCGCCCTTTGCGGGTTTTCAACCTTGCGAGCTCAGTTTTTCTATTTTCTAATTTTCTGTGCTCTAACTTTTGCCTAGGTCGCCCTTTCGGGTTTTCGGCCTAGCGAGCCTCTCAAGGGTAATATTTCTTCAACTTGTCCATGTTGATCGGTTGTGAGAACTCCAGGCCATTTAGGTCCATCAGAACCACGGCTCCACCCGACCAGATAACTTTGATGATGTAGGGACCCGTCCAATTAGGTCTGAACTTGCCCCTTGGGTCATGGATGGGAGCTCGGTTGTCTTTGAGCACCAAATCTCCTTCATTTAGATTCCTGGACTTAACCTTCTTGTTGAAAGCCCGGGCAATTCTGTGCTGATAACCCTGAACATGGTACAGTGCTTTCAGTCTTCTCTCATCGAAAAGCATGAGTTCCTCAAACCTGCTCTGCTGCCAATCTGCTTCGGCTATTTGGCATTCAGCCAATACTCGTAATGACGGAACCTCGATCTCGATAGGTAGGACGGCCTCCATCCCATAGACTAATGAATACGGAGTAGCCCCAGTAGAAGTTCTAATCGAAGTCCGGTAGCCCCACAGAGCGAACGACAACTTATCTGGCCAATCCCGGTAGGTTTCCACCATCTTCTGCAATATGTGTTTGATGTTTTTGTTGGCGGCCTCAACTGCTCCGTTGGTCTGCGGCCGGTATGTGGATGACTTATGAAAAGCCACATTGTATTTTTCCAACAAATCAATCACCTCCTTCTTGAAGTGGGAACCATTATCTGAAATAATCTCGTTCGGGACCCCATAGCGACAGATGATGTTGTTCCTGATAAACTTCGCGACATGTGAAGCCTTCAATACCGCATAAGATTGGGCCTCAACCCACTTTGTAAAATAATCTATCGCGACGAGGATGAACTCATGCCCATTCGACCCCTTCGGAGTAACAGCCCCGATCACATCGATTCCCCATACTGAGAATGGCCATGGCGAAGTCATGTTGTATAGCTTTGACGGCGGGATGTTCATGCGGTTTGCATGGATCTGGCATTTATGGCATCGTCGAACAAAGCCAATACAATCCTCCTCCATGGTGGACTAATAATAACCCTGTCTGAGGATCTTCCGCGCCAGCATTACCCCATTCACATGCGCACCACATTCTCCTCCATGGATGGCCTCCATCAGGCGCTTCGACTCCTCAGCTTCTACACACAGCTTGTGCATTCCCAGATGACCTCTCTTGTACAGTTTACCCCCGCAGATGATGAACTGAACAGCCATTCTCCTGATTGCCCTTTTATCTTTGGCATTTGCCCCTGGTGGATACGCCTCCTTCTCCAAGAAGTTCCATATGTCGTAATACCAGGGGTTCTCATCCTGAGCCTCATCTATGGCAGAAATCGACTCATATGCCGGCACAAACTTCTGGTCAATGATGACCGGACGCATCCGGACTCCGGACGGGATGTCTATCATGGAAGATAGAGTTGCTAGTGAATCCGCGAACCTGTTGTTCTCTCTTACTAGATGAGTGAAGTTCAGCTTTTTAAACCGAGGAATTAACAAATCCAAGGTCTGGCGGTAAATTATCATTTTCTCTTCTTTGACCTTCCAATCTCCTTTTTCTTGAGACACAACAAGGTTGGAGTCCCCGATAACGTCCAATCGTCTTGCCCCTAGTTCTAGAGCCGCTTCTAAGCCGGCAATACATGCCTCGTATTCCGCTTCGTTGTTTGAGACTTTGAACCGGAGCTTGAATGCCAAAGGGATACGGGAATTGTCGGGTGCTATCAGCAACACTCCTATCCCATACCCATACTGGTTTGACGCTCCGTCAAAGTACATTGTCCAAGTTTCATCTTCGACATACAAAATGGCTTCATCTGGGAATAGGTACTCAACTGCTTCATCCCCTTCAACCGGGTGGTCGGCAAGGAACTCTGCCACCGCTCTCCCCTTGACTGACTTACGTGTTACATACTTTAGATCAAATTCGGAAAGCAACAGCAGCCAACGAGCTAGCCTACTCGTAAGTGCCGGTTTCTTGAAAAGATATTTGATAGGATCGAGTCGTGAAACCAGCATTACGGAGTGAGCTAACAGGTAGTGCCGCAGCTTCCTGGTAGCCCACACCAAAGCTAAGCAAGCTTTCTCCAGCGGAGTGTAGCGGGTCTCGTAATCCAACATCTTCTTGCTCAGATAGTAGATGGCTCTCTCCACCTTATCCTCTGATTCTTGTGCGAGCATACAGCCCATCGTAGTCTCGGTTACTGAAAGGTACAATATCAACGGTTTCCCTGGCTCCGGTGGTGACAACACGGGTGGGTTTTGTAAATATTCTTTGATCTGTTCAAAAACTGCTTGACATCGGCCGTCCCATTGGAATTTCTTTCCTTTCTTCAAAGACCAAAAAGTGGTTCACAAGTTAAGGTTAATTTTGAAATAAACCGTCTTATGAATTGCACTTTACCCAGAAAGCCTCGCACCTCTTTTTCAGTCATTGGTGGTGGCATTTCTAAGATGGCCTTGATTTTGGAAGGGTCGACTTCGATGCCCCTCTGCGTAATCAGAAACCCTAGCATTTTTCCCGCTGTAACACCGAATGTGCACTTCTGAGGATTCAACCGCAACCGAAATTCTCTGATCCTTTGGAAAAACCTTTGCAAGGCGGTGTAGTGACCTTCTCTTTCTTTGGATTTGACAATCATGTCGTCCACGTACACCTCAACCTCTTTGTGGATCATATCGTGCAATATTGTGGTCGCTGCCCGTTGATAAGTAGCCCCGGCATTCTTCAACCCAAATGGCATTACTCTGTAGCAGTATGTACCCCACGGGGTGGTGAATGCAGTCTTCTCCTGGTCTTCGGGTGCCATTACTATCTGATTATAACCTGAGAAGCCATCCATAAACGAAAGCAAAGCATGCCCCGCTGTGAAATCTACCAACTCATCAATGTGTGGCAAGGGAAAGTCGTCCTTCGGACTGGCTCTTTTCAAATCCCTGAAGTCTACACATACCCGAATTCTGCCATCCTTCTTCGGTACTGGAACAATGTTGGCCAACCAAGTCGGGTATTCGGATACCAGCAGGAAACCTGCGTCGATTTGCTTGGTGACCTCTTCCTTGATCTTAATGGCCCAATCAGGGCGGATCCTCCTGAGTTTCTGTTTGACAGGTCGGGCCTCGGGATCGAGAGGGATCCGGTGCTGTACAATCTCAGGATCGATTCCAGGCATGTCTTCGTAGGACCACGCGAAAACATCTTTGAAATCTTTTAATAAAGCGACTAAGCGCTCGCGTTCCCCTGAAGACAACGTGGACCCGATCTGGACCAACCGCGGGTCCTTCTCAGTATCAACATTCACAGTAATGATTTCATCAACTAAAGGTTTGACAAACCTTTCCTGCTCTTGTTCAATTAAACGTTATAAAACCGGAGGAATTTCGTCCTCGTCGTTTTCATCAAAATTTTGAAAGTTCTGATTTAAGCAATAAATCAAAGGCACAAAAAAGTACTCGGAAACCACATTCATATCATTCTCATTATGCACTTCCAAACCGTCCGATTCTTCTCTTACAACAGACTCAAAAGAGAAAGAAAAAGACGACCTGGACAGGACTGTGGCATCCGGGTTATCACCCCCAGGAATACCGGACTCAGACTCAGTCGAGCTGGAACCTGATTCCGACTCAACAGATTCGGAGGAATCAGATTCCGGCTCACTACCTGACCTGGTGCTGCTCGACAAAAATCCCTCCTCGTACTGCCAGGTGAGGGAGGGTGCGATGGATGCATCCAAAATAGTTGATGGTAGGCCCGCAGCCGTTTCATTCCCGATCATGGATACCGAGGAGTTATCCCCCAAGCACAACTGGTCGATCAAAGGATCTGAAAGTAGACATGCCAGTGCTACCCCCATTTCAAGTTCGGTGTCCTCAGACTCCATTTTCCTGTTCTGTTCAACCTCAACTGTTGGGTTTGTCTGCTCTTCAGCAACATCATCCCCAGATAACGGTAGGTCAAAGAAAAATTTTGAACCCTGGTAGGCGCTTCCTCTCTGCGTTTAACCACGGCTCTGGGAAGCCACAGAATGGAAAATTCTCCCCCTCCCGGACGAAGCGTCTGTTTAGGGTGCCCTGGATGGGCCGGTGCATCAACTCAAAGGGTTTTCCCATCTGTTTCGCTCTGGCTCTCCCAGCCATCTCCTTTCCTTTTCTTACCCAATCCTCCTTGGTGGGCAGATAACCCAAGCCAAAGGTATGGGGGTTGTGTGGCACTTCGGCCAATACTGCGACGCCTTTGCGGCCGCTCTTTCCTAATCCCATCCCGGGGATATGTTGGAGTTTGTTCATGAGATACACTGCTTGGGCACTGACATATATCCCCTCATTAGTAGCCATGATGTTCTGTACAACCTGAGCCTCAGCTAGGGTAAACCCTGATATGAACACATCCTCCATGCCATGCTCGATTTCTAGAACAGGCGTAGATACTTCCGGTGGCGGATGGATTGATGAATTCCCGAAAACAATGGCTACTCCCTTTTCATAGGGGTATTTCACCATTTGATGTAAAGTGGATGACACCGCCTTCACCTGATGCAGCCACGGCCGCCCTAAAAGCAAGTTGAAAGTTGCAGGCACCTCCAAGACATGGAAATCTATCTCATGCTGTCCCGGCCCAACTTTAGTCTGAACTTTTACGGTTCCCATCACTTCTCTACTTGTATTGTCATATGCCCGGATGACTTGGGCTGTTGGTACAAAATTTGTGGCTTTCAAGCCGATTGCAAACGCCGTCCTTGCCGGGCAAACGTTGATGGCGGATCCGGTATCAACGAGAACCACCGGTATCCATTTATTCCTGCATTCCACGGAAATGTAGAGAGGCTTGTTATGGTCTGCCCCCTCAGGTGGCAATTCCTTGTCGGAAAAAGTCAGCGTCGGGGTAGCTCCTCCCGGAAAGACTAATCCCACCAGCTGCTCTGGCGTGGTTTCTATTGAAAGCTTCGCTTTGTCCATAGCTGATAAGACAGCCTGTCGATGCACTCGTGATGCCATGAGCAATCCCCAGATGGAGATGTCTGCTTGTATCTTTTTTTGCTGTTTGAGTACAGCTTCCTCCTCAAGTTGCTTCTCATTTTGCTTCTCAGCCTCTCTATCCTTCCCCGAGGCCTCTGGCTGATCTAGGTGCGGGGGTTTGAAGTACCGCCCGCTCCGCGTCATATGATCGACCTCTCCAAGGTACCAGGTGTCATCGGGTTGGTTGTTCCCCCAATCTTCATCCGTGTGGGCAAGACACAAGTCCTCATCTTCCCACCACATTCCATCAGCAGCTGACAAACATCTGTCCGGCTCTGGTATAACTGTTCGTGTACTCGCGGCACCTTCCATCCCTATGTTCCTAGCATTCTCAGTTCTTGTGCACACAGCAGTTTCGGTCCCCACATGGGCCTTTGCCTTCCTGATTCTCTCGGAATCTTCGAATCTTTCCTGTCCTAGGTGTGTCAATACAATCGACTGTTCAGTAATTCCCGTATTCGAAATGCTCCAATCCTGAGCGAAATTCTTGACACCGGCGCTCTCCGGCGATGCACTCTGTTCTTCGACCTTTCCGGCTGTTACTGACATTCTCGCCCCTGCTGGGCCCTGTTCTAGCTGAAATTCTTCTACCACATCTGGTTGATCGTCTAACCATCCTGTGGCCTCTGTCGACTCCTCATAATCATACCAGTTGACTGCCATGTCCCCTGGATCTTGATCACTGTAAAATCGAAAGTTGGCAAGGTCCTCTTCCATAGCTATTAAATCATCTGTTCCCTGTCCCAGACTATCCCCTTGGATTACACACAGTTCTTCTCCTTCTGGAAATTCCACATCTGGCCCATCCTGGCCTATTGATAAAATGTAGTCACCCGGACTATACGTTTTCTCAACACAAATTCCAGATTCCGCAGACTCTGGCCTAACAATCCTCTTCTCCTTTGGGACCCCCTCTCTTCTGTCTTCGACAGTTACCACTGCTGGCTTAGGTTGGGTCACGGAGATGTCCATCATGGCCAAGTCGGTGCAATCGGGAAGGAGAATCTCCGGCTTAGGCAGGTGGGAAGGTGTGATATAGATACTAGGATCGTAGGACACGACCCCAGTATGGATGAAATTGAGTTTTTTGGGTGGTGGAGCTTGGTTATGTGCGGGGAGAGGATTTGTAGTAACATTGGGCTTCTCGGGCGGCAGAATCACCCCGTTATCGATGAGATCTTGAATCTCATGACGTAATCGGAAGCACAGATCGGTGTCATGACCGTGCTGTTGGTGAAATGCACAATACTTGGCTGGGTTGTGGGTAGCGGGGAGTCTTTCTGGTAAGGGCCGCGGCTCTAGGGGCTTCAAGTGCCCTTTTTTGATTAGCACCCCCAGAGCTTTGGACAGGGGCATATAAAGTGGAGCGAAGGTTCTGGTATTTTTGGGTGGGTACTTGGCTGTTGGTGGGTTGCTTCCGGACGCACCGGAGAATGGTGTGGCCGCCATATTCCTCGGAGGAGGGTTGGTGGTGACTATGCTCACTTCGGAGGCTCTTGTGGTTGTAGTGCCGCTCGGGCCTGCATTAGTGTTGCGGTTGAAAGTTCTTCGGGGTTGCTCTCGGTCGTTATCAATTAAGCCTTGCTTCAAGGCATCCTCAATCTGCACCCCTATTTCATGCAGGTCAGAAAAAGTAAGAAAGGGGAGCACAATCATCTTTTGCATCAACTTCGGCTGAAGATTGCGCACAATCATCCGAATTTGATCTTTGTCTGTAGGCCTCAAGGTCATCATCGAAGCCTTGGCCCTCCATCTGGTTACAAATTCTGAGAAACTCTCTTTAGGTTCCTGTCTGGTTGTCTCGAGATCGCGGGTTGTAATCTCGATTTGTGTATTGTATGAGTACTGCGCAATGAAGGCCTCAGCCATCTCGTCCCAATTTCTCTTGACATCATCTTCTAGTTTGGCATACCATATGGCCGCCACACCCGACAGGGTCCGGCCAAATAAAGATAGCTTCTGAAGCCTACTGAGGCCCATTGGCCTTAAGATATCCGAAAACAGTCTCAAGTGCACCATGGGGTCCCCGGACCCATCAAATCGATCAATATGAGGCATTTTGAATCTGTCAGGCAGCGTCACAGCTGCGTCAGTATATCCGTCTTCAATATCGGGGATGGTCTTGACCCCCTGGGATCTCTTGAACAGCTTTTCAAGCTTGTTCAACTTCAATGCAGTAGGATCAGTCTCGAACTCAAAAGGAGAGTCCGGTAGGTTGGTAGGCGTTTTTGATAACTGGGGTTGGATCTGGGGTAGGATCGGGGGTGGAGGTGGTCCTGTGGGAAGTTCTGTATCATTCTGAACATTGGCTATCTCCCCAAGGGTTGGAACTCCTGGTGGGGGAGGAACTTGCTGCGAAGCAGAGGCTCCGGTTTGCTGCTGTAGCCTCACAATCAACTCCGCTTGTTCATTCACAACTGTGGCCTGTTGCCTGGTAAACTCTGCCTGTCGGACAGTATCCTGCTGCATCATTTTCATGCTTTCTTGGAGCTGGCACACCATCTCCTCTAAGCTAGCCATACTATTCTGCTCTGGTTGAATTATCGGTATGTATTCCCTTTCCGTAGGTGAAACAGGACTCTGACCTCTACTGAACTCAGGTGGGGTAGATAAGGCCCTCTGAACTGACTGCTGTACTGATGCCTTCTGCCTAACGGTCCTTCGTCTAGTAACTGGGGGTAGAGAGTGGTACACTGGTTGTCCGTCTACCAGATCCTCAGATCGATGGAATCGACGACCTCTAGTCCAGAGTGCTTGGGGAATATCTGCTGGGTCAGAAACAATTGTGCTCAACTACCTAGCAAAAAGATAAATAAAGCGTATAAATAAACAGACAATCGGACAGCGTAACGGCGTAAAATAAACATACAACACGCGGTTGGGTATCATAATATGCTGCCAATAAGCTGAACACACTGTTCCTCAAATACTGATCACTGTTTCTGAATCATTGCCCCTAAGTCTGACTCTGATACCCGCATATATGACTGATTCTCAAATTACGGATACTGATGCCCTCAGGCTTGATACTCAATCTCGCAAACTGATATGTGTGTTCCCTGTAGAGATACACTCTGAAAGCACATAGCACGTAGAGAGAGCAAAAACACCCCTATGTTGGGGTAGGGTTTCCCTGTTCTATTTTGTCAGGAACTAGGGTTTCACTACGCACGCAGCGGTTTCAAACAACCTATATCGGGTAAGCAACCTGTCCTAGTTGGGAATGGTCACTATGGATTTCGAATATGCACTAGGTCGAATGGTCAAAAAGGGTGCCCCGGTAAAACCGGGGTTTGTGTTCCCATACTGGCAGAGCCCACAACCGGTTAGCCTTATGGTCATGCTTTGACAAGACAAGCCTCCGGCAAACCATTCAGGAATAGCAGATGGCCAACACGGTGTCCTAGGCGCACCAATGCACATGCAATGCAAAGAAACACATAAGCGTAGTAAAAACAGGATATCACGAGTTCGAGTCAAGCTCTCTAAACTCCCCAGCAGAGTCGCCAGAAACTGTAACAAGCCCGCGGGGGACCTCGCTACAGTTCGGACTCGATTTGTGTCACGGTTCGTAATCTGAACCAAAGAGTCCAAATCTGGCAAATCATTTTGAGAAAACAAATTTTTGAAAGAAGTGCCAAACATGGACTGCTTTGCCAGATACAGAGTCGCCACCTAAATATTTTTTTAATGGGGAAATTTAGGAAACCCTGACTCGGTGCCAAAGGCCACATGTCCGTCATCACCAAAGTTGCCTTGGCTCGGGAGCTTGGGTACGATTGGGGAAGGTCAGCTATGAGCACCCCCTCTCGCCCGGTCTGAAGACCGGCCTCTACTAACCATGATATCTTATTTTGAAAACACTATGTGCTCTTATTCCGGTTATTAGCCTAGAATTGCTACGTTATGCGCACAGCAAACAAGTATAGACCGAATCGCCCAAATTGGAACAAAACATTTCATGTTTGCTTTGAAAATGGTTTGCTACTCGTAAGTAGGCTAAAATGCAGATTTTGCCACCCTTAAGTGGGCTTTAGAAAAGATGGTTTTGCCACTGTCTTAGTGGGCTTAAAACTCACAGTTTTAATGCGTTATTCCAATTTAGGTAATTCAACCTCCATCCGCAGGCATTCAAGCAGTTATATCACATAAGCAGCTAGCCTCATGGTAATCATGCTATTATGGCAACATTGACACGCATATGGCATGCTAAAGCATAAAAGCTTACCTAGTACTCCAAGCCAAAACAGAAGCTAGTTAGTAATCAATGCGTGATCCTAGCTCATGTTAAAATGGCTAATGCAACACATACAAGATGCAACTACAATAGGCTCGGCTATCCTACGATGGCGTGTGAGATGCTACAAATAACACGTATTCAATTTGGGAATTGAAGTACAATGCAGTTAGCGTGATGTACCGAGCCCTGGTGCATGTAAGACAAATGAATGGATGCACGCATGCATTGCATAAAGTATGCTAATTTAAATATGCCCTAATCTACCATCATAAGCAGGTAAATAAAAGGGAAGAAAGACGTGGGGTTGGAAGACATGCACACACTCATGCACACTTATTACACAATTGCGCCCTCACTCGGAGGGACCAAAAGAATATTACAGTCCGAATAACAAATCAGCTATCCTAGCTATTTGATTATTACAGACCCTTAATTAATTAACAAAATGAATGCCAAAAGGAAAGGTGGCCACAACCCCCGCCTCGGGATGCGCGAATGATGCATGCTCGAACCCGCTTGCCCGGAAACCCGTTGCCATAGCACTACTGCCTCTGTTTTCACTGCCCTGCTTCTCCGAAAAGTGCCAAAATTCTGGGACAGGTTCTCTGAACACTTTGAAATACCGTCGGCTGAAGTAAATGTCCACCGGCCATGGAACACATCCATCGGCTGGGTTTTATGTTGTCGGCCACAAATATATTGCCGGTCGGCACTCTATACTGCCGGTCGGCAAAAACTTCCTGCAGAAAACAGTTTTGACAGCAATAGAGGACAGGCAGTATATGGCATGGGATTTCAGGCACATGTGAGCATGGTCATGTTCCCCATCATGTATTGAACTCAGGGAAGCATGGCCCTCGATTCTCGGGCCATCAATTGTGCATGAAAGCCTAAGGGATCAAGCTTGCCATTTGATGTAAAAATGCATGCAACACACAAATGAGGACCAAGACCCCATCATGTCAAAGTCAAGGGCCCCCGTGACCGAGGGTTGAGATGTGTTTTGTCACTTGAAGTACAAACACCCCTCATCCCTCACACTTGGTTTGACACCCCAAACCAAGCAATGCAATGCATGTTATGCAAACATGGCTCAAAATGTAACATGATACTAAGATGCAAAACATGTCAAATGTGATGCAATCTATCATGTTAAGTTTGCAAAATGCTAATCATATGAGATGCAAATGCGATACAAACATGGACCAATATGCCATAAGGCTAGCATGGGACAACATGTAATGAACCAAATAAGCGACAAGCATATGATAAGCATGCAATGGTGGACTTAAACCATAAATAGCAGACCTCAACCTTGCCATAAACAGTGGCCAAAATGATGTACAAGAGCATAAATGATGCATGCAAGCATGCACACATCAAGGTCCATCACCTAAGCATGAAAGGGGACAACTCTAAGCATACCTAAAGGCGATATGAAAGGGCATTAAACCAGCATGCTAAGCTCTAAAAAAATGAATAGAGGATAATGCCAAATCAAACAAAACATGCAAGCAAGGCATGCAACAATGACCAACACTTGACGCCAATAAAGGGGGTCAAACCAAAGCTATGTCAACCAAACCTTAAAGGACCAAAATGACCCAAAACAGTCCCAAGGGACTCCAAAACAAGACTAAAGCATGCATAGATCATGGTCAAAACATGCCAAGGAATGAGTCCAAAACAAGGGCATTCAAGGCCACCAAAAGGGAGCATCACTCAATACTTATCCCAAGCAAACATGGCATGAATTTTTCAATACAAAACAGAGTTCTAGTATGCAAAAAGGGCCCTCAAAACCCACTGATATGGCAGCCTAATGTCTAAACACACGGGCATGCACAATGACCATTTCCAAGGCATAAGAGGACAACCCTTCAAAGCATGAAAGAGATGATGAAGACAAACATACAAGCATGGATTAGGGACTGAAATATGATCTACAATGATGTCAACTCATGAGACTAAGGTAAGCTAAGCATGCTAGAGACTCACACACTCAAGGCTTACAAGCCAAAATGCAAAGTAACTATATCTAACATGCTAAACAAGTCCAAATCAGTGGCCAACAGACCTTATACAAGACAAAATATGGCCAAGAACTTCACAAAGCAAAACTAAAACATGAGAGCATAGTGACCAAAAGCCATGATACGTTTCTAGGCAAAATGAGGGGATGCAAAGCAAGTGCATTAAGCATGAGAGGGGCTAACAAACCAACATGGGACAGAGGTAAAACATACTAAATAAACCCCAAATAAACTCCGAAATGAAGCCAAACAAAACTAGGCATACATGCTACCTTTATGAGCCAAAACACAAGCAAATGAGACAATGAAGGGAGAGGGGTGTCCCTCCCCTATACAAGACTTCAAACCTCCTTCCTCACCACTGAAAATCCACTGGATTTCAGTGATGAGGAGGCCAACTCACCAAGGTAAACAAAGCTTAAGGAAAAAGCACAAAAAGAGGCCAAACAAGGCCTAAGAGGGGGAGTTAGACCCCCAATGCTAAAACACCCTTAATGAAAGCTCTTAAGCATAAAAAAATAAGACTTTTTTCAGTTAAACACAAAGCCTAAATCAGAATGCAAGATAGGTCAAAAGACAATGCAAGATTGGGAAAAATAAAGCAAGAAACTCACCCTTGAAGAACACCTCAAGAACAGCTGGTCCAGCCACCTCCCTTTGACCAAAATCAGTCCAAAACCTCAAGAATAAACCCTCCAAGCCTCTCAATCTCGGAGCAAGGTGTAATGGTGTGTGTATTAGTGCAAAAGTAAGGTCAAAATGCACTTTTAGGCTTCCAAACACACCCTAAGGATGAGAGAGAGGGAAATATAGAGAGAGAGGATGATATATCAGATGTATAGATATAGAAGCTCTGGTTTTTTGGTTCAAAAGCTCCAACCCCTAACAATGGGAGAGGAGGGGTGCTTATATAGGCAAAGCCAAAGGTTCTAGGCTTCTCCAAGAAGCTAAATGAAAGGGGCAAAGGGTGCAAAGGGTCCTTGGCTTCTTGGAGAAGCTAATACAGCTGGCCAAGCTTCCCCAAGAAGCTTGGCCAAAGGGTTCAAGCTTCTAGAAGGAAAGGGGGTTCAAAGGAGTCACACCAGCCAAAACTGCACAGGGAGGAGTGATGGTGCATTCCAGCTGGCACAGCTGGCATGCACCATGCCTCAAGGGTTCAAAGGAGTCACACCGGCCAGCAAAAGAGGTCGCTGGCAAAATAAAGTGCCGGTCGGCCAAATATAGTGCCGACCGGCCATTGGTTTTAAGAAACCATGGCCGGTGGCACCCATAAATAGCCGGTGATGCTAGGGGAAGGCCGGTGGGATGTGGGGATGGCCAACAAGCCATTCTCTGCCTTTCAAGGCAAAAACACAAGTGTTTGGTGCCAAAACCAAACACGGAACAGACGAGTTAAGAGATCCTGAGGCAAGGCGCGCAGCCGAGACCTCCGGGAGCTCAAAACGAACACAAACAAAGACGATCATCGAGTGTCCAAGCGGTGATGTCCAAGTCTTGAGGACGGTCAAAAATGGGGTGTCTACAGCAGCACCAGTACAAAGCACTTTGTAAATACTTATCCATTCTCACTCAATCAGTTCACCAGCATCTAGTTCACCCAAACCAACAATGGCACAAAATACAACATAGAATGTGGAGGAATTTGCTGCCATGACGGCGATTTTCCAGAGAACTATGGATACTGTAAACCAAAGGATGGCTGCACAAGATGAGATTATCGCCGATCTACGATGTACTTCTGGGGCATCTATATTAACCATACATCCAGTCCCAGCTGCCCAGCCAAATCCTGATCCACTCCCACCGGTTGAAAATCTACAAATCCTAGATCCTCAAGACATGTTTTCCCGGGCTCCAGTTTATCGGCCTCCGATTCAATCCTCCACAGGAATTTTTCTTTTTGATATCAATGAAATTGACCTGGCTTTGATCAAGATTGCTAGATTAGAGAAAGCATTGAAGAAATCCCAAGGCTTCAACTCCATTCTGGATATCGAAGACGGGTACACTAAGGCTTTAGTCAGATTACCGGAGCAATTTAAGATGCCCTACATCGACAGATTTGATAGGAGTGGGGATCTGATTGTGCATGTCCGGTTGTTTTCAGATGTATTGAGGCCCATGGGTTTGTCTAGGTCACAAAAGCTTTCCTTATTTGGGAGAACCTTGTCTGATGTGGCGGCTGTTTGGTACGCTAAATTGGAAGACTCAAAAAAGTGAATTTGAGAGGAGCTATCTGAGGCATTTGTTAACCAGTATTCATATAACACCCAGATAGAGGTAACCATTAGTGAGTTGGAGACTACTACCCAGAACCCTAAAGAATCATTCATCGATTTTGTCGCCCAGTGGAGAACCAAGGCAGCTTGGATGACAAATAGACCTGCTAAAAGAGAACAAGTCCAACTAGTGTCCAAAATCTTGAACTAGATATGCTGCAGAGAATGATAGTGGCATTGTTGTCCACATTTGCTTCCTTATGTGAGTTGGGGGTCCAGATTGAGAATGCATTCAAAAAGGGTATTATCCATAGAACAAGTAAAACCGCAAGAAGGCCATTCTCTCGAAATACCAATGCTAGCAATAGCACTATTCCACGGCTTGCGGATGTCAGTACTGTTGTTTCAATAGCCAAGATGGCTGATTCCTTTGCTACTGCCACAACCTTATAACGTTCACAAAATACCGGCCCACCTTGGAACCGAAGAGTTTTTACTCCCCTCCATATGAGCCCAGCTCGCGCCCTCAAACTATTAATGGAAAAGGGACATCTCAAGCCTCTCGATCCTTGTCCACTTCCGGACCCATAGCCACCCAAACATGACCCTACCTAGTATTGTACCTTCCACCAACAACATGGCCATCCCACAGACATGTGCTACCGTCTACGTCATGAGATCCAGGATTTCATTGATAACAAAGTCATCGCCCCACCTTCCAAATCAAACGTAACAACCAACCCACTTCCCGCACATAACCAAATTTCCCCGCCCAGAAACATTAACCACATCCATACACTACCGCCCACCTTCAACCCTAGTACATACATTACTTCATCCCACTTACCAAAATCGGAGGTAGTTATTCTAGAAGGCACAGACATGTGCATGACTGATCTAACACCACAAAACCAGTCCAGTCTCGTAGCAACAGAAATGGCGAAAAAAGAGAATGCAATGAAGATAGGGTCGTCCGATACTTGTGTCATAGAGAAGAGGGTCTCGCTCGCGGAGGAGTACGATCCCAGTTTATACATTGTGGCCATCGATTAGCCGAAACCAGTAGTCATATTACCAGACTTTCTCAGCATTAATGCTATCGGGGAAGGCCAGTTAGGGCAACATCAGAACAATCGGCCTGAACAAGGCCTAAATGACTTGGCTTACTTAGAAGAGGATTTGGCTGATCTGGAGGAGGATCTGGAGGATTTGTACTTCTTCGAAGAGGAGGATACAAGCAGTGTTCAGGTGGGATGGTGGGACCCGAGCCAGTCGGAAACAAGCAATGGATGGCTAAGTGAGGAAGAGTCAAATATGGAGGAATAGATGGAAGAGACTAGGAAGGAAGAGGAAATTGCTGCTAGTGGCAAGGTTGAGGCTGCACTTCTGACTGAGAGAGAACAAGCAATGGAACAATTTAAAAAGGAAAGGATAGAAGAGATCCAGATGAAGATAGCTCTGGAGCAGGGAAAAGGAAAGAAGAAAGAAGAACCCGAGACAACGGTGAATGATGTCCAAACTACAAAAAAGATCAAATGGGAGCCCAGTAACCGAAAAAGGATGTTATGAAAACTCTGAAAACATTGGGATTCAGAATCCAAGACTGTGGTAGAAGAAGAATGATATAATGATGGGCTACATGATGTTAACATGCTCTAGATAGGACCTGATGCTAGCTCGGCCATGACTACAGGAGAGTGGTGAGAAGACATCAACCTAAGTCATGCGTACACTGACGAAGGGTGGAAAGCTGATACCCTAGATGACACCTGGTATACTGACGAGATCAATCATATGACCCGGAGTGGTCGGTACTTCAAACTAGCCAGAGACCTCTAGAAAGGAGGCTGAGAGATCAAAAGCAATGTTTTAAAAACCAGACTGGTGAGCGAACCGAAAAAGGGATCGGGTGGACGGGTCACCGGTTCAACAGTCGAGTTGAACTAGAATCGAATCGTGACGTAACAAATATATTAAAATTATATTTAAATAAAAATATAAGTAATAAAATTATAAATTAAAAATATTAAATTATCTTAAATATTTGTCCTAATATTTTTTTTACTGAAAAATATAATAATATATTTTAAAATATTATTAATTTCAATTTTGGAAGATGAAATCAAATATTTAATATTTCCTCCATATGATTTTAATTCAAATAATTTGATTGAAAGGAGAGCAAAAATTTTGGAGGGATATCAAAATTTCAATATTCCCTCCAATACATTTGATTGAATCCCACATGGATTTCTTGAGTTTTTTTGAAAGAATTTTTTTCTTATAAATAGGTGAAGACTTTCACAATAATTTCATCAAGCTCTTAATGGGATTCCTCACAAGAGGAGACCCTTGAAAAAGAGTTTCAAACTAAAATTTTCTTATATTCTTATATTATATATATATAAAAAAATAAGAGAGAAAGAAAGAAAATAGAAACTAAAAAAAAAATTCGAGCCGGACAACCCGGCGAACTAGCTCTGGGTCAATCGGTCCGCCGGTTCAACCGTCGGTTTTCCCAGTTCTCACTAAATACATCGGTTTTTAGTTTTGCCCGGTTCAGAGGGTATGTCTGGACCGGAATCCCGACCGGTCGACGGTTCAACCGGTCGAACCGGCTGGTCCGGTTCGGTCCGGTTTTCAAAACCTTGATCAAAAGAGAAGGATGTTGAAGAAAACCTGGTCTTAAAACAACTCAATAAGATTTAGGCTGACATATCAATCTGGGGGCTGATAATGGCATCTCGGGAGCATAGGCAAACATTGCTGGAGGTGATGAACCAGACCAAACTGCCTATCGATACCACTGCGGACCAATTGGTATCGTTGGTTACATTTGGGGACGTTACACTGGTGATCTCTTTTACAGATAAGGAGTTACCACCTGAGGGTGCCAACCGCAACCGACCCTTATATGTAACCCTAGAAAGTCGAAAAAAGTGGATTCTGGTGGTGTTAGTAGATACCGGATCGGTGATCAATGTATATCCAGTGGGGTTACACCTACAACCCAAGCCGTCTGGGCTTATGACAATACAAGCTGGGATGTTGTGGGAAAGTTCAAAAGCCATATGCTAGTCGGCCCATCTGAACATGAGGTGGAATTCCATGTCATGGACGTTCTGGCCACTTTTAATTTGCTAATGGAAAGGCTCTGGCTGTATCAGATAAGGACTGTATCATCAGCAGTCCATCAGTTAGTGAAGTACCCCTTCAAAGGGAGGATTGCCACTGTGTACGGTAATTCTACGATCTATCCTCCCCAGGGAACCACTGCGCCATTATTAGAAATCATAATGGGGAGGAGGACATGTTTCTTTCTGGCTTTCCTCTGGTAGAGGCCCAGTTAGTCCAAACCATCATGGTAGAGGACAATGGAAATTGCGTGAGCGCTCAGTCCATTTACATGATGAATAAACAGGGGCATATGCTCAGATTAGGAATAGGCCGAAGTGGTAGGCAGGGGGGCACTATTGCCAAGGAGATCAGTCACAACCCCCACGCTTTCGGGTTGGGATACAAACCTACCGCTGCAGATTGGCAAAGAAAATGACAGGAGTTGAGAGAAAGGTTGAAAGCAAAGAGGACTGGAAGGTAGTACGAGTTAGTCCACAAACCAATACAGGGGACCTTGAATGGACGTTTTGTCCGCCAAGGGGAAGACTTCCCCTTTTGTGGATTCCCAGAGCCCTAGTTTGACGAGGAAACAAAAACAAGGTATCCAGGGTTCAAGATCTTCTTTGGACACCAGCTACTAGAAGAAGAGGATGAACAAGCAGACCTAAGCCCTAGCGTGGGTCACGGCGAGTCTGTAAGCCTAGACATTGAAGAGGAAGAGCTGTTGGGAAAAGCATTGGCTGACCTACTGACAAGTTTTACTGCTGGAGCTGAGACTACCAACTTGGGGGATAGTTTTACTATCTCAATGATCGGGGATAACCCAGCAGCGGATTTCTTCAATCTTATTGTGGATGCATCCAAGGCTCTATGCCTGGTCTGGAAATTTGAGCAAGGCATCATCAACAGTTATGGATCCGATAGTGAGTCCAGATTTGATTCCACTAAGTTTGTGGAGTCGGAGTCAGATTAGAGTTCCTCTGAGTCTGGTACTTCTGGGAGTGGTAACCCAGGTACCAAAGTCTTGTTCAGGTTGTCTTTTAGCTTTTCTTTCGAGTCTACTATAACCGAAGATCCAGACTTTTTGAATGGGAATGCTGTGGACTTTAATACTTCCCTGTGCCTTTGGTTTGTTGTATTGATCTTAATTTTGAAAATTTTGACTTAAACGAAGAGGAAGAAATTCCTCGGGTTTTGAAAAATTTGGTTGATCATGAGGAGAAAAGGTGTATTAAGCCCTGTACAGATGAAATCACATCAATTAACGTGGGTACTGAGAAAGATCCTCACTTGGTCCAGATCGGGTCCACACTGTCTTTGGAGGAATGTGAGCGTTTAATCACTTTATTAAAAAATTTCAAAGATGTTTTCGCGTGGTCCTACGAAGACATGCCTAGAATCGATCCTAAGATTGTATAGCACCAGATCCCTCTTGATCCTAAGGCTCGACCAGTTAAGCAAAAGCTACGTAGAGTTCACTCAAATTGGGCTTTGAAGATCAAGGAAGAAGTTAGCAAACAAATTAAGGCAGGGTTCTTGCTTGTATCTGAGTATCCAATGTGGTTGGCTAATATTGTTCCAGTCCCAAAGAAGGATGGCTGAATCAGAGTCTGTGTGACTTCAGGGATTTGGATAAGGCTAGTCCAAAGGATGATTTTCTGCTGCCTCATATTAACGAGTTGGTAGACTTCACTACAAGCCATGCGTTGCTCTCATTCATGGATGGGTTTTCTGGGTATAACCAGATTCTGATGGCACCAGAGGATAGGGACAAGACCGTTTTCACTACTCCGTGGGGCACCTATTGCTACCATGTTATGCCGTTTGGATTGAAGAATGTTGAAACTACTTATCAAAGGGCTGCAACCACTATTCTGCACGACATGATCCACAAAGAGGTTGAGGTGTATGTGGACAATATGATTGTCAAATCCAAAGATTGAGAGGGCCACCACACCGCCTTGGAGAAATTCTTTAGCGGATCAGAGAGTATAAATTGAGATTGAACTCGCAAAAATGCACCTTCGGCGTAACAACAGGAAAAATGCTGGGATTTCTGATCACACAGAGAGGAATTGAGGTAGATCCTTTCAAAATTAAGGCCATCTTAGAAATGCCACCACCAAGGCCTAAAAAGGAGGTGTGCGGCTTTCTGGGTAAAGTGCAATTCATAAGACAGTTTATTTCCAAATTAACCTCGACTTGTGAACCACAATTTGGTCTTCTGAATAAAGGGAAGAAATTCTAATGAGATGATCGCTGTCAGTTTGCTTTTGAATAAGTTAAGCAGTACCTGCAGAATTTGCTTATGTTATCACCGCCAGAACCAGGAAAACTGTTGATTTTGTACATATCAGTCACGAATTCAACCATAGGGTATATGTTGGCTCAGGAGTCAGAGGCTAAGGTAGAGAAAGCCATTTACTACTTGAGTAAGAAAATGATGGACTACGAGACCCGTTACACTCATATCGAGAAAGCTTGCCTAGCCTTAGTATGGGCTACCTGGAAGTTGAGGCACTGCCCGTTAGCTCACTCGGTAATTCTGGTTTCAAGATTAGATCCCATCAAATATCTCTTCTAGAAACCAGCGCTTAAGGGTAGGCTAGCCCGTTGGTTGCTTCTTCTCTCTGAATTTGATCTCAAATATGTTACACGCAAGTCGGTTAAAAGGAGAGCTGTAGTGGAATTCCTGGCATATCACCTTGTAGAGGGGGATGAAGCGGTGGAGTAATTTTTCCCAGATGAAGATATTCTACAAATAGAGGAGAAAACGTGGACAATGTACTTTGACGGAGTAGCCAATCAATACGGTTATGGGATCAGTGTGTTACTAATAGCACCCGATGACTCCCATATACCCTTAGCCTTCAAACTCCAGTTCAAAGTATCCAACAACGAAGTAGAGTATGAGGCGTGTATTGCTGGTTTAGAAGCTGCTTGGAACTAGGGGCAAAAAGGTTGGACGTTATCAGGGATTTGAACTTGGTTGTGTCTCAAGCCAATGGAGATTGGTAGGTTAAAGAAGAGAAAATAAAGGTTTACCATCAGGTCTTGGATATGCTAATTCCAAGGTTTGAAAAGCTAACATTTACCCATTTGCTAAGGGAGAACAACCGATTTGCTGACGCACTAGCAACTCTATCTTCTTTGGTAGACATTCCATTGGGAGTTAGAATGCGTCCGATCATTATCAAACAGAAGTACAAGCTGGCCTATGAAACCATTGTCGTGATAGATGAGGCTTCAGACAAGAACCCTAGGTACTACGATATTTGGAATTTCCTGGAAAAAGAGGTGAATCCACCAGGAGCAACTGCTAAGGACAAAAGGGGAATACGGCGTCTGGCCGTTCAATTTATCATCTGCAGAGGCAAGTTATACAAAAGAGGCCATCTGAGAATGAATAAACTATGTGTTGAGGAAAAGGAATCAAAGCGCCTTATGGAGGCCATTCACGGAGGAGAGTGCAGAGCCCACATGAATGGTGTGATGCTTGCCCGAAAAATCCTTAGAGAAGGTTACTATTGGTTAACCATGGAAGAGGATTGTATTGGTTTTGCTCGGCGATGCCTCAAATGTCAAATTCATGCCAATCGCATGAACATTCTGCCGTCGAAGCTCTACAACATGACTTCACCATGGCCATTCTCTGTTTGGGAGATAGATGTTATTGGCGTAGTTATGCCAAAGGGGTCAAACGGACATGAATTCATCTTGGTAACGATCGACTACTTCACCAAATAGGTAGAGCCCAGTCCTACTATGTGCCAAAAGCGTCACATGTAGCTAAGTTCATCAAGAATAATATCATCTGTAGGTATGGGGTTCCGAATGAGATTATCTCTGATAATGGGTCGCGTTTCAAGAAATAGGTGATAGACTTGCTTGAGAAATATAACGTGGCTTTCCACAAGTCATCAACCTACAAGCCGCAGACTAATGGAGCCGTTAGGCTGCCAACAAAATTATCAGGAGAATTCTGCAAAAGATGGCGGAAACCTATAGGGACTGGCCGGAGAAATTGCCGTTTGCACTTTGGGGCTATAGAACCTCAATCCGAACATCTACAGGGGTAACCCCTTATTCCCTCATCTATGAGATGGAGGCTGTTTTGCCAATCAAAATTGAAGTACCGTCACTGCGAGTTATGGTTGAGTGCTAGATAGTGGAGGCAGACTGGCAATAGAATAGATTTGAGGAGTTAATGTTGTTTGATGAGAGAAAACTAAGGGCATTGTATCATGTCCAAGGCTACCAACGCCGAGTTGCTAGGGCTTTTAACAAGAAAGTTAAGTCCAAAAATCTTAAAGAAGGGGACATGGTACTGAAAGACAACCGAGCTCCTATCCATGACCCTAGAGGCAAGTTTAGACCCAATTAGACTGGTCCTTACATCATCAAATCAATCTGGTCAGGAGGGACAATTATTCTTATGGACTTGGATGGCCTGGAGTTCTTACAACCGATCAATATGGACAAGTTGAAGAAATACTACCCTCGAGAGGCTTGTTAGGTCGAAAACCCAAATAGGCGACCTAGGCAAAAATTAGAGCATGAAAAATTAGAAATAAAGAAAAATTGAGCTCATAAGGTTGAAAACTCTAAAGGGCGATTTTGGCAAAAGTTAGAGCGTAAAAGGAGAGAGTTAATACTCGAGTGAACCTTATCTGAACTACGTAAGGCCTGATTCCCATTTTTGGGATACGTAGGCAACTTCATCCTGAAGTTCAACTGTAACTATCTCCAACTCAACTGTCTTGTCCGTTTTCCCAATTAGGTCATCTTGTTCATCGTCTATTAGTTTGGTTGTGATCTTCATTTTGGGAAAAAAAGTTGGTTACAATACAAAGCAACAGTGATATGCAATCAGGGGTAGTTATGATCTTTTGATTCAGGATTGTACGTCTTGAGAATCGATTTTATGCGTGTCAAGTGGTGATCGTTTCCGAAAATTGTTTTGAAAAGTTTTAATAAAAGTTGATTTTGTTCAAAATTTTACCCTTTTACAACTTGGACCATTTTGGAACTGAAAGGAAACTTTTCAGTACTCGTAACTTTAATTTTATTTATTTCAACACAAGTACATTCTCCCTCTTTGATTTAGATCAAAGGTGCTTTTACATCTTAGAACTTGAAAAGAAAAGATCAAAGCAGTAAAACTAGGGGCACAGCTAAGTCAGGTGGCTCCATGCCAAAGACAGCCCAACCTCTGCCTCTTCTTCGAGCCAAGCCAAACACTCCTCAGACAGGGTGTAACTGAAACTAATGGCAGGGGCCAGAATCTCTCTCATCCTCCAGGCCGTGAGATATCGGGGCAGGTGCGAGGCATGAACTAGAAATGAAGCCAGGTATTCTACCCCCTCCTCTGGGTAGGCCTGATCATGTCCAAACTAGTGTCTGAACCGGAAAGGGAAATAAAACACGCAATGTGTGAGGCCAATCAACTTTACACCTGATTGTCGGGACATGCTGTGGCTTATCTCAGTCAAAGTAAGCCAAGGGCAACGCCAAGTTATGTCAGCTGCAGATCTGCTGCATATCCAGTCACACCACAACCCTTCTAAAGGAAAATCCACTAGCTGTTGGCGAAAGAAATAAGCTCGAGTTGAGTACTCGGGACAACGGTCCACTACTTACAGTTTATCTATCAACCATATTTGGGGAGGGATGAAAAATAAGAGAGATTAAAGAATAGAGAGATATACGATGAGAGAAAAGTAAGGAAGAGGTTATGAGAGAAAAATAGAGATTGAGTGTTGAGTGATGGCAGGATCATAAATTAGAAGGGTGGAAAATAATACATGGAGAAGTAACGGACTCCCTGAAAATCAGGTAGTTTCTCGCCGATAAAAGGCATCCAAACCCATCAAGGTTTTAGTTAGGGCTAAGCCCATGCAACTCTTACCCTCTTTCAAACATTGGACCACTTCGATCAACCGGATGCTAGCTTCGCCAAAACTAGGGGCAATGAGGAATTGTGCAAGTAGACATAAACAAAGAACATGTTGCCGGTGGCCTCGCCAAAGAAGGTCACTCTTGTCTCCGATGGCGAAAAATTGATGAACTAAGCCGAGGATGTCTAGCTCCCCATCACATGCCAAGAATTGAGCCTCGTGTAATGTTAGCCCACACATCCGTCCCAAAGCTTGGGCATGGCTAAAATGGGGCTGCGGTATGATTTCTTCGTCGTGCCAAGACTCCATCAAAGCTTAAAATTCCTCGAGTGTCGGACACACCTCTTGTCATTTGAATTGAAATACATGTGTGATTGGATTCCAACATCAAACTGCGGCATGAAGAAAGGGAAAGCAAAGAGAAGTGCAGCTCAGAGGAAAAAGGGCGTTTAGGCCGAAATTGCAAAAGTTCACCTTTTCCGAGCTGTCCAAAGTAGCTATCCAGTCTCGGAGCCTATTGTTGAGCATTGCTTCCATTTTCAAAGCAAAATACCAAGCACTTGTTATTCTGCTAGAAAAACAGCATAGGAGCACCATTTATAGACTTTGAGAAAGAGCAGTGCCCGACAGCTGGACAGCACTGACCGACCTTATATTTAGGCCCAGCCGTGCCTCAGTGAAGCCCGGTCGTGCCTATATAGGCCCTGCTAGGTCTAAATGATAGCTCAGATCAGTGCAGTTGCAGAAAAAGCTGGCCTTTGCCCTGGCATACCACGGTTGTATTTTGAGTCTTATTTTGATAGTACCAAATGTTTTTTTTTAGAATTTTTGAGTTATTCTCATTTTGTTTTCCTGTTTTTGAGTTGTATTTTACGTTTTGATCGGTTGTAAGTTATTACCTAATTTATGAATCAATTCAAGAACAAGCATTCACAGTTCTGAAGATTATCACACAGGTGCCATCTATTCATCTTATGCAAATATGCAAAAGGAAATATACAAGAGAAATCATCCAAAATGTTCTTTTTATAAAATAGCGGGTCCAACCTTGATCATTGTTTTACAAAGTAGCAAAATAAAAGACAATCCTTCAAAAACAAAAGGGTCTATCTGAAATTAATCTTTAAACTACAAAGCAAAACAGAAACAGAAACAGAAAATCATCATCAGCAACCCATCCTCGCTCTCTTTCTCCTCGGCTACAGTGGAGGTCCATCGTTGTCATCATTGCGACTGCTAGACTGTATGTCAACCACCTTCCCTTCCTCCTCGGAGGTCATGTACTCCTCGAAAGACTCCTTGAGAGGTGAGCGCTGCCTCACTTTGCCTTTCTCTGGGTCAACTTCTCCTCTGCCCCTCACTAGGCCCTGTCTCCGTCTCCTAGCTGGAGGAGGTCCTGCAGGTGCAACTAGTGCTAGCTCAAGCTGAAAAGAGAGAGAGAGAGAGAGAGAGTACAGATATCAGAAGAGAGCAATAAAGTTATGAGCAAGACTGTAATGATTGCAAACTAGGGGCAAAGCATACCTCAATCCCATGAGTGGCTAGAGCGGTCTGTCTCTTCTGCACCATTAGAAGCAGTCGGTCAATAATCCGGAGGAGGTCATCAGTATATGCCCTGGGTACCTGCAAAAGGAAGAGCATTTGAGAATAGTGGACAGAAATAACAGAGGACAGTGCAAACATAAAGCAACACAATGGGCAGAAATAGGAAAAAGTGTGTACCTGTTCAGTGGCGGGAGCAAGCACCAATCTGTGATCCCTTTTCTTAATATGCTCAAGGGGGATCTACTTAATTACCCCGTCTGGCCGCATATATACGACCTCAGTCAGAATCTCAGGAAACTCGGGAGTAGGAGCGGCAGCCGGAGCGCCTCTAGCAGCAGCAGCAGTAACAGCAGAAACAACCTCTAGAATAGCAAAGGCCACGCCATGGGTAAGAGGTGCCATCAACCGAGTCTGCAAGAAAGTGGTGAAGTCGCCGGGCTCATGATGTCGGTCACCATCCTCTCCCAACTTTAGGAGGTCGATCTGAGGACCGTTGTGAAGCTCATCAACTACTCTCATGCCTGGAGGAGGAAGATGTGGAATGTTAGGGTCAGCAATGCCTTGCGTCTGCCAGATGAACCTCTTTCCCAAGTAATATGCCTTACCGAAGGGGCTCTCAAATAGAATCCGCATGGTGGAGGCATACCATGTAGCAACATAGGTCGTTCTCGCTGCCTGAGGGATACCCACCCAGGAATGCCAGTCAACCTGTGAAAGTGGATGTCAGATGTCAAAGATCTAAGCAGTATAAGAAGCAACAGTATGAGACTGACAGTACAGTATGGAATAGTACAGTATGAGAAGAGTAGTGCAGAGTAGTATGAGAATAATAGCAGTATGGAAACAGTAGTATGGAAATGTAAAGACTAGTATTTTGTTACCTGATTCGCGGTGATGGTGTCAAAAAAAGGGCAAAAATAAAGGAAGTCTTGATCTGCGTGACGGCATCGCTCAAATCGAGAGTTATAGTACTAGGAGCGGGGTACTGACAACTCAATCGGCCTCACCGAGACCGGAGCTAGAGAGGTGAAATATGTGTAAACCCAAAGCTGCAAGCAGAAAAAAATGAATGAAGTAAATGAGCAGAATAAACAGGAAATGCAAAGCAAAGATGAGCAGGAAATGCAGAATTGAACAAAATGCACAGAAAAAGCAAGTGTGAGGCATACCTCTCAAACCCTCCAGTAGCCACCCAGTGAATCTGCCTTGCAGCGGGATACAGAGCTCATATAGCAGTACAAGGTGGCCAGGACGGTGCCATCCCAGTCATACTCTGTCACTTGTGGTAGGTGCACCAGTGCCCCCAGAAGATATAACCCCACGGTATTTTCACTGTTCGCAAACAGGGTAGAACCGAGGAGATACATAAGGAAGCCGCGGGTGTACTGGGCGACCTTATTTGGAGTAGCAGGCTGAGAATCAGAGAAGTTATCAAAGAACCAACTACACCTCACCATCCCATGACTGGTGATGTCGGGGATCTCCCCGAGAAGCTGACGATGTGTGGCTCTCCACTGCGTCATATCAGGATCCTATGGGATCGAGCCACCAACCCCGACCCGTAAGCCAGTGAGCATCGAGAAATCGTATGGGGTCAGAGTTAGCTCCCCGATCGATGAGAAGTGGAACGAGTCTATAGTGTCCCACTAAGGGTGTAATTTTGGCCTGGCCTGGCCCGGCCCGGCCCATCTGAGCCTTGCTGGCTCCCGCCAAAAAATTAGGCCGGGCCAGGCCGGTCCACAGGCCAAAAAACTAGGCCCAGGCCCAAGCCTAGGCCCAGGGGTACTCGGGCTATGGGCGGGCTAGTGGGCCGGGCCCCTAGGCTTGGGCACCTCGGGCTTTGGGCGGGCTTAGGCGGGCTTAAACAAATTATTTTTATTTTTTAAAATTTTTTCTACCAAAATTTTATTATTTTCCATTAAAAATAACACTGAGCCTCAGGTGGGCCGGGCTTTTAGGCGGGCCTTGAGCGGGCCTATGGGCGGGCCGGGCTTCAAAACGATGGCCCAGGCCTTGGCCTAAGGCCTCGGGTTGGGCTTGGGCTCGGGCCTAGGCCTAAACAAGTCGGGCCCACCTCAGGCCTCGGGCCAAAATTACACCCCTATGTCCCACCATATCTCTACTAGGGCCCTGTATAGTAATGACTCAGCTCTCATTTGTATGAGCCCGGAACAGAATGACCCGAAGCTGGTAGTATCAAGTAATGTACGGACCTCTGCGAGAAGTCTCTCATACCAACGCTTGGGACTAGATATGGATCCATAGCCGCTAATCCTTCTAGCTATCACCTATAAATTGGGATTATCAATACGTGAATAGCACTGATGAGTGGTTTGTTTATGAGATTCAACATATGTACAAAACAAAGGAAAGATTGCTTACCATGGAGGCATCGGCGAATAAGTGCTCTGCGGGCTCTTGCAGTAGGATGTCCTCATCTATCCCAGGGATGAGGCCCTCAAATCTCAAAATACCGCATGGGAATGGAGCGTGTACGTGGTCGGTAGGTGGCCGCATCAAATGGCCTATCGGCAAGGGGAGGCAACGCGAGAGCATCCTCAGTCTCCATATCTGCGCCTAAGATGACCCCAATACCAATGGCAGGGTCCAGGATAGGAACCTTGTCACTTGCCATAGAGAAAAGTAAAGAAAAAGTGAAGAAAAATGAAGAAAAAGTGAAGCGATGAGTGAAAATGAGTAAAAAATCCCAAAATCCAAACCCTAGGAGAGAGAAAGTAAAGAGGGATGGAAAATCAAAGGGGGAAAGAAGGAAAATGTGGGCAAATGTGGGGGAAACCAAAGAGAAACCTCAAAACTCCATGAAATCAAGTTTTGTTTGGTTCAAAGTATAGAGGAGGGAAAAGGTTTCAAAGGAAAAATTGCAAGGATTGTTGGGTAACTCAAGGGGAGGGAAAATCTAGAGAGAGGAGAAGCCTAGAGAGAGAGGGAGAAGAGTTTCGACCTTGGTTGTGTGTAAAAATGAGGTTTGAGTTTGTTTTAAACAAACTTGTCGCGCAGTTTTCCTAATTCTGCCCTTGTCGCTATCGAAGCCCGGCTGTGCTTCATCGAGGCCCGGCCGACTCTCAATGTGAACTCAATTTTTTTTGTTTGTTTTTACTTTACTATTCTTTTTTTTTGTATTATGGAGCTTTAATT
This sequence comes from Camellia granthamiana, assembly GCA_036172215.1. Lineage (NCBI taxonomy): Eukaryota > Viridiplantae > Streptophyta > Magnoliopsida > Ericales > Theaceae > Camellia > Camellia granthamiana. Next base: position 80,278,385 of record CM069908.1, on the reverse strand, counting down.
TGAAAAAATAAAAAGCAAACAGAAAAGAAAAGAATGAAAAAATGTAAAAGACAGAAAAGAAAGAGGAAAAGAAAAAAAAAAAAAAGGAATAAAGGAAAATGAGAGAAGAAAAAGGTGAGTGAAAAATTATAAAAGGAGAAGAAAAGGAAAAGAGAGGAATTTTGTTCATTCTTTTGTTGTTGTTGTTTTATTGTGTGAATGTATAATTTGATTTATTTGATTCTTCATTTAATTTGTTTAAACTTATTTGGTTAACTCATGGTTTAAACTCATAATATGATTTGTTTTGTTTAAAACTTTTAATTTGTTTAAACTGTTCCATTAGTTTATAAATTGTTTCGCCTGAATCGTAATCTGTTCTGTTATGTCGTAAACAAATGATATCGTTTGTACGGTTCATTCAGAGGAGTTCTAGATAAAATCATTCGTGCCACAGTAAAATCATCATCAATTTTACAATCAAATTAGAACACGGCGTGTTGTGTTCAAATTAAAGCCCATTATTTTAACACATTGGCAAATTGGCTTTCACTTTACTACATTGCATTGATTGTTTTGATCTTATGTGTCTCTGTGTAGAATCCGTGTTTACTTCTAATTCACATTTATGCGTTGTGTCTTGATTTGAATTATCTCCATGGACTGCATTGTTCGAGGCCTTCCTGGGGGGAAGATAGTTTCACTTTATCAAATTCTGAAAATTTGTTTGTTCTTTTATTGATCCACCTTTCCTTTTCTCGCGTGAGGATTGTTTATTTCGGTTAAAAACATTGGGCGTGTCCTGGTGTTCACACCACCTCTCCTCCTATCGCGTGCGACACGTTAGGATTGTTTCCATTTGGTTAAAAACATTGGGTGTGTCCCGGTGTTCACACCACCTTTCCTCCTCTTGTGTGCAACTCAGGAGGATTGTTTACCTCAGTTAAAAACATTGGGCGTGTCCCAGTGTTCAGACCACTTTTCCTTCTCTTGCGTGTGACGCGTGAGGATTGTTTACCTCGGTTAAAAACATTTTGCGTGTCCCGGTGTTCACACCACCTTTCCGCCTCTCGTGTGCGATATGTGAGGATTGTTTACCTTGGTTAAAAACAACGGGCGTGTCTCGGTGTTCACACCATCTCTCCTCTTATCGTGTGCAACGCGTGAGGACTGTTTACCTTGGTTAAAAACAACAGGCGTATCTCGGTGTTCACACCACCTCTCCTCCTATTGCGTGTGATACGTGAGGATTGTTTACCTAGGTTAAAAACATTGGGTGTGTCTCGGTGTTCACACCACCTTTTCTTCTCTTGTGTGCGACGCGTGAGGATTGTTTACCTTGGTTAAAAACAACGGGCGTGTCCTGGTGTTCATATCACCTTTCCTCCTTTTGCGTGTGACGTATGGGGATTGTTTACTTCGGTTAAAAACATCAGGCGTGTCCCGGTGTTCACACCACCTTTCCTCTTCTTGCGTATGACGCGTGAGGATTGTTTACCTTGGCTAAGAACATTAGGCGTGTCCCGGTGTTCATACCACCTTTCCTCCTCTCACGTGCAACGCGTTAGGATTGTCGAAATCGGTTAAAAATGGTAGGTGCGCTTGTTCGTTCACACCAATCTTTCCTCCTCTCGTGTGCGACGCGTTAGGATTGTTTGCTCGGTTAAAAATGATGAGTGCGCTTGTTCGTTCACACCAATCTTTTCCCTTCTCACGTGCAGGGGTGCTTTTTTTGATCGAGTGTGCTTGACGGTTACGTCGCCCTTTGCCCTTCCTATGCGAGGCGTAGTTAGGTTTGCATTTTCTTACATCCTTTCTACGTGAGACGTAGTTTGGTTTGTGCTTTCTTTGTCCTTTCCACGTAAGACGTGTCTATTTATTCACTTATTTCCGTGTGAGACACGGTGGGGTTTATTTTGCTTTGATTTATGCTTTCATTCAACGTTGCATTCTTATTTAGATTGTAGCATTGTTTCATTGCTTCATTTCATGCAATTGTTTCATTGCATGATCATAAGTTATTTGCTGCATGTTATTCTGCATTTTGTCCTTGATTTCAACCTTTGCATTTATGTCTTGATTTCTTGCCTAAGCCTTGCGGCCTCGTCAAATGGGTCGTCTCTGGGCTTTGACATTTACATAAGTCACTTTATGACTTCGAGCTCTGTCAAAGAGGTGCAACTGTAGACACTCGATTTTTGACTGCTCGCAAAGCTCGAGCGCTTTGCCTGGTACACTCGATGATAAAAGTGGTGTTGTGCATGGTTCGAGGTCTCAACGAAGAGGCTATGTTTAAGCTCCGAAACAATCCCAAACCTTCCATATTTCCACCGATGATACCACAGAATTCCATTTTTACACATTGTACCACCCTGTGCTGAGTCTGAAGTAGGGAAATAAGGGATCCCTTTGAGGCCCGGCCTGGCTATTGATGGCCGGCTGTGCCTTAGTAGTGGGAAACACTGTTCTGGGTGGAAGCCTACCAGTTGTCCATTTTTGAAGATATTTATGACCCCTCTTGCTTAAAATCTATAAAAACGAAAATTGTATCTCTGTTTTGAGGGTTGAAGAATTTCTAAAAAGCTTATACACCTTCTTGAGAGCTCCTTCTTCTTGTGCAAGCAACCTTTGAGCAAGCTTACTACCTTGAACCTATACGCATACACCATATACACCTTTACACCTTAGCCTAGGAACCTTGGTTGAGCCTTGAACACCACAATTCAAGCTTGAGAGTGTGTTTGGACTTAGTTTGATTCACAAACAAAAGCTCACTTCTTTGAGAGGTATAAGCTTGTCATCTTCTCTTTTACTTCTTGTTCTATCTATTGCTATCTAGTTCTTGTAGTTTTGTGTTGTTTTGATCTCCCTTCAAGTGTCTAAGCTTGGGTTTGGAGAGCTACCAAAGGGTAGAGAGAGTTAACACTCTTTCTTACACCTTCACCTATAGCTCAAACCCTTGCTTTTACACCTTTTCTTTTGCTTTCTAAATTGATTTTCAGAGTTTAAAAGAGACTAAAAATCATGCTTTGAGGTTTCAAAAGTGGAGGGGTTAGCCACCCCTCCTTGTTCTTGCTTACTAGCCTTATTTCCTTTCTTTGTTGTTTAGCTTTTTAGGCTCTTTTCATGCACTTTGAGCCACTATTTTTCACCTATTAGAGGCTGTTTCAGGGCTGTCCTAGGTTGTTTAATTAATTGATGCTTTGATTAGTTTGCTTGTTGTCTCACATATCCTTATCCATAGCTTGCTGCATATTGGTCTTGGCCTTTCCTTGTCTAATTTCCATGTTTAAGAGCTTCGTTTTAATAATCAACTTTCCATTCATTTCTTTCATTTGAGAGTTGTTTCAATCGGTTGACGGTTATTCAAAACATGAACTAGAGATCTATACTTAATGGCTTAATCTCTACGGAGGTTCATTGTCAATGGCATAATCTCTTTTTCATGTTGAGAATCACTTCCCGTTTGACATGTTTCTCACTTAGTGGACGCAATCTTTAGTAGACGTAACGATAATCTTGGACAAATGGGTTAAAGAATGGTAAAGGCTAATGAATTTGGCTTAAAATGGACCAACCAACATAAAGAAAATAAGTCATATTGCTTGGGGTTCGGCTGGACGTTATGCTAAGTCCATCGTGCCAAGGGTCGTCATACATCAATTCATGATGTTTTGATGAACCTTGAAGCGTCTCTACCTCCCTCTTTGAGTTTACTTTATGATAGGAGGGTGGGGTGGTTGTTGTTCATTGTATTCATTGAATTTTGTCCGAATTGTGGCCAAAATCATCAAGCAAACAAATTGTTCATTGATGGTTTTGGAAATGATTCCAACCTTCTCTTGAGGCTTTCCCGTGATAAAGAAGTGTGAGAGGGACAAAAAGAGTTCAGAATAACTCTATCTGCACTGTTTTCACTTCAGAGCACAAAATAGAATTTTATATAAAATTGAGGCACGGCTGGCCATCAATGTTTGGTTAGTAGTATGTTTTGCAAAAAATAGAGGGCAGTGGCTGAAAGTGAAACAGAGCAGGCCTAGGCAGACAGAGCTGTTCTTGGACACTGTCCATGTAACCCTTGTGCATCCTTACTTACATCGATGTTGTAAATTAATGCTCTGAGTATTGTTGTAATTAATTTATTATTATTGTTACAATTAATCTTGTTGTAATTATTGTTGTAATTATTATTGTTATTGTTTATTTGTAATTGTTATAGCTAGTTAATTTAGATAGTTTATTTCTCATTACTGTCCTTATTGTAATAGAGTAGCTAGTTAGTTAATTCTTTACTTATTTATTCATTCGGTTTTGTAATAATTAGTTTAATTTGGACTCTCGGACTTTGATTCGCACCCTTTTGCACGAGGAAAAATGTGTAATAAGTTGTATGTCTTCCAACCCTACGTCTTTCTCCTTTTTACTTACTTGCTTACGATGCTTAGTATAGAACATCATTTTTCAAATTAGCATCCTTATGCTTTGCATCCATCTTCTTGCATGCATCAAGGTTCGGCTCATCATACTAACCTAATATCCATGTTCAAATTCATTGCTTGAATACGTGCTTTATCGCATGTCTTGAATGGAATCATATGCCATGCTCATAGTTGAGCCTATTAAAATTACGTGATGTGTGCGTTGCATTTAGTCATATTGCATTAGTTAGAAGCATGCATATTTTCTAATTATTTCGCTTTGTTTTGGTTCGGAGTACTAGGTGAGCAATTTTGAGCTTTAGCGTCTAGCATCGAATGTTTGTGTTGCCATGCCAAGCATATTTCCATGAGGGTAATTGCCTAAATGATATATTTGTTTGAATGCCGGTGGATGAAGGCTAATTGCCAAAATTGGGCCAATTTGATTAATGTACATGCAAACTCGCCTTTTTCAAGTGACGAGTATCAAAAAACAATTTTCAAACAAAACATGAAATCAAAGTGTTCCAATCTTTGCAAATTAGTCTATACTTATGTGCGTCACATAGTAAAAATAGATAATAATCAGAACAAGAGCATATAATATAAATAAAAATCACATCATGATTAGTAGAGGCCGATCTTTGATCGGGCGAGTGGGGTGCTCAATCCATGACCTTTCCCTCTCGTACCTAAGTTCCTGAGCTAAGACACTTTGGTGATGACGGACTAATGGCCTTTGGCACGAGTCTTGAGTTTCTTAAATTTCTCCAAAATATTTAGGTGGTGACTCTGTAATCTGGCAAAGCAGTCTATTTTTGGCATTTGATTCAAACAGCGATTTTCCAAAAGAAATTGCTAGATTTGGACTCTTTTTGTGTTTTCACTATTTCACATTGCACTTGTGAAATCAGATTCAGAACTACAGGAGTCTGAATTGTAGGGCTAATTGTATCCGAAAGGAGCACGAAAAGCAAGCCACACACAATCTTCTTTTTCAAACATTAGATGAAAAAATTTCTAATAAAAAACGTTGGCACACTACTGTTACTTCCATTGACACCACACCACCACCATTGCTATTCCACTATCACAACCTATTGAAAATAAGGTTCATTTGTTCAACTTGTATCTAATTCAACCTATCTTGTTTAAATGCGTTTATGAAATGGACGGGATTGAGTTGGATTGTTTTAAATATATAATTCGTTTTAACTTGCCAATTTACCACCTTCAATTTTGAATTAAATTTTTTTTTTTAGATTAAGTTTGGATTGACTATTTAGACCTAATGTTGAGTTGAGTCAGACTTTAAATAACACAACTGAAAGTTGAAATAGCACTTTTTGATAAATAAATCTGTGACTAGACATGAATTAGAATATTCAGACTTATCATTTTAGTTTCGGAACCTTGAACGCCGTGTGATGTGTTACTGCTTGTGAATCAAACTGTGTCTAGGCCTTCTTAGTGTTCTACGAGCTAGAAAATTTTCAATTTTTAGGCTTAAGGATGAAAAACAAAAACGGAATCACCTTGGAAAGGCCTAGGCTTGAGTAAGTGCTGTCGCACTTGAGGCTAGTAGGCCTGTATGTGCTGTAACGCCCCCAGAAATTGCCTTCATAAATCATGTTCACTTCGGCTACCCAATATAGAAATGTGTGAGAGAGGAGTAAATCCATAATAATAATAAATGAAATTCCATGATCACCTTTCCCCCATTGAACAATTCTAGTGATTACACCATTGTTTGTTTACATCTATCGACAAAATAAAAATAGTTCAAAAAACATGAGGTAATATACGGAAAGAGACAAAAAGACAAACATCTTCTCAAGGAGTGTCCTTGAATACACAAAAATGGAATTCTAGATTTCCATACAAAAATAGCTCGAGGCTTAAACGTAAAACATCAAAAGAGAGCTTCCTTGCCCCCATCCAAAATCTTTTCCCAAACCAATTATTAAGGTGGCGCATCAACATCATTTCCTAAAAGGTGGTTCGTTTTGGGGTGAGCTAATGCCCAGTAGAAAATACATTTAACAAGTTATATACGTAATCGAGACGTATATGACCATGCCATGCACTTATTAGGATAAAATTCATATCTTCTCTTCTAACGCCAAGTGTTCAATGCATGATTTCCATTCAAAATCTCGTCTACAAGCATGGGGTGGTAAATACGCTATGCGTCCCAAGCGAGAGCCACAAAACCATACATACATAAATAGATTTATATACAGAAAATATTCCTACATTTGTCGACTCTAAAAACGGCAGGGCAATGGGCACCCAAAACCTTTCGCTCTCCACTTTTGCTAACTCTTGAAATGGTGGGCTTGTGGACACCCAAAATAAAGTTTTCCACATTCGACAACTTTATAAACTGTAGGCTCATGGACACCCAAAAACCTTTCCCATATTTATCCAGCGACATGCACAAGATAAGGCAATTAGGTACCTTGACTCCCCGCGCGAGGTACCAAATACAACACACAACCCATTACCAAAACCTAACTCAACTACCTGGACTCATATGCTATTTACCCTCTTGCATCACAAGAGAAATTATGATACACATGATTCATGATTTTTCAAATAATTTTTTCCTAAGGTTTGTTCAATCCACAACAACAATAATAATAATATTTGTCACATAATAAATTCTTCAATTTTACAATTTTGATCATCTCCAAAGCTCAAGGATTTATTTCCACAAGTTATTAAAAGTACATATCTCAATGCCAAAGTAAACTCAATGCATTCAATTTTACCATTCAAAAGTCAATTGAACAAAATCTCCTTTATCAATTCAATTAGAAAACTAGGTGTAGACACCCAATTTTGACCGCCCTTAAGGCTTAGTAACCTCACTCTGAACACTTGATAATGAAATGTTACACTGTGCAATCATTCAATTTCTTCAGCAAAAGGCTTTGGTTTCAAGATTTAAAACCTAAATCTTGTACCCTCTTTGGACCAAAACCTATTTTTTTCTAGCCTAACTACTCAAAGAAGAGTTGGCTAACAAGTGGCCGGCAAGCCATTTTTAATTGGCCGGCCGTACCTCTTTATGGTCAGCCGGCCATGTTTTGCATAGCAGATATTTTGACAGCTGCCAATTGTCTCCAGCTGTCTCTTTACAGATATTTCCGACATGAGATGGTATTTTTCTATAAATACAACACCCCCCTCATGGTTTGGGGTTAGAAAATTTTACCAAGAATCAAAACTTGTCCAACACACTTCTCTCCTCTCTTGCAATATACATACACCATACATACACCTTACAAGCTGGAACTTGAAGCTTTTGTTGAGATTTGTGAATATAATTTCAGCCTCTTTAGAGTGCTCAACTTGTGGTTTCTGAACTAGGAAGCCCTTCTTCTCTTTAAATGGGTAATTTTTGAGCTTCTGTATCATCTTTTCTTTCTCTTTTTTTTTTTTTTTTTTTGTGTTTACTTGTTGATTTCAAAGTGTTTTAAGGCTTGAAATATGTGATCTAAAGTCACACAAAAAAACGAGGGGTTAGCCACCCTTCCTTAGGCTTGTTGGTTGCTTGAAACCCTTGGTTTTATTCCATTTTTGCTCACTTTTTCCACCCCTAAAACATAATTTTCAATACTATTTTTGTGTTGTTTCAGTGCTTTTTAGTGTGTTAAATTATGCTTTGAATACTATAGATATGATGTTATAAGTCCTCATGGATGTAGTTTCCAATCCATTTGAGTTGATAGTCTTTTCTTTTATTTTTTATAGCTTTCATACATATTCATGTCATTGTAATCACCCACCTTTCATTAACACTCTACAATCTCCCTCATTTCTTTGTTTATTTTGATTAAGAGTTGTATCAAACAAAAGATTATAGCTTAAGGCATAAGAAAGAGACCTCTCATGCTAAATGGTTTAATCTCCTCGGAGGTTCATTACCAGGGCATTACATTTCTCTTAGGCTAAGCACAATCTCTTGTTTGATACCTCTTCTCTTTTTTCTTTTTCTTTTTTTTTTAATCACTGGTGCATTTACTTTTAAGGGACTAATTTGCTAGTTAGACCCTTGAAAACCATAAAGGAAAGAGTCATTATAGTCCATTATCGAGTTTGGATTTAGAGTCATTATCGCTCATTTTGGGTTTGACTAGTCCTTATCACCCTTTTTGGGTTTGACTAGTCATTTTTTGTTTGACTCCAAATTCATTATCGCTTGTAAATGGGTTTGATTCTTTCTTTGTAGTTTCCTTTGTAGAAAAGGGCTTGAAAAGCTCATTTCTCTAGTCAAGTCATGCTTGCTATTCTTTATTGCTTTGGACTTAGTGGACGTAACCATCACATTTGGACAAAAAAGAAGAAAAGATAAGAAATGGAAAGATAAAATAAAAAAGGCTAATAAAATTGGAGTAAAAGAGGTTAAAAGAGGTATTAAAATTTGGTTAGGTTCAGTTGGACGTTATACTAAACTTATTGCGTCTTGAACTATTGCATACATTTTAGTGATGTTTGGTGATTCATGAGGCAAGTCCACCATTTTCCTTGAGGTAATTCCATGACAAGAAGGAGGTGTTGTTTGGTTTTTTTATTTCATTTTATTAAGCTCTTGTCCTATCGATTCTAAAGTCATCACGCAACAAACTTGTGATAATTGATGATTTGAGAATTGAGCCTACTCCTCATTTGATCATCTTCATGGTAAAGAAGGGCGGAGAGGATAAATATCTCCTGGAAATACTCTATGTTTGCTCTGTTGTAGCAGCGTATTTTCCAGAAACAGTGGCCGGCCGACCATCATTTTGTACAGGCGACCACTTTTCAAGGCCAGTCAGCCACATTTGTTTGCATAGGCAGTGGCGTTTTTACAGCAGAAAAGAGCAGAATCTGAGGCCAAAACAGAATAATTTTTTGACTGCAAACAGAGCAGATTCTGGCAGCAAACAGAGAGGTTTTCGGAGGGTGTTCTCAATTATGAGCATACGGTTCCTCGCCTCCCGTTCAAGTCCATTAAATTAGTGCTTTAATATTAGTATGTGTAATTAATTAGTTGGCTTCATTAGAATTTGTAATAGCTAGTCAACTTAGTTAATTTATTTTGGTTTTGTAATAATTAGTTAATTAGGACATTCATTTGAACCCTTTTATGCGAGGGCAAATTTGTAATATTTGTATGTCTCCCAACCCCCATTTCTTTCTCCCTTTCACTTACACGCTTACCGTGGTAGCATCATGTTTTTGTTTCATATCATTGCCATGCGTTGTATCCATGTTTGCATGCATTAAAGTTCGGTTCATCATTCTAATATCATTATCATTTCCTACTTGCTTGAATATGTGCGTTGTGCGTGCTTTCAGTGGATCCACATGAAATGTTAGAAAACCGAACTCAGTAGTTGTATTTTGTATGTGTTGCATTAGTCACTTTGCATATTAGAAACATGCATTTTTCTAATTATTTTCTTTTCTTTGGCTTGTCTTGCTTGAGTACTAGGTGATCATTTTTTTTTAGCATATTACATGTGCGTTTGTGTTGTCATGTCAAGCATACTACCATGAGGCTACGAGCTTACTTGAAATATCTCTTTGAATGCCTGTGGATGAAGGCTAGTTCGCTTAAGTTGGAACAACTTTGATAAATGTACATATGAGCTTCCTTTGCAAGTAGCACATACTCATAACTCTTTTAAAACAAATATGAAATCAAAGCATTCCGAAGTAAGTGACGTAGTCTATACTTGTGTGCCGCACATAGTAATGTTAGTGTAATAATCAGAACATGAGCATATATTGTCCATAAAAATCACATCATGATTAGTAGAGGCCAATCTTTGATCGGATGAGTGGGGTGCTCAATTCATGACCTTTCTTTCTCATACCTAAGTTCTCGAGCTAAGACACTTTGGTTATGATGGACAAGTGGCTTTTGGCACGAGTCACAGGTTTCCTAAATTTTTCAAAAATATTTAGACAGTGCAGTCCATTTTTGGCATCTCTGATGACAAGTGGATTTTCTAAAGATTTTTCGGATTTGTACTCTCATTTGTGTTTTTTTTGTTTGTTTCAAATTGCACTTGTGAAACCAGATTCAGAACCACGGGAGTCCGAATTGTATGACTATTGTATCCGATGAAACTAAACCCCTCCGAGGAGTGCGAAAAGCCAGCCACACTAGGGTTTCATAAAATTTGGGGCTTTCCTCTCATTTGCATATAGAAAATCAATATTCATTATCAACAATCAATATTCATTATCAACATCAAAATCTATAAGAACATTTACAATCTTTCTCAAAATCATTAGACACAAGCCCCTCCATTAGTTTAACAAACCCACTTTATTTAACAAATTATTTCATACATTATTATAACTAAGAAATTACCACATATAGATCTCAAATCAAGAATATAACAAGTTAAAAGTACCCTTACTTCGAAATGGTAGCTAAGAGTTGAAGACCCAACAAGAAATTTAAAAAAAAAACACGATCCAATCTGTGAATATATTGAATTAAACTTGCTCTTCACTTTTCTTGAAGGAATTAAGGTGAATCTTTAGTAAAACTTGAGGAAATCAAGTGTTTTTAGGGTTAGGGTTCAGAAATGGTTGATAGAGAGAGAGTAGAGTTGAAAAAAAATGAGAGAGAAAAGTATTTAATTGACTTTTAAGTGTACTGTCTTGAGTAGATCACTCAAGTGAACATTCTATCACTCAAGCGGTAAACGCAAGGCTCCAGAAGTTTTGCAGAGCTACAGTGAAAAATACTGAGAGCCTAGATTCTATGCTTAAGTGAGCACTTCATCGGTCGAGCGGTCTCGCCTGCAAACAGGCAAGATACTGAAAGCTTTGTATCTACGCTCGAATGACTAAATGACAGCTCGAGCGGTCCCCCAAAACAAACTGTTATATATGCAGACTGGTGTAGGGGAAGATTTGGTTTATGGGCTTAGGGTCGCACATGTGGCAAAGTGGAGCAGCAATGGTTTTTTTTTTTTTTTTTTTTTTTTTTCACTGAGGGAAACTGCACGTGTAACCTAATGCCACCTCATGTACGGAGGGGCCACCACATGTGTGGCTAGAGGCTCCATGTGTATGGCCAGATGCGTTTTTGTCTCGATTTTCATGCCTAGATTCTCTTATCTTATGCTTCCTCTCTCTTTCTCTCATTTCTCCTTGATTTCTCTTTAACTCTCTTTTCTCTCTCCCTTCTCTCTAAACATCCACCAAAACTCACAAATCTCTCCATCCAAACAAATCCATTAATATTTTGATATTAGTTTTTTAGACCAAAACGACGACTGTCTTGAGGGCTACGTTTTGACTGGTGTAGATCAATTTTTGGTGAATTTGAATTTTGGAGTTTTTATTCTTGGTTCTCCTTTTCTCTTCAAGAGGTAAGGAGTCTTTTAATTCTTAATGTAATGATTATAGATGGATATTTGGTATTTTATTGAATAAAATCTAGGAAATGTGTAAATATTTTTAAAGCATTTAATGTAAAACATAGGGTTTTGGATGTGTTGGTTATTCCTCTTCAATTTGCTTGTAGAATAGAGATTTGAAAGATTAGTTGAGTATGTGGGGTTTAAAATTGAAGAAACCTAATGTAGTGAAAAGCCCTAAAATTGCATGAACCTTGTGAAATTGAGAAAATTGGGAAAATTAATGTATAGTATATGAGTTTGGCGAAAAATGTTATTAATTGAAACCCTTGACAATGTGGGAATTGACAATCATTGTGTTAATGTAATCGAACCTCTAATTCTTTTAACATTATGTGAATTGGAGAAATTAGAAACGTTGACCACTTTTGACAAATTGAAATTAAAATTATTAATTAAAGAAAATGGTAAGAATTGAGAACATGTGCTTTAAGCAATTTGATTGAGATTATTGATGAATTAAAACTGTCACATTATATATATTGTCGAATTCATTGAGAATGATTATGTACATTGTTATTAGCTGTGCCCAAATTTTGCCTAATTGAAATCTTGGGTAAGGATAATTGTTATTGCCAATTATGAATAATGTTGTTGTCGTGGAGTATGTATTAACTTAGGGTGAATTGAAATAATTTCTTATTAAATAATGAAATGGAGAATTAATGTGATAATTTTAACACCCTGGCAACGGACCTCCTTGATCCCGTCCATTTGGACATTCCCAATGTATACAATTAACAACATGAACGAGTCCAAATAATAATGAAATAACACTAACAACATTCCTTCCCCCTTTGAACTCTTTCCAAGCCTTACAACATTGTCTCATTACATTCATAAATAAAATACAATAGTTCAACAAGTAAGGAATGATACAACAAAATCAATTATATGTTTAACTTTCCCTCAACATTTGTTCCTTCTTACACCAAAGATACAAATCGACAAATAGTCACCAAAACTGCCTTAGGCACGCATAACATGATTTCAAACAAAAGCTTTCACATCCCAAAAGTTTTTTTTTTCTTCTTAAAACATCACCTAATAGGTGCTTATTATTTTTTTCCTGAAAATGGTTAGCTTTGAAGTGAGCAAAAGCTCAGTAGATAATGCATTTAACAGGTTATACTGTGTGACGCCCCAAAAATTGGGAACATCAGATAATATATTAACCATTAAATACAGGGTTTATCTAAGGTTACAAGAGTAGGAAACGTCACTAATGAGTCCTTTGGATAATAACCAAGCAAGATCCCAGGAAGGTCGGAGGAGTCAAAATAGCCTCCCTTCTAAGTCCAACCACCTTAGATAGCAAAGCTACCTTTTTGACAGATCTTGACAAGGTATTAACACAAGGCCTACAAGAGTTGACGGAGTATAAGGATATGTTACAAATATTATATATATACAAATTACAAAATCATGTCTTAAATACAACATGGGATCTATCACTTACAATCTCAAAACACGTTTAACATAACTAGTTCCTAACTCTTATAGGATTGCCATACGTCCTCAAATACTTTAGCTTTGCCTTCAACCAACCTAATAGTCTTCAATACCTGGCATGAAACGCCGTGAGCTTTGAACGCCCAATAAACGCACACACACCCCGTCCCTTTTTCCCAATCCAATGCACCATCACATTTATAGCAAGCAAGTAGTGAAGCATGATATTCAAGTCAATAACAGCAATTTCAATAATAGAGGAAAGGAACATGTCATTCAAATAGATAACAAGGGTTATAATGTTAGTGGTTAGTATTCTAGAAATGCCCCAAAGAGATTTCATCCTCCCAACCACAAGAATTGGACACCGGACTATTTGGAACTCCCCCTTTTGCTGCTTTGTTGCAGAAGTAACCTCGGATGCCTACCAACGGTTATATACCGTGTAGCGCCAACCGCAGGGCCTTAAAAGGGATAGCGAAAAGAAAAAGGTTTTATCTCCTGAATTCAACCTTATCCTTCCAAAAAGTTTTATCCTCCTGAATGTCCTATCCGGACCCAACCTTATCTCACCAATCAAACCATCGCAAAGAGTCCGAATACGTCCGTTCCATTCTAGGGTTTACGCGACAACCACTTGTGCAAGACTTAAACTTCAATTAGGGAGCACGTCCCATCAATCCATACATAAAAAATTATCATTGCTTCAATATTCAAGTGATCGAAAACCCAATACCACCCCAATTAAGTTTTCCATTGAGTTAAATGTTTTACGTCAAGTTAGAACAAACTTAACAAGATAGTAATATCCACATAAGCGTGAGCATCATTAGAATGAAGAACATAAGGAACATAACCATAACACATTCAATATCATACCAAGACATGACCATAAACTAATAAGCATATTCATGAACACAAGAGCATAAAACACCCATGCAAAACTAAATTTCCAGATTCAGTACCATTTAAAGATTAAAATCAAAAGGGCTATTTCAGATTTTAACTGAACTCGGCCTTCCTATAGTTCGTAGAGAATTTAATCTAGTTTTCAGAACATGTTTCGGAAATATGATAGCTTTTCTAGATTTTTAGTTATTTAAGAAATGTTCCAGCGCTGTCCAGATTCGTCGACCGTTATGAAAATTGGAGTTTCTCACAAATTGCTCACTCGTTTTCAATGAAACCAATTTTAGTTGAAAGATAACTCCTTAAGGAAGATTTTTACATAAAATGGAGGTCCATAAGATTTTTCTACATTTTTCTAGAAATTTTGAAAATTTGCTGTAAAAAAGATTTTTCATGCACAACACTCAAAATAAGAAGATTGGTGAGACAAGAGGCCAACTAAGGGAAATTTTTCAACTTATCTTGTGATGAAAACTTGATAAATAATATGTATTAAACTCAAAAATTTAGGGTGAAGGTGTGCCTTTGGAAATTTTGAGAGTTTGATATAGAAAAAGGTAGTCTTATACCGATTAAGAGAAATACAAGAAGGGTAGAATCAAGGTTCAACTCCTTTCATTTTTAACATGAGAATACTATCAAAACACATCTGACATGAATGTTTAAAACTTCTAAGAGCATGTATTTGAAAAAAGAAAATAAAAGAGAGAGTTGTGTTGTGGCTTACTTAAATGCTTATGGAACTAGTTTTACAAGACTTGCTCTCTTTCTCTTCTTTCTCCCTCCCACAAGCTCACTCTCCACTCCTCTCCCTCTCTCTATGACATGTGGGTGTGTGGGTGTGGTGTTTGATGTTCATATAGATGGAGGATGGTGGTGTATTTATAGGAAAAATGGTGTGAATTGTCTAAAATGTCCTTTGGTTGAAATGTAATGGAATTAAGTTGTATTTAGTTCAAATGAAATGGAACAGTGGATAATTAGGACCTTAATTATGTATTTAATTATGATCTAGTTAGGCTTAAGTCTAATTTAATCCATTCTAGTTACAAGTACATTAGATATATACATGTATATATATAGAATTGGTACCAAGGTCATAATTATTTCCATGATTCAAGGGATTTGTCTCTAAAATACAATGATTATAACCTAGGAGGTATGATGGCTAGCCATGTGCTCAAGATTTGGGAGATTTTTGTTGATTTTATATATAGATATGAAGATATTTGTGTGTAAAATTATTTATTTTGTGTACAAATTCTATAGATATTGTGTATAAAAAGATTTGATGAATAAGAGGTACAAAGATATATATATACAATGGTACTAACTTGGGGTCAATTTGTGATTTAAGTAAACTATGAGGGCTAAGGCCTTAATTTATGAATTGGAACATTTATTTTAGAGTAAAATTTAACTAAGTTAGGGTTAGAGAATCTAATTCGGTTTGAATTTCTTGTTTCGAATAAAAAGGCTATCAACCGACGAGCGTGATAAAAATCAGAAAAACCTAGGATTTTCAAGTGGTAATTCTACATTTATGGAGTCAATTAATTAGTATTAGGGTATTAGAATGATTTCTAAGTTATCAAAATCGATTAGGGTTTGCGAGTTTTCAGTTGGTGCATGTATTTTGATCTTAGGGTTAAAATTGCAATTAATTAAAAAATTGAGCGATTTCAAAGAAATAATTTAAAAGTAAGGGACTTAATAGGGTTTACAAAAATTAGGGGTCTCACATACTGTCAATTGAAAAATACACGGTCATGCAATGCAACATTTTATAAATTGTATTATGTATGCTTATAAATACCTTTATACATGAGTATGAAATGAGCAATGTAAAAGTTATGTTAGCATTCCCTGAGTTCAAGGTGGTAAATATGCTAAGACATTCCAAGTAAGAGCCAAAATTCAAAATATATACATAGATATAGATTTTGTATACTTAAAATAGTCCCACATTTGCCGACTCCAGAAACAGCGGGGCGATGGACACCCAAAAACATGTTTTCCTTTCACATTTGTCGACTCTAGAAATGGTGGGATCGTGGACACCTAACAACATTTTTCCACATTCGTCTGGCAGTATGTGTAGATAGGGCAATTGGACACCTTGACTCCCTACACGGGTACCAAATACAATACACAACTCAAAACCACCCGACTCACTACTCGGACTCATAGACTATTTACCCCCTTTCAACCTTCCACTGTTCGCATCATCATTGTATCATAAAAGAAATTTAATAATGCATATGATGTATGAATTTGTAAATTCTCATTTTCCCCTAAAATGATTCCAATTCACAACAGTTCACTATTACACTCTTCAACAATGAGGGTTTCTCATTCAACAAAAGTCACTAACACAAGGTGTATATAAAAAAAAACATTTCAAATCGTACATTTCAACCTCAAAGTTAAATAAATGCCTTCAATTTCATAATTTTGAAATCAATTAACAAAACTCCCTTTTTATTGAACAATTTCCAAAACTAGGGTATTATATAAAATTTAAGGATTTGCTCCCTTTCATGAAATTCAAGCTAATGTTCATTACAAACATAATAATCATCAATAATCAACACAATCCTTCCATAATCATGAAAACATTGCTCACTTTAGTTCAATCCTTTCACTAACACAAAACAATCTCTACATATATTCACCTATAGATATATACCTATACATATACATATATATATATATATATGATGAGTATATAATGAAATTACCACATATGTGTTTCAAATTAAAGCTATAACAAGTTAAAGACACCCCTACCTCAAAAATAGAAGCTAAGGTGGAGAATCCATGCAAAACCTCAACCAAATCGCGAAACAATCAGTAAACAGCTTGAACTTGACTTGCCCTTCAATTATCTTGAAAGATCTTGGGTGAATCTAGAACAAAATGTTGAGAAATCAAGTGTTTTGGGGGTTAGGGTTTCGAAATGGGTGATAGAGAGTGGGTGTGTTTGTGAAAAGTAAGAAAGAAATGAGTTAGATTGACTCTTTAAATCAGCTACCCCGATAGACCACTCGAGCGAACTTTTCTTTGCTCGAGCAACTAACAAAATTTCAAAGAGACAGCTCGAGCGATAAATGCAAGGTCCCAGAAGTTTTGCAGAGCTACACTAAAAATACTAGGAGCATGAAATCTATGCTCAAATGACTGCTTCATCGCTCAAGCGGTCTTGCCTGCAAAATGATCTTCTCTCAAGTGACCAAATGACTACTCGAGCGGTCTGCCAAATTCAACTGTTACAATAATAGTGATATTCAATTCAGAAACCATGTAATTGAATGATTGTATGAGAAACAACGAAAATGATATTTGGTTCGGGAAGTTGTGTTTTATATTATCTAGAAATGATTGTTGGTAATGCTTGGTTTAAGTGTATCCAACCTTATGTGTTATGTACCATTGCGGGTTTATTTGAGAATTTGGAAATATTTGATCGACGTTGATTGTCCGTAATGAAAGTGCTATACAGAGGTTTTGTTTCCTTCTAGCTAGCAACTAGTAAAGTGTGGCGTGTTAAGATAGGTTTCAGTTTCCTTCCGGTTAGCACTTGGTAAACTGTGTGTATTGTTGAGCTATATGGAGGTTTTGTTTCCTTCCAGCTAGCAACCGGTAAAGCATAGCACGTCGAGATCGGTTTTAGTTTCTTTCCGATTAGCACCCAGTAAACTATATTGTGATGGCTTGATGAAGCCCAGAATTGATGTGTGTGATTATGATATTTTAATTTATTTTATTTCGTATAAGTGTAATTATGTTGAGATATGGAAACGTGGTGGAAATGTAATAGCTATATTTACTAGTCCTTTTAGGCTTATAGTCAAAAAAAATGTGGAATTGATGTTAGTCTTATTTATGGATTAGTAAATAGCTCATTGAGATTATCTTCAGATTATATAATTCACTGTAGATAGTCGAATTATTAAATAGTTGTTTGAGATTTCTTTATCTTTGTGGACCATTAAGGGTTGGTTTGGGATGTTCTAAAAAAGTACACTTTTTGACTTATTGGCTTATATAGGTTGGATTTGGGTTGGGTTTGATGTGATGTGTTAGAGAGGTGATGTGATTTAAATAAGATAGTGACTTTTTGACTTTTTATATTATTTAGGTTATGCCAAACTTAGCCTAAATGTTACACTTGGAACTTGTTTTGGTTATACAGAGCTCTTGAAACCCTTCAAGTAGCAAAGGTGAATTGAAATGTTAATGAATGGAGTTTTGAGAAAAGAATAAAGATTGGTAGCTCGAATTGAGCTTGCCCGAATGGCCCGAATGACCCGAATTTGTACTTGCCGGTAGACTGCTCGGATGACCACCTGAACGGCCGGTGAAATATTTGTATACTGCGGTTGTTACCTTGTTGCCGGATGACTGGCTGAACGACCGATCGGATGACCGACTGGTTGACCAGCAAGCCAAAATTCAAGCTATTCGGGCAAGATAAAATTTGAGCTAACTCTTCGAGAAAAATGTATACTTCTATATATATTTTGGATAATAAAAGAGAACACTATTTATGTACGTATTCTGTGGAACAACATGATCATATACATGTATAGGATTATATTGAGTTGAATTATTGAAATTCCTATTAGATTATATGTTTATCTCACATATTATTAAACATTTTTCAGGTACAAGCTTTGAAAGTCATGCTCGAGTTGGAGAAACTCTCTTTCTTGTTTCGGTCATAGGGTCTTTTTCTTGTAAATTAAATGTCATGATTCCTTTTGTAAGAAGAGTTATACTCATTTTATTCACGTTTATGTAAAGCTTAGGGCATTTGTTAATGTGTTGTAACTATTGAATTATCATGTATATCTGAGAGAACTTTCATTATTGTTCATATTAAAGAGATAGCTTTCACACTTTTATTTATGAAAATAGACAACGCTAATGGATTTGGTAATATAAATCGGGGTTCTACAATATAGAGCTTGACAAAATCCAATTCGTAGGACCTACTCGTAATTGTCTTTAAACTTTTTGTTATTTTCATTTTTTTAAATGAAAAAAAAATTACAATCAATTATTTTTTTATAGAATTTATTTTAAAAACATGTAACTTATTTTTTAATACAATCTAAATCAATCTACTAGTTTTTATTTAAAAATATACATATAAGAATTTTTCCCTCTTATTAACATAGTCAGTTATTATCTTATTTTCCTTCATATATGTAACTTTCTCATATAATTTTTTTTTTTCACTTTATTTTCTTTCCTTTCACCTTTCTCTCACTTCTCATTATATATTTTTTTATTCGAACTTAGACTATATAAAGAGTATACATCGATCAAGTTGAAGTGGATCTTGTAATTTATCACTTTAAAAAATATATATATATATTAAATATAATTTAACTTTCTCACATCATATTTTAATACAAACTAACATATATGAATTAAAAATTAATTAAAACTCATAAAAAAAGTTAAAATGTCCAAACCATTTATTACTTTAATATTGGTATTATTACTAGTATCAAATAATTATTTCATAGACACAAAACGCATCTAAATTTTTAAAAATTTTCCCATTATTAAAACAAAGAGAAAATATGTATATATATAAAAAAAAAAACTCGCTCATGATTTATAAGTGAATATTTTCAATCAATAGAACCTACTAATAATTATCCCTAAACTTTAAAAATAATCATCATTTTTATATCTTTTTTATTTTATGCAAATATATTTTTTGAAAATTAAAAAAGAGAGAGGTTATTTGCATAATTTTTTTTAAAACATCTTATCAAAGAATTTTTTAATACTTTTAGACAAGTAAATAAGTCATAAAACAGGAGTTTGATAAAAAAAAAAAAATAAATAAAATAAATAAAAATTAGCCCAACTTTACACCTTATTCCTATTAAATTATTAATTTTTTTTACTAACTAGGCATATAAAAGTGTATCCCACATTTATGTAAGACTAGACTCATGTATGTAATTGGTAGAAAATTGATAATTCAATAAAAAATCTCCATCATTTTTGTTATTAATATCTCCAATCGTTTATTAAATTTAAATTTGTTAAAAAAAATTTAAAATAAGATCTAATGTATTTATAAAATTTATATTATATCAAGTTTTTACTAAAAATTTCATCAAATGAAGGATGAATAAAGTCTTTTCACTTATATTTGATGAAATTGTTAAAATATAAAGTATTGAAAATCAATTTTTTTCACTAAAATTGGTTTAAGAAGATTATTGAAGTAGGATATAATTCTCACCATTAAAATAAGTTATTTTGATCTAAATTGTTAAATAAATTTTATTATTTTTTAAAGATTTTCTAACAGGTAATAACTAAAGGGACAATTCTACTTACACCACTATTTTAATGTTAGGGCAAATTATAAACACCTCCCTTGAGGTTTTGTGAAAATACAAATTTTTCCATGAGATTTGAGAAATTACAAATTGCCCCCTGAAAGTCAAATTTGCATAACAAATTAGGGGAGAATCTGTATAAAAATAAAAACCTCAGGGGGCAATTTGTTATGGAAATATAAACCTCAGGGGGCGGGATGTAATTTCTCAAATCTCAGGTGGGAATCTGTATTTTCACCAAACCTCGAGAGGGGTGTTTGTAATTTACCCTTTATGTTATTACACTCAATTTCTCATTATACCAAAATCAATTTTGCTTTTCTCTCCTTACACTTAACATAATACCGAACTTACCCTCACCTTTACCCCACATTTTCAAACCCTAATTCTACTTCACCCTCTTCACTTCCAACGCTGACAACTCTGACCTCCAAACCGCAACCCCTTTCCTACCAGCAAACCCCTATCCCCAATCCCTCTCCTTCTTGCGACCTCCTTTATCAGCACAACCCCTTTCTGACTGCCATGACCAACCACCACCACCACTTTTCCCCAAGAACCAGTCACACTCCTCACCATCTCTAACCACCCTCTATCCATACCTCTGATTCCCATTCCAATAACTTTTCCCGGGTATGAATCCCTCTGTATTGTTCTCTTTTTTCTTTTTCTTTTTTCTAGATCTGAAAACCCTAGGGTTTCTGTCTCATATCTCTCTCTCTTTCTCAGTGGATGAAGCAAGAGATTGAGTGGTGATGAAAGTGAAACACGATGGCATGGATGGTTGCAACGACGGAGATCTGCAAAGATAGTGATAGACGCGTTAGTGAGCGACAAAAGAAGTGGTTGTTACTACAGTGAAAAGTTGTGAAAGTGGTCGTAGGAGTCGTTGTTAAGAGAGAGTGGTTATTACGATGATAAGAAGGGGAGTCGTTGGTAGCAGTCGTAATAGTGGTGGACGGTAGAGATGGTGGTGAAATGGGAATTGAGTTGAGAAATTAAGAGTTAGGATTTTAGGAGTTTTTTTTGTAATTTTGAAAAATGGCAAAAGTGTAATATATATATATATTGAGAAATTGGGGTGTAATGAGGTGTTTTTTTTTATTGTTGTATAGGTCTTGTTTGGGCAGAAGGTTAAAACTAATTTAATTCATTAAAAGATAAAATAAGTTAAAAAATTAATAAAATAAAATATAATACTCAAATTATAATTATTTTATTTTTGTTTTTACAAATTATAAAGCAAATCAAAAGTTTATCTGAAGTAAATTTTTTTTAATCAAACTAAAATAATTAAAAAATAGAGCAAAAAGTGGTTACCAAACATTAGAAGTTGAATTTCTAAAGTTGGTATACATCACGTGTTATAGTGACCAATTCACCAAGTCTTGCACGCAAAACAGAAAAGAAAGAAAACTCGTGAACCCTTTTGACAAAACGCCTTTTGACAAAACGCACCCTTCCCCCACGAGCCCTACCAGTCCGAGCCCTCTCTCTCTCTCTACAACCCCAACCCACGTTGACCCAACCCGCCCCACTCTCTCCTCTCCTCTCCCCTCCCGATGGCTTCTGATCAAGACCACACCACCGTCTACGGCGGAGAAGACCTCGACGAAGACGACGACGACGACACCGAAGAAGACGACCTCGCTCTCATTCCTTCCCAACACCACCACCTCCGCGACGACGTCGAAGAGGACGACCTCGACGACGATGACGACGACTATACTTCCTCCTCCGCCGCCTTAGTCACCGTCGCCCTCCCCTCCACCCCCCTCCCTCTCACCGTCGTCGCCGATCCCAACCGTCTCCCCATCAAGCACGTCACAATCGCCGCCGTAGCCGACGAGAAAAAGCCTCTGCCTGCGCTCGACGAGTCACGTCGGCTGTTTCAACGCTTATGGACCGACGAGGACGAGATCGAGCTGTTGCAAGGGTTCCTCAATTACACGGCGCAGCGAGGAGGGAACACTTCTTCGCACCACCACGATACCACCGCTTTTTATGATCAGATCAAGTCTAAACTCCAGCTCGATTTCAACAAGAATCAGTTGGTTGAGAAGTTGAGGAGGCTCAAGAAGAAGTACCGAAACGTTTTGAATAAGATCGGGTCTGGTAAAGAGTACCTCTTCAAGACCCCTCACGATCAAGCCACTTTCGAGATCTCTCGCAAGATCTGGAGCAGTATCGAAGAAGCTGGATTAGAGGAAGATATAGCAAACCCTAACCCTAACCCTAACCCTAATCCTAATTCAATTGATCATAACGGTAATGGTGTTGATGTGAATTGTTCAGAGAAGAAGGGTTCGAGGCCGCCGCGGAAACGATCGAGGGTAAAAATTGATGAAAAACCGCAATTCGATCAACAACCTCACCAAATTGCGACACCAATTGCGGCTTCAATTCCGAATTCGATTGAGGAGACAGTGAGGAGCTGTCTGTCTCCGTTGTTTAAGGAGTTACTTCACAATGCCATGAATGGGTTGTGTGGTTCGCGGGGGTTTGGAGGGGTTGCCACAGCGTTGAATCCGATGCCTTTGAGTTTTGGGGGTGGTGATATGATGGATGAGAAGTGGAGGAAGCAACAGATATTGGAATTGGAGGTATATTCGAAGCGGTTAGAGTTGGTGCAGGATCAGATTAAGTCAGCATTGGAGGAGCTAAGATCAATATGAAGTTGAAATGACAATTACTGGGTAGCAAGTACTTGGAGTTTCTCCATTTTTAGTTCATAAATTTGTTGGTCATTTGATCAATGTCGAATACTGTTTATGATTTCATCTTTTTTTATTTATTTAACTTTACAGATTGTTGGAATAATCATATCTATTTACCTGGTCTTGGATAGTTTGTTCAGGTTCCTCAACTCTGTGCATATAGAAACTGAATGAAATAGATGTTAAAAAGCATGACTTTTTGTCTCTACAAGCTCTATATGTTCTCAACTTTTGCTGTAATTGTCTCTTCACCCCTGTTATTTGTAAATTGTGACAGTTCTTTATTACTGAGTACTTATTTTATGATCAAATATTTCTGGGTTCTGATGGTGGGATTTTGGGTTTTGCTGTTTGTATGGGGTGAGAATTTTTATATCAACTGCTTGGAGGCATACTTTGATTTGATTTTTTTTTTTAATAGATTTGACCCAGAAATGAGGAAAGACTGTCCAGTGTTTGTCAAAATATTGAAGGTGTAATTTGGCATTTTTGTTGCCTTGACCCAGAAAACAAGACTCTAATGATGCTCTTGAATTCATGCTCAAGTCTTTGATGGAATTAGTGCATTAAATTTGTCAAAATTTATTTATTAATTTGTGCGCAAAATCTTTTTTTTTAAAATTATATATATATACATATATTGTAATTTGTATATAATGTGTGTACGACAAGGGGTAAAATGGATTTTGCCCTTTATTTTTTTAGTTCATGCCTTCCAAGTTTGCCTGTAGTTAGCTTTGTTCTTAAGTTTGAGGGAATCGTAAAGGAATTTATGCAAAATTATCATGCTTGATATCTTGAAAGGCATATGATTGTGAAGTTAGAGTTAATATTTAACTAGTATACTAGACTACTACTATTAGCTTAGTGATGAGATATAAAAGGAGGGAAGTGCGGCGTTAGAAGGCCACGAGGGTGAAGTGTTTGAAGGATATTTTCTCTAGAGCTGTTCCATTCTATGGCGACATATTTAGATCTGTTTAGCATTATTGCAAGTCAAGAGGAGATTGATAAATATTTTTGTGGTTGCAATTCAGTTTAGGCTCATTGATAGTTGGGCATTGGAAGGTGTTGGAGCTTTACTCAGTCAAATATGAAGAGAAGGGGGTGATGCAACCATATTCAAAGACAGAAGTTTTGTACTTTTTAGCCCTTAATGAAGTTCATGCTTTTTGGCCTCCATAAGATGTAGTTTCTTAACTTGTTTTGATTCGTTTCGTTCTTGTTTAGCTGATGGCAAAAGACTACTCATAAGCGTGCGTTTTTTGTTCTGATGATAAATAGAAATTGTATAATTCCATGTACATGGTGGGACATTGAATCAATTGGTTGCCTACTGTGTTTTTTTTTTTTTTTGGTGCGAGTTACCCTGTTGATGCTCAGGTGTGCATTAGGTCGGTTGGTCATGGCTTGATGATGGCAGTTGTAGTAATGAACTCTAAAAGGTGGCGCCTTTTGGTCCAATCATTGCGTATCAGACTATGTGGTACACTGACTATATTTAGAATTTAGAGTTCTTTTTTAAATAACATAAAAATGTTGAAGAATTTTAATTTAGCTGGGTTCCTTCCAGATCATGTGAGATCTTCCATTTCGAATTTGCAGACAAATTTGTTTTTTAAGGCTTTGTTAGTATGTTCACCCCCTAT
Organism: Camellia granthamiana; assembly: GCA_036172215.1. Classification (NCBI taxonomy): domain Eukaryota; kingdom Viridiplantae; phylum Streptophyta; class Magnoliopsida; order Ericales; family Theaceae; genus Camellia; species Camellia granthamiana. Next base: position 80,253,460 of record CM069908.1, on the reverse strand, counting down.
TTGCTTCTGCTATTTCCCTTTGAATAATACTGATTATTATTATTATTTATTTATTGAAGAGAAATAAAGTATAGATATATAAAATAAAAGTCGTTGGAAGTTATGCAAAAATACTGATTGTTTTTAAGAAAGAGAAAGACGGGGATGCTTCAGGTGTTTTGGGCATCTTTTACATTTGACATTGGTAATGTTTTTTTTATACTTAATGACCTTGTCTTTTTGTACAGAATTGTTATTTTCTACAGTAGAACTAAAAATAGTAGAGCAGGAGAAAATGTAGTTATCTATGATGGTTATATTGGGCTGGGAACTTCTGCTTATTATCTGTTCTTTTCTGCTTACTAGGGTCGATGTATCGAAGTTTTTGATCGCTTGTGGATGGGATTTATCAATTTTAACCTTATATATTAATTAGCAAATTTTGAAAGCATTGAATTCTATAATAACAATGGTTTCAGGTTTGTTCTTTCCACTCTGTGGTGAACTTAACAATGACCTATCGTTTAATATTATTTATTTATTTGACAAAGAAAAGAACTTCATTCATGCTAAAAAGTGGTAGAAAACGAAAAGTAGAACAACAAAATAAGGGAAACATACCTCATGTGGATAAAACTATCATCCTAGAAATTACTACTAAGAAACTAGCATAGATGAAAAGTGTCATCAACAAGAACAACAATTATTTGAACTTACCTTCGCATCCTTCAGCTACTAATGGATTGATCACTGATGTGGAGTGGTTAACGGAGAGTTAGACGTTGAGCTGTGTTTGGTTGGGAGATCTGAAAAGGAAAAGAGAAAAGGTAAGTGAAATGAGAATAGAATATATTTATATTTTACTTAATTTCACACATTTTCTCTTTTCATTTTCAAATCTCTCTTCAAATTTCCCAACCAAATATAGCATACGGGGCTGAGAAAAGATATGGAGCAAGCATAACTTTGGGGAGGTTGAGAAATCTCCAAAGCCTCATAGCTCTCGTACAATTCGCTTACTCTGTCAACAGAAAAGGATATGATCTTCGAAGAGCCAACTTCTGGAAAACAGAATAGTTGGAGCAATGCTACAATCACCTATTTATACACCCAAACATATGCCCATAGAGAGTGTATTTGTTCTCATATTGGAATGTAAAATATTTGTGTTGTATGTTAAAAAAGCTCAATCAAATTAGACCATTGCATTTTTCCAGTAATTTTTATCAGTTTTTCACCTCTGGCATTGCCTTTTTGGTTAGGCTATTATTGCACATCAAGTAGACTACTATTTGAGAAAACAAAAGCCAAGTTCCCTATCTATTATTCAATAATTCAATTTAATTACTTATTTATTTATTTATTTAGAAAATAGATATGTAAATAGACTAATCCACATATTACAAAGATGAGATCACTGGCTCATCTGTCAATTGCAATTTGCAATTGAGCATTGTATGGTTGTCTCAGCTGTTTTTATTCTGCATTGTTAGTTATTAACTATTGAAGTTTTCACTTTATATCCTATCGTGTCTTTATGTGTGTTTTTATATCCATCTAGTGGGGGGGCAGGTTGCCCCAGTGGTAAGGGCGCACACGTGACTGTGTGGGTAAGGCGCACGGTCACGGGTTCGATTCTCCATTGGGTGATTGCTTGCAGCAGTTTGAAAAGGGTACATAGCTTCCCCCGGGCTACTTACCTCGCAGGATTAGTCCTGACTTCTCGAAAAATCAGAGGGTTAGAGATACCTGCGTTATCAAAAAAAAAAAAAATCCATCTAGTGACCGGAAGATGAAACAAATAAAAAATAAAAATCACAGTTCATAGTTCTCCATCAAGCCCCTTATTTGTTGCAAAGTAACTTATTTGGTCGCAACGAAAATAACAACTAATAATTCTTGATAGCTCGAATTCGGCAAAGGCCGAATCCTCCGAATCCTAATTGGGGCGTACACATTAGACACCCTACTCCACCTCATCAGGACCAATCCTCTTGTAATCTTATATATTACAAGTTGACTTGAAAAGTTTGAAAAACTTTAAAAAAAACATATAAATATTAAAAAAAATTATAATTGTGTAGAATTTAATGAGTAATAATTATATGTGTTTAATTACAGCATTAAGAGCTGAAATAAAAAATAATTTAGACTATATTCTTGAATTAGAAAGTGTGTTAAATAGACTAAATTATCTTTTGGCTATTGTTTCGGGACAATTTATAATAAATTGTAGCCAGAGGATTGCTAGCATTAAGGATAAAATTTCCTTAGAAAAAGCCAGTTTAGATTGCCAACGAAAGTTTTTACAAGAATTAATATTAAATTAGATATGAAAACCTACAATTGAAATTAGTATCAAAGCCTGGTTTCTTGGCTTTTCCAATAGCATTTGCATTAGTATTAAGTATAGTAAAGAAATAGAATCTAATAACTTAAATAATAATACTTCTTTACAAATAATAATAGAACAAAAAAATACCTTAATTAGGCTATTAAAAGTAATTAACAAAAAACTTATAATTAATCAATTAGAAATAATAAATGAAATTAGACATTTTATACAAAATTCAGAAAAACAAGTGGGCATTTTTGAAGAAAAACATACAATAAGAAAAACAAAATATATTTTATAAAAAGAAAAAATTTTAATAAACAAAGAGGAGAAAAATATAATAAAAAACCTTATAATTTCAACAAAAGAAGAAGATTTTTTTAGAAAGAATAATTATTATCCAAAAGGGAAAAAAAGACTTGTAAATATTGGACATATAGAGAAATATGTCATTTTGCTAATCAATATAGAAATAAAAATAATAATAAAAGAATAAAAATCTTAGAAAACTTGGATTATGTAGAGTTAGAAAGAAGAAGAAGCATTAGGATTAGCTTTAGAAAATAATAAAGGAATAATAGAATTAATTAAAGAAGAAATAGAAATAGAAGATGAAGATTATAGTGGTACCGATGAAGAACAAAATTTTATGATGACAGAAGAAATAAGTATAGAAAATTTAAAAAGAGAACAATTTGTCATAAAAAAACTCTCAAGAAAAAAAAAAGAAAAATATTGGATATTATCAATAATACGAAAAGACGAAATATATCAAAAATCTATATTCAAATAAAAAAGTATGTGTGTGTGTATGAGAGAGAGAGAGAGAAAGAGAGAGAGAAAGAGATTGAAATTAAAGATTGTGAATATGATGTAGAAAAAAATAAATTTAATAAATTATGAAAATATATTAAAAAATAATAAAGATAATAAGTATAAATATATGCATATAAAGAGTGTACAAATACAAATTACACCGTTGTTTGATAAATGACAAGACATAGATATATATGTATTTTTGTGTGATATTAGACAACGAAATTTTGGAAGGTTTATAATCAGTAGAATAAAAAGTAATCTATGTGGATAACCATTAGATTTTAATTGTAAACCAGGATATTATATCAGCTTAAAAGATGGATTCATAAATAGATTATTAACATTAAAAATAAAAATTGCAGGGATTGACATGCATGAGACCACCTATCCATTAAGGATATTTTGAAAAATAATATATAAGTTAGATAATATCATAGACCCTAAGATGCAATATAAATTTATAGAAGTATATGAATTTGAACATATTAATGTAATACCAATAGATAGAATTACACCTAAAAGTATAAATCTTAATGAAATCAAGTTGGATAATCGATGGATAGCAAGTTTCAATAACCCTAAAAATACTACAAAAAGAAAAAATATAATTAAAATTGATAATACCGGAAATATTAAAATAGAAACTCCTAACATGATAGAAAATAATGATGAAATGGATAATATAAGTATATTATCAGGAAGACACTCTATCGATAATTTTGGTATACATTTCGGTAGGAGTTCAGTTAATAAAAAAATAATGAGATATAGAATCACAAGTGTGCCAGTATATGAAGATGAGAAAAATCTTATGGCTTGGACAAAAGACGATGAAGAAGAGGCACAAAAGGAATACGACAAATTTGTGAAAAAATACAGTAAAAAGAATGAAGAAAATAAAATGTTATTATCATATACTAATGTTAATAGTACATATACACCTATAAAAATATGCATAGAAAGATTTAATACTTACGAATTATATGCTTATTTAGACACTGCATGCTTGGTGTGTTTTGGGAAAATGAAACTCTTTCTCGAGTATATGTGAAAAAAGCAAAATCCACCATTAATAGTTCGAATAGTTAATAATAGTACGATGATACATAATGACGCCACAGAAAATTTAGTTATAAAAATTAATTCCAGAACCTTTATTATTCCTAAATTTTGGACAACTGATTAACCATTATATGGTGTAATCATAGAAAATAACTTTCAAAGATTATATAGCCCTTGTACTCAAACATTATGCTCTGTTATATTTTCAAATAACAATAAATCAATTGAAGTCTTAAAATTAAAAACGGTTGTTATACATCACAACATTGACTTTGTTAGCAGCAAGCATGGTGAATAGGGATGTAATCGTTTCGGTACGGTTGATATTTAGGTAACTTTTTCCACCGAACCTATAATGTCGGTTTTATCATTTTGAACAGCGACACAGACCACTTCTCCCATTAAATTGCACCGTACTGCACCAATGGAAGCAATTAGATTTGGTGAAGTTTAATTGGTTTAGGATTTTTCAAATTTAAACCATTTTTTAGTCTAGTCACTCATTTATATAAAAATATTTTTTAATATAGTCACTCATTTATATAAAAACATTGAATTAGCCATTTATCAACCATTTCAAACATATCAAATCCATCAATTTAATAAATACTTTACAATTTTTAAATTAACAAAAATACAAACAAAAAAATAATAATAAATACTAAGGCTTCAAAAATAGTGAGTTAAAGTTAAAGATTATATATACTAAGGGTATCCTGACTTAGGTTATAGATAGGGTTGTGCAAAATACTGCCCAATCCGCTAAAACCGCACCGATCTGCATTAATCCGCACCGCTCTAACCGCCAACCACGGTTTAAACTTTAAAATTTATAATCTGCCAACCGAACCGCTTCGCTTCGCTCCGCTATAGTTAATAGATATATATTTTTTAACTTCCAATGAAATATCAATGTAAAAATAAGGGTGAGAGAGATTTAAGATATGAAATTTATTACAAATTAGTGGTTATATATATGAAACATATTATGTAAAATTATTTTGTGTTATATATCTAAAAAATATTATACAAATTAGTGTTATATATAATGCAAATGTATGATAATTAGTTAGAATATTCTTCAACACGTCAAAAACTATCCAAACCACAATTTGTCAATCCGCTAATCCGCCATTCGGTTTGTAATTTTACTCTCAAACGTCTCGAATCGCACCGCGCATACCCTAAGTTATAGAGATGATACTGTTAATTAATTGAGATTAATAATTTATTATACTTATTAATACCAATATATTATTAAATTCTATATATATTATAAATACAATACATGTTGAAGTGGTTCATGTCGGTTTAGTTTGGTGTATAAGGTGCTTAAACCGATACTGAACCGAAAATCAGAAAAAATCAAATTAAAAAACCGCATAGACTGATTCTTATTAAAAAAAATACCAAATACTGTTATTTCGGTCCGGTTTAATTGGTTTGGTCGGTTTTTCTTACATCTCTAGTGGTGAGGAAGTATTAAAGAAATTAATATTCAAGAAAAAATTCAAAAAGAACAACATGAAAGATGTAAAAATTTATATAGCAATGACCCCTTAAAATTTTAGCACAAAAATAAAAGTATGGTTAAATTAGATCTAATCGATTCTAATAAAATAATTAGAGTCAAACAAATGGTATATAATTATAATGATATAAAAAATTTCATAAAAGAGATAGAGGATTTCAAAAGAAAATGTCTAGTTAGAGATAGTAATAATCCATATAGTAGTTCAACCTTTATAGTTAGAAATCACGCTGAGATTAAAAAAGGAAAAATTAGAATGGTAATAAATTACAAAAAAATTAAATAATAATACTAAAAAAGATAGTTATTTTATTCTAAATAAGCAAGTCCTTTTTAACATAATACATGGTGCCTCTTGGTTCTCCAAGATGGGCTATAAAAGTGGATACTGGCAGATCAAAATGGATAAAGAAAATATACCAGTAATAGCCTTTAGTGCACTACAAGGGTATTATGAATGGCTTGTAATGTCATTTGCATTAAAAAATGCACCTCAAATATTCTAAAGAAGAATAGATAACATTTTTAAAAAGTAAATAACTTTTGTCTTGTACATATAGATGATATTTTAATATTCTTTAGATTTATAGAACAATATAAAATGGATATCAAAATAATAACAGAAAAATGTGAGGAACATGGAATAGTTTTGGGTGAAAAGAAATGTGTATACGCACAAAGGGAAATAGAATTTTTAAAACTTGAAATCAAGGCAAAATCAATGATTTACCACTTCATGGAAGGAAATACACTTGGTGTAATGCTCAGGAATCTGAGAAATGGAGCCGCATAGATAGAGTACTGCTTGGCCCTGAGTGGCTGATTAATTTCAGAATGAAGCTATGGGGACTGCCTAGATTAATTTCAGACCACTGTCCTCTGTTGATGATGGATGATGAAAGATTGGGGACCCAGACCTTTCAGGTTTCTAAATGCCTGGACTCTTCATCCAAGCTTTTCCAAGTTCTTTGTGGATATCTGGAGCAGCACTTCTGTTACTGGATGGGTTGGCTTCATACTTGTTCAAAAACTAAAGCATCTAAAGCTAGAATTAAAGAAATGGAATGTTGAGGTATTTGGTAATGTCTCATCCAAACTCAAAGTTTCAGAGGAGGAATTACATGCATTTGATATCTTGGTAGAAGAAAGACCTTTGGTTGAAGCTGAAATGGCAAGAAGAAAAGTGGTCAGAGGAGAGATGTGGAAGCTGCACAGAATGGTGGAGTGGATTTGGCACAAAAAATCCAGATTGAACTGGACTCTTAATGGGGATAAGAATACTAGGTTTTTCTATGTTTTTGCCAATGCCAGACAGAGTAGGAACATGATTAATTCTATTGAAGTTAATGGGGTGTCTTATGAGAATCCTAACAGGGTTAAATTTGAGGTCAATCAATACTTCAAGAAACAGTTTGCTAAGGATTGGGCTAAAAGACTTGTCTTGGGAGGGGTATTCGAGACCATTGAGGCAGACTATGTGTCTTATCACCTTGTCTCAGAGTTCAATGAAGCTGAGGTATTGGCTGCAATTAAGGATTACAATAGCAACAAAGCTCCAGGCCCTGATGGTTTTAACTTGTTGTGCTATCAGAAATTTTGGAAGGTCATGAAGCCCGAGATTATGCAGTTTTTTGCAGACTTCCACTCGAACAGCAAACTGACCTATGGCATCAACAACACTTTTATTAGTCTAATCCCCAAAGTGAAAAATCCCACTGGCCTGTCTGAATTCAGACCTATCAGCCTTGTAAGTTCTCTTTACAAAATTCTGGCTAAAGTATTAACACATAGACTGAAGCCAGCTCTACCCTCAATTATTGGTGAAACACAAACTGCTTTCATAGGTGGGAGGAACATCCTAGATGGGGTGTTCATTGCCAAGAAGTGGTGGATGGATGGAAAAAGTCCAAGAAGCATGGTCTGATCTTAAAGCTAGACTTCGAGAAAGCCTTTGATTCTGTGAACTGGGAATTCCTATTCTCTTTACTGTCCAATTTTGGGTTTGGGAATAAATGGATTTCTTGGATGAAAACTTGTGTTTCTTCAGTCAGAATCTCCATTCTTGTAAATGGTTCACCAACTAGCGAATTCTCACCACAAAGAGGTCTTAGGCAGGGCGACCCGCTCTCACATTTTCTATTCAATATTGTGTCTGAAGGTCTAAACATTCTTTTGGTCAGTGCAATTAATCTTGGCATTCTTAGAGGAGTGCTCGTTGGGTCTAAGGATGTTCTTTTGTCTCATCTGCAATTTGCAGATGATTTAATTCTCTTTTCTGAAGCAAATTTGGATTAGATGGTGCTTATTAAAAGAATTCTAAGATGCTTCGAAGTTTTCTTAGAATAAATTATCACAAAAGTGTGGTGTGTGGTGTTGGTGTGGATGATGCTCTTTTGCTCTCCTTTGCAAAGCTCCTCAATTGTCAAGTTTATAGCCTACCTCTGAGATTTCTGGGACTACCTCTTGGAGCCAACCCTGGGAGAAAATCTACATGGAAACCTGTGCTTGACAAAATCAGATCCAAACTCTCGAGGTGGAAGAGAAAACTACTGTCTTTTGCAGGTAGATTAACTCTAATCAAGTCCACCTTATCTAGTTTACCAGTATATTTTCTCTCTTTATTTAAGATGCCAGAAGGTATGGCCAGAGAATTCAAGAGGATTGAATCAGCTTTTTTATGGGGTGGTAATGACCTAAAAAGAAAAGTTCATTTAGTGAAATAGGGGGAGGCCACAAAAAGCATTGATCAATGGGGTCTAGGCATTAAAAGAATCAGAGATGTAAATGTTTGTCTATTGCTTAAATGGTGGTGGAAATTTGGAACTCAAATTAATTCACTTTGGAGGAGGGCTATATGTAGCAAATACAAGATAGATGAAGCTTGTTGGAATCCACCGGTAAGATTCTCCTACAAACATTCTAGAGTTTGGAAAGACATCTTATCTATTGGGAATCATAGTAGCAATATTTGTTAGGCAATCTTTACTGTATTCGAAAAATAAATTCTGTTGTGTACTTAACAACAAATAGGATATATAAGAAATAAAGAAAATGAGAGAATTTGTTTGATTACAGAAATCAAACCAGGAAGATAAAACAAAATAAATAAAAACAAAATTTTATTTTGTTACAAAAACAAAATCAAAATATGATTTAAATAAATAAATAAAACAGAAAATAAATAACCAACTTACTTGATTAATTTCTTGAATAATATTCTGATCAAGTCCAGCATTAGACACTGTGTCCTTAAGACAGATTCGTCATCTCCACGGTGCTTTCAAAATACGGACGTCTATCTCTCAGGATAAAATGATCAATCAACGAATAAATGCAGTACTACAATTTATTCGTACGACGAACACACTAAGTGTATATACTCTTTCATACAGAAAACTAATGTAGCAAAATGAAGAGAATAATAGTAGAATTATTAGGGACAAAAATATTGAATGAAACATCAAATGAGGGCTGCCTATTTATAGATAGATTGGTGGCTGCTGGTTTTGAATTAAACAGGTGCAAACTTGTTTGAACAGGTTCTGAACCTGTTGGGTTTTGAATTGGACAGATAACCGAATTTGTTTGAATTTGAAAATTAAACAGATTTGAAATCTGTAGTCGGTTTGGACAGAATTTTGTAGAGAGGTGCATTACAAAATTTGAATTTAATTTCAACCCAGAATTTTGAAAAAAAAAAGGACAGATTTTATTTCAAAATAAATAAAATAAGTTCAAATGTTTTTGGCCCAAAAAGATTAGTATTGGGCCGGACAAGCCCAAGCCCAGGCCCGGACGGACGGCGGTGGCGGCGCGTGTGTGTGTGGTTATTTTTGGGTCCAATGGGTCTAGCCCATTTTGCCTATAACCTCCCTCTCTACAAACTTGGGTACCCCTTGGGGCAGACCCCAAGTTCCAATTCCAAGCCTTATAAACCCATTTAAAACTTCCCACCAAATCAATATGGGACAAGCTATTTTTCAAACCTTTAAGGATTTTTCACCAAAACTCAATTTCCATGGAGCACACTTTGGCTTCAATTTTCCATTCATTCGATAATGCTTTTGAGCTACCAAATATACCACGTGAATCACAACGCGGCATAGAACGCGTTACCACTTAGACTCGCCAAATTTGGCGCACGGGTCCTACCTAAACAATAGACCAAAGTTAGGAAAAATTCTATTTTTTACCCAGAATTTTCAAAACATTTCTAACAATATTTTCAATTTTTATGTAGATAATTGCCAAATTAAAGTGGGGGATGGAAATAGAATTAAATTTTGGCATGACAAATGGTGTGGCAACACTTGTCTTAAGAACAATTTTCCCCTCATTTTTAATCTTTCAACTGATAAAGATGACTCTCTTCATCAATTCTTTGCAAGGAAAACCAGCCCAAACAATTGGAATTTTCCCATTAGAAGAGTGATGTTTACTTAGGAATTGGATGAAGAATCTAGTTTGCTTGGAGCCCTATCTTCAGCCCCTTCTCTGTCTCCTCATAGAGCTGACTGTTATTTCTGGGCTTGTGCTACTGCAAGCACTGGTGAGTCTCTATTTCTTCAATATACTCTTTTAGTAATTCTATCATTGGTCCTCATTTTCCAATTTGTAAGCATATTTGGAATGGAGCTGTCCCCCATAAGGTTTCTTTTTTCTGTTGGTTGGCTTGGAAGAACAAAATCAAGTCAGCAGAATTTATGCACATAATTGGTATTTTAGACCCTTCTGTCTCTACGAGTTGCACCTTCTGTGGCCATGACTTTGAATCTGTTTCCCATGTCTTGCTCCATTGCCCTTTTTCTTGGCTGCTCTGGTCTTCAATTATTCATGATTGAGGGCTTTCTTGGTGCATTCAAGATTCAGTTGATGGCCTTCTCCAATGGTGGATGAGTGTAAACTTCAAGCACTTTGATAGATTAATTTGGAGAGCTATCCCACTCATTGCCCTTTGGTCGTTGTGGAAACGTAGGAACAAATGTATTTTCGAAGAGGCTCAACCAAACTTTTCAGATATGAGTGAATCTATCAAAATCAGATCAGCACTATGGCTAAAAGCAACCATTAAGGACCTTCCCTTCTCAGTTGATGATTTAACCTTCAATTGGAGACAAATCAGAGCTGGGTTTACAAATCATTAGATGGGCTGGTTGCGTGCCATTTTGTCTCCAGAGCTTTATCATCTTTCAATTGCAGTTTGGGCTGCTAATCTGTTCTGGGTTGGAATAGCAAAGGCTGAGGCTGCACAAATTCTATCTCTGGACTGTTATTGCTGCTTTTGTTTGCTATGGTTTTTGTATTGGCTTTTGCACTGGGTTTGCTTTTGGTCTGCACTGGGTTCTTACTGGTTTGCTTGCACTGGGTTCTTGCTGGTTTTCTTGCTGGTTTGTCCTGGATTTGCATCTGTGCTCTCAAGATTTTGGAAATATATATAAAAGATTAGGTGGTTGAAGCTGCTTGTTTTATTGGTGCTGCGTGTTTTATTCTAGTTTGTGATGTTCTTCAGTCAGAGCATCTCATCAGGCTTTGTGAAGGAAGGGTGTGTATTGCTCTGCTGCTGCATGTCTATTTTAGTAACTGCGAGGTTGGAGCATGTCTATCTGCTGCTGATTTTGGAAATCAATTATGAAGTGTGGAAATTGATCTGCTATTGTTTGTCTATCTGTTGTTGCTGTCTGTCTATCTGTTATTTAGGTGTTACTTTTGCTTTGTTTTGTGTTGTTGGTTTCTCACCAACTAGGCGGTTGGAGCTTTTTCTAGCTCCAAACTCCTTTTTATTGATATTTTGTCTATCATATGTAATTTATATGTGGTTCACCAATAAAGTTTTCTTTTGCCGAAAAAAAAGAGAGATCAAAATCAATAAAAATGCAGAGTCATATTCTTGAAAAAAATTAATAAATTTCTTGATAAAATCACGAATAGAAAACAATAGAGTATTTTTAAGATATTTGACTTATGCCTTAAATTTTATGAAAGACTTAGCTAAAATAGGAAAATCATTACAAAAGAAATTAAAAAAGCATGAGAGTTGAACTTGGAACTCAGCCGACTCCACATTAGTAAAAATTTTAAAAGAAAAATATAAAGATTTGCCTACCCTAACACTTCCTAATGAAAATGATGAGCTAGTACTAGAAACCGATGCAAGTAACACTTACTAGAGAGTAGTGTTGACAATAAAATAAAATAATCAATTATGTGGGTATTGTAGTGAAAGTTTTAATCAAGTTGAATGTAATTATCCCTCAATGGAAAGAGAATTATTAACCATAATAAAAGGAATATAAAAGTTTTTAATATTTTTGGTGCCAAAATCGTTTTTAATAAAAACTGATTGCAAAGGCCTATTAGGCTTCGTAAATAAGAATTTATCTAACATGCGTGCACAAGGGAGACTTTTATGATTAGCAACTCTGGTTAAAACAATTTATCTTTGATATATAACATATTAATGACAATAAAAATAGCTTAGCAGATACTCTAACTCGAGAACTTGCAGACGCTAGAGAAGGAAACACTCTTGGCAAATACTCAAGAAGTGTTGGACTTGGTAACACAAGACAGTGTTAAAATTATCAAAAAAATACATGCAGCAGGGAAGGTATCAGGTTCCTCTGAAGTATTGCCCCTGAAGTGATCCCTGAAGTGTGTTAATCCGACGGCTGAAAATATAACTAACCAAAACGACGTCGTTTTGGTTAGTAATTTAATAAATAAATAAATAAATAAATTCATTCAAAATTCCCTCAGCTCTGTGATACGTGAAGCATTATAGAGGAGATAGAGAGAGAGAAAGAGAGAACGAAAAGGGTTGAGAGGAGGAGCTTCCGATCCACCCCCGACTCGCTGCTGCCGCTGCTGTTGTCGCTGCCCCGCTATACTCCAGCAGATTGAAGGAAAAGAGCACAGGTTCGTTCATCCTCCAAACATAAAAAATTAGGGCTTTGAATCCAAAAATTAGGGAAAATCTATACTTGGTACACTCTGTCACTGTAAATGTGATCATGATGTTTATACAAGAATCTTTGTGTATGTAGTGTTTTGTTAATCCTCCAATCTGAATTTTGTTTTTTGAGATATGGTTAAAAAAAATTTGAATTTCATATAGGATCTGACATTGGCGGAAGGGAAATGTTTTGGTAGGTCAAAATTTTCAATTGTAGTACAAAAACCCTAATGGAAAATACTGGAATAGAACAATTTGATGAGAAATTTAACAAACTTATGTGTGAATTAGAAATTGAAAGCCTTATTTTTGGTATTTTTGGTGAACTGGGTATATTTTATTCTTCAATTTGCAATTGGGTCTTTGTGGGTATGATGATAATAGTTGTTACAGGGCTAATCTTTTTATTTACTTCTCATTCTATTGAGGCTTTGGAATTCCCTAGACATATTGAAATTTAGAGTCTGAAAAAATATTTCCTCTTTCACATCATTTGCTACTTTGAGATGACAAAAAGTGTGTACATATTTCGTGTATTTGGATTATGGCTTTTAAGGAAAAAAGATTTGATAACTTATTGTTCAGGGGGACAACTCAAATTTAAATTTGGTTGTTGATTGACTTTGAGAGTTTTGTCGTGACTCATGATAAATTATAATGGATTTGAAATAACAATGCACATATTGTAATTGGTTAAAATCATAGGAAAATACTTATCTTCTAACTCAAATCTTTCTTCCCCATTAGTTTTTTCAGTCTATCAATAATAATCAACTCTCCTACATTTTTAGAAATGTTTAATCCTGAATCCACTAGTTTGAAAACCATTCATCCAAACGGTGCCTTAATTCCTTTCATCCAATGGCCCTTGTTATTTCTAACTGTTTATTTTTATGACTCAAAGAAGGATAAGAATAAATTGACAATACTCGAAAATGCAACACTACCAATTAAAGGGTTCATGCATACTTATTCTGATAATGCCTTTCACAAATCAAAGCAACATATTACCATATCTAAACATTTCATACCAATAAGAAATATATATCAAAATCCACTGATCAATTACCCATTACCCATTACCCATTACCCATTACCCATTACCCATTACATGTGATTTAGAATTTGATGTGATTCACTCCTATTATCCATTTCGTGTGATTTAGAATTTGAGTCCTACTCATTTTTGTTCCATTGTTGTTATGTCAGGTAAAAAAATGTCAACATCAAATGCATCTATGACTGATATTAGTGAAATTCAGTTTAGAAATCGAAAATGTCATTGCGGGGTGAGAGCAGCATTCAGGATTTCAGAGTCAAAGGACAATCCAGGGATGGTATATTTTGCTTGCCCTTCAAACAACACCAATGGATGCGGCTTCTTTGAGTGGTGGATGCCTGTACATAAGCAGCGTCAATGGTTGAAGATGATAAGGGAGGAAAGCAACGACAATTGTAATATCAACTCTTTGGTCAACGAAGTGATTGTATCCAATGATGAGCTGAAAGAGATGGGTACAAAGTTTACGAAAGAAAGTAAACAAATGGTTGTAGAGATTAGACAACTTGGGAAAAAGTTACACTACGCCATTGTAATAATGTTATTTGGATTTGGACTTCTTTTGTTGTTTAAAAATTAAGTGTAATTTAAATTCAGATTTGGACTTCGCCTTTTGTGAACTAAATATTATGTGTAAATTAAGTTGGTTGTTAACTTTGTTTGTTTGTTTGGATTGTTGGTATGGTATGTTACTGTTTTTTGTGATTTTAGTTTATGTTGTTACTGAAGATATCAAGGAAAATGGTCCATGTATACATATATAGACTTTCATGGACTGTTGCCATTTGTTAACTTTGATGGTACATAAAAATGTTATCAGTGGCCCATTGCTGATTACTGTGTTGGATACAGAGAGAGTGGTCCTCTTGTGATGCTCAGATTTGTGTCCCACTCAATTGATTACCATTGTTATGACCAACCATGTATTTTTAGATTTTTGGAAATTCAAATGGAATAATGTTTTATTCAAATTGAAGGGTTATGATTATTGAGAATTGGTGGAAATCATGTCTGTTGCCCAAATAAACTTATTTTTTGCTGATATCAAACTAGAATGAGATTCCCATGGTTTGAACATAACCTAAATGTGTTGCTATGTCAAGTATGCTGTGAAGTTGAGTCTGCCTGGGCTTCTCTTCTGTTTATTTTTTACCACCATTTCAACACATATTTGAGCAACATATCAACACAAATTTCAGCAACATATTAGCACAAATTTGAGCACCATTTCAACCAAATTTCAGCAACATATCAGCACATTTTTTAGCACCATTTCAGCACATATTTCAGCAATATATCAACACAAATTTCAGCAACATATTAGCACAAATTTGAGCACCATTTCAACCAAATTTCAGCAACATATCAGCCAACTTTGAGTACCATTTCAGCAACATATTAACACAAATTTCAGCAACATATCAGCCAACTTTGAGCACCATTTTAGCACATATTTCAGCAACATATCAACACAAATTTCAGCAACATATCAGCCAACTTTGAGCACCATTTCAGCACATATTTCAGCAACATATCAAAACAAATATCAGCAACATATCAGCACAAATTTGAGCACCATTTCAGCCAAATTTCAGCAACATATCAGCACAAATTTAAGCACCATTTCAGCAACATATCAGCACAAGTTTCACAAACATAGCAGCACAAATTTCAGCAACATATTAGCGCAAATTTCAGCACCATTGCAACCAAATTTCAGCAACATATCAACACAAATTTCAACACCATTTCAGCACATATTTCAGCAACATATCAACATTCACATAAAAAAAAGTTTTAAGGTCATTTTGACATTCAAATTTCAGTACAATCTGTCAAGTCTTCAATATTACATATCCAACAAAAAAGTTTACAAATTTCACAAATTTCTACATTCACATGAAAAGTGTTCAATATTACATATCCAACAAAAAAATTCAACGCTACGATATTGACGTGTGATCCACATTCCCATGCCCTTGGCCACGCCCACGACCACGCCCATGCCCATATACTACCTAAAAAAGAAAACAAATATATATAAGGAACCATAAAATAAAATGGAACTTTAAATGAATGAATGGCAAAATAAAAGAGGAAAGGTGAAAAATAAATTACTTGACTATATGCAGGACTATTCGAGGCTTGCGAGTATAACCGCTTGCATTGTTAAGCAAGGCTTGATAGCTTCCATGGACGGAATACATCGATGGCATTGAAAAAGGATTAACTTGAGGAACACACGTCGAGAATGGAATACTTGGCTGCAACAATAACAAACACATATCAATTTAAAATGGTACAAAATATTTACAAATAAGTCATAATAAAACTTCTTATTAAACTAATTTACATCATAGGCGGGATACATAAATTGAGTAGATGAAGCATTATGTTGAGGAACACACGTCGAGAATGGAGGAAGTTGAGGAGCACTTATTGAAAATAAAGGAGCTGATTGAGGAATACTCGGTGAAAACAAGGGAGATGGTTCAGGAGCACTCGCCGAAAATAAGGGAGGAGGTTGAGGAGCAACAAACATAGGAGTTTGAGAAGCATTATGTGAACTAGGTTGAGGAGCAACAGACATAGGAGTTTGAGAAGCATTATGTGAACTTGTTTTATTTTTCTTTGCCAATGCAAGCTCCAAACCACCTTTTGTCCGCCTTCGTCCCTTGCTAGTGCACTCTCTTCGTTTGAGTCCTTTTGCTTGAACTACATTTGTATCCACTACACCATCCACTTCAAAGCTTTCGAGGCATGTGTCGGGAGGGCTTTCTTGTTCAATAGTATCTGAAAAAGGCATATTGAATTTTGCGCTTAATATGCTTTCAATGTTTGCAATTAAGTCATCCGCTTTCTCTACCGTCAAGTTATATGTTTCCTCACTTTCGGAAGCTCTACACGCTATTGCTCTGAAAATTGCCATCAATGATCTAAAGCGTGAAGTTTGATGCAATCTTACATCAACCTTAATATCATGCCCACACCTATCTTTCACATTTTCAGCTCTTGCTTTTTCAGTCCATCTCTTGAGAATATATTGGGAAGGAATCTCTTTGAATTTGAGGGTTTCTCTAAGGATCTTCAAACAATGACTACACAAAATGGCTTTCATTTCAAACTTCCTACAATTGCAAGTGAGTGAACCATCACACTCCACTGTCACCTTCCTCACCTTTACACCATCACTATCAAGAATCGTATAAATGGTACTCTCACCACAAATTTCAGTTTCTTCAATGTTTACTTCAAGGGACTTGGCATACTCATCTTGAAATTCTTCATAAATTTTATTTGTGTAAACATCTGCAGCTTGCTCCATAATCTTCACTTTAATATTCACCCTTGGCAACTTTTGGCATAGAGCATATCCGGCTTGTAACTCTTTGTACCTCTTCTCACAAAGAACTCGATCAAAATGCATGAAAAATTGCATTAAGTTATGATCAGATTGAATGAAATCCTTCAAGAATGTATTAAAGGATTCACTAAGTTGGGTGCTACTCATACCCGCACCCCATGCATTTCTAACATATGGCCAACCCCATTTTTCCTTGACCCCAAATGTTAACTTCAACCAATGATTATCTCGCACTTCATACTTGTCAAGCATTTCCTCCCATTTTAACGTAAAATCATCCTCATCCTCAATGTCGTACATAAATTTGGATAAAACGCTCTTTATCCCCTTATCCTTCACCTCCTTATCCTTGAAGATAGAATTTGCATGCCTTAATGAATTTTGCATCAAATGCCAAGTGCAAAGGCGATGTTTTGTGTTAGGCATGACAATAGATATGGCCTTAGCCATTGCAGCATCTTGATCCGTAAAAATTGTTTTTGGAGCCTTACTTGACATTGCCTCCAAGAATCTTCTAAAAAGCCATATAAAAGAATCAGCAGTCTCATCATATATCAAAGCTGCGCCAAATATAACAGTTTCTCTATGATGGTTAAATCCAACGAAAGACGCAAATGGTCTATGTGCACTATTTAACTTGTAAGTAGTATCGAAAGTCACAACATCACCAAATTGCCCATAATCCATGATCATCTGAGCATCGGCCCAAAATATGTTTGTAATCTGCTCCTCACTATCTAACTGGACCGAGTAAAAAAAAGATGGATTCTCCAATGTCTTCTCACGAAAATATTGCAAAATGCTACCTGCCTCCCCATATGCTAAACTGTTTTGCCTCTTCATTCTCAAATAATTTTTTTGGTCCACTTTTGTGCACCCAAGCGACTCCCTTCCACCAGCTTCATTACCCATGAGCTCAAATGCAGCATTAAGCCGGATTCTAGATTTTTCGGCTAAATCTATTTCGGTTGCCTGTGATGCAGATATCTTTCTTTGGGATAGTAACATATGCGTACATTCGGTTGGTACAAAAATATGATTATGTTGTTCAACAAACTCACCAACAAATTTTTTTTGAATATTCCTATCCCACTTAATGATGAGTCGGGCTTGACAACCAGTCCTCACTTCCTGCCTAGGATTTTTTGTTAATGGATCTCACTTGTCTACACCTCAAAACCCCTCCTTATTACAAACAAATAGCCTTGATGTGATTTGCCCCTCCTTGTTCTTGTTTACATAACCCCTTCTAATACTAAACCCCATCCTTCCTCCATAAGCATTATAGAAATTATATGCTTCTTGTTCTGTATCAAATGTCATGTGAACTCTAGGCTTCCAATCACAATCACCCCCGTCATTCTCAACATTGTTAGGTTCCATATCAATGTGCCAAGTCACTTCAAAAAAAAAAAAAGTGCTCAATATTAGCATAAAAACTGTAAATTATGTTTGCAAAATAATACAAACTAAATAAAAACACTACAAGAATGGAATCATATTAGATTATATAAACAAAGGGGCACAAATCCCTTCAATAGTAAATTATGTTTTAAATGATCCAGATTTAACACAAATTCCTTAACTTTCTTATAATCAACATGTGAACATACAAAATCAAAATTAAAATTAAAATTAAACAACAAAAACAAACAAAATAAAGGGATGAATGAAATGTAAGATACTTCTATTTATAGACATTATCTTTGACTGCACCAAATGTTTAAAAAACAAACATCACTTATCAGCTAAAGTGATAACCATAACAATAAACCATGATGATAATTTTTAATCTAGGTTAGTTAAAGCTGATTTTTTGTTTTCATTCATTTTTAACCATCCCTATTAAAGAAAATGCCCACAAGTTTCCACACCTCCACAGCAAACAAAAAGAAAGGGGTAAGAAAATCAACCAAATGGTTATAACCTACAATTGCACAATATTGATCAAGATAATATCTAAATTACTAATATGAAATAAAAAAATAAATAAGGTTTGCCCAAAAGCACATCCTATAAATGATGTGCAAAAAGCATAGAAGGGTTATAAACTTATAGTTAAACAATACATATACTGAATTCATGACAACCATGATCAACTCAAAAAATGATCTTCATTTTCTTGCTAAGACATGGGAGTCTGAGTAAGGGCCAGTCCTCTTGCTAAGCCAGAACAATGCAAAAAAAAACAAAAAACAAAAAAAAAACTGAATTTCAAATTTATTAACAGAATGAGGTCCCAGAAACAATCAATTCTACAAGTTTGGAGCTAATCAATAAATCTTTACAATTAACAAGTTTGGTCCCAAAAGCTAATTTTACAATTAACAAGATTTTCATACGAAATTTGGAAACTAAGCAGCTCGATCCATCATCATGAGAAACTACAACAGAAATCATAATAAATTCAATCTTCCATGAAGTAACACAATGGCAACCACACAAAAACCTCAAAAGTACATAAAAATTTGAGTCGAAAAAATTCTTGGGATTGGGGTATATATGTATAGATTTGTACAATGTTAAAAGGGATGAATGAAATGTTCCCACACCTCAGCGGTGGCGGCGACGATAGGACGACGGCGGCGACGACTAGACAGCGGCAACGGCAGCAATGGCAGCAATGGCTGGACGACACTTCCACCTCTCTTCTCTCTCTGTCTTCTTCTCTTTTTCCTGCCACACTATCACGACCCAAACCCGGCCCTATGGGTTTAGCACCGTAACTGGCCAGTAATCCGAGATTACCGAAGGCCTACTGAACAGTAATACAGTTAAACAGAGTACAGGGCCTGGCGGAAGCCAATACAGTAAGTAACTAGTGTGCATTGAACTGTGGAAATCTGTATGCCAAAAACTTTTCATGCATTCATACAGTTCAGAACAGTACAGTCTATATACAGTCTATACAATCATATACAAACATTCAGTACGGGGACCTAATCCCTCGACAACAGTACAGTAAAACAGTAGACAGTCTATACAGTGATACAAAACAGTAGGGAGACCGATGGGGGACACAAAAACACCCCAAGCCATGGCATGGCAACTCGGAACCTCGCAGTGAGGCACATTGGTTGGCTTGACAAAACTGGAGCTTACTCCGACGCTTCTAGCTTTGATCCGGTGCCTGTACACCTACATATATATAAGAGCAGTGAGCTAAAGCCCAGTGAATAACATAATGTATAAAGAGGTTAAGAATGTAATGTCCTTACAGTAATGAAAACAGTTCAGCAAACAGTATTTCAGTCTTTCAGTCAGAACAGTCATTCAGTCATATGTGGTACATCCATTAGCATAACAGTAGACAGTAGGTCTTAAAGACCGAACAGTAATGATGGCCAGTCATTCAGTAAACAGTATGGTTCCACAAAGGAACCGACAGAGATCTCTGTAACAGTACAGTCAGTAACAGTAGGTGCTAAGGATGCCACAGTACAGTTCAGAAATAAAGGACATACATTCATTCAGTAAATAATTACATTTCAGTAAACAGTTCAGTTGCAGTTCCATTCAGTAGACAGTTCAGAAGATAATCATATAACCATTTTTGAACATATCTTTATACAATCGTTACTCACAGAGATTGGGCTACAGTATGCTAGAGCGCGTCCCCGAGTGCCAACCCTAAACAGTTAACAAAATGAACACACTCTAAGTTTAACAGTTGGGGAAGTATAATAATTAACTCCCTATTATGCCTCGGTGTGTTCTACGTCTATAGCCTCATTAAGATGTCTTAAACTAGGCCTAAGAATGCCTAGGATGGAATGAGGATGTGAAAATACACTTCGGAAACAATTCCAGAATTTTCAGTGAAACAGAGTCCCGCTCGAGCGCAGGTTTCCCCGCTCGAGCGGACAAGCAAACAAAGGTCCCCGCTCGAGCGCAAAATACCCGCTCGAGCGGACCAAAAAGTACTGGATAGGTGAAATCTCCGCTCGACGCCCGCTCGAGCGTGTCACCCAGTCCTCCGCTCGAGCGCCCAATACTCCGCTCGAGCGGACTGATGCACAGTGCAAGATGCTGGGAGCTCGATTTCTCCGCTCGAGCGTTACTTCTTCCGCTCGAGCGGACAACCAAAATCTGGAAATTCCAGATTTGAGTCCCAAACTCAAAACCAAGTTCAAAAGCAATGTTTTCGATCCTCTTGGGCTATTTTCTGGAAAAACTCTTTTAAACACATAGAATAACACGTTTTAAAGCTCAATTTAAGAAATCAAGGCCCAAGGGTGTTTCAATTAAACTCAATTTCGAACCAATTTTCATGAACAATTTCAAAACATGCAATGCATGAGTTTTTAACCAAATTCAAGGTTCAAATCTTGCTCTAATGAGCTCAATAGTTGGAAAACAAAATGAAAACATGGACTTTGATAGAAATATGAACATGCATGTACAATCCACCATGAATTCAACTTCAAAATGCACCAATTCAAGCATGCATGCAACAATGGAGTTCCAATTCAATAAATATGAGCAAATTCATGACTTAACTTTTCTATAACCATGATACATGCAAGATGGAACTCAAAGACAACAAGAAGGAGATGGATTCACTTACCTAAGTCTTCAATTAGGAGAATACAAGCTCAAGTTTGTAATTTATACTTCAATCCTCTCAAATTCCAAGCATGCAAGATGAATTCCTCCAATCTCCTACCCTCTCTATGGTTTGGTCGGTTAGAGGCAACAAGAAGGGCTGATCAATTGTTATGCTAAGTGTAATAAGGCTCTCTAAGTGTTGACATAGTGGGCCACTAGGTGTGGCAATTTAGTAATTAAGCCAAACTTAGTTTTTAACCCGTATTTAATCTAATTTAATCATTCCTAATCAATTTTCAAATAAATATACCATTAAATCACAAATATTCTACTGAGTCCAAAACACTAAATGGTTTCTAATTCGGCCGCCGATAAGGCCTCCAATTAACAGTTTAAACACATGAATTCAAACAGATAATCAATCGATCAAACAGATAGAAATGCAATATAATAGATATACTTATTCAATTTCGTTTCGATTTCAATCAGTCCATTCAGTACTTCAGTTAATTCAATTATCAGTCATTATCAGTTCAGTTTAGCAGTAATCAGTAGCTAATTCAGTAGTTTATCGGTAATCAGTACGAGGGTTGTTACACACACAGCTGTGTTGATACTGGAGGGAATGATTTTCATTTTAAATGAAATCAATTTAAAAAAAAAAAAAAAAAATTACTAACCAAAACGACGTCGTTTTGGTTAGTTATATTTTCAATCGTTGGATCAACACACTTCAAGGGCAATACTTCAGAGGATCCTGATACGCAGGGAAGAGTCGTTCGGTGAACGAGCTCATTAGGACCACCCATTTAGTTGCCAAAACATTTTTAAGATTAAAAGTATTATATTTGTTTCTTAAGCTCTCTTATGATATCCAAAATAAAATAAGAGAATGTATTTTCGTTAAGTTATTTTTGAAATGGTATGAAGAAAGTGTCATCCATCTAGGAACTCAGTGGTGCTACTTTAACGGACGGACAGCCTGGTACAGTTATAGAATGTTAAAAGTTTTATTTGATCCAGACAAGGTCATCAACCCAAAATCCTCCAGTTCAAATAGAAATTGAGAATAGTCAATACATTCGACATTTCACCCCACCCATAGAGTGTTCTCTCAGCTCACCAGATTCCAACAATTTATGTTCAAGAGAATTTATGAAGTCTATAAAGAATATCCAAGCATGGCACCCATCACATTTACAACTGCACAAATGGAGTTAAATGATGGAAGTCTAAATGTAGCTTATTATCTGATAAAAATAAAAAATAAGAATGACGTGATCTCCTATAAATATGATTGATTCAAAGATTGGGAAGCACCTTTTATAATAGATCCAACAGAAGTAAGGGCAAGAGGGTTTTTTGTAATATCTTACCAAACTACAGAATTAGCAAGCATTGGGTTTAAATTAGTTCATTATGGGAGGACCACATTTGCAGTAACACCATCCTTAACGGAGAAAATAATTGTTCTAGGATTGCCTTATGAATTAGTATAAGATTACTTGGAACAGCTAAATTCTAGAATATATTTAGAGGATGTAAATTTTTGGAAAAATAATTGATGGAGCAAGATTTAGAAAGATGTGATGAAATGTTCGAAGAATATAATGAAAATTATGATCTTAGTGATGTCATGGGCGATGAGAAGGTATGGAATCTAAAAAACGTAATGGATTGACAAAACTATGGGCTGAAGACTACACCTCCAAGCGGCTACACCACCAAGTGTCTCTTGTTCATAAATAATATGTGATCACCATGTGACCACACCACCTGCTCGTCTTTTGTTTGTCTTTTAACAATAATAAAATATTTTATATTTATAGATTAGGTTGAAATCCACAAGGTGCCTATATAAAGACCTTAAGAGAAAGCAAGAGGGGATACAGATTACTTAGAGTATACTTGTTATTAATTAAGAAGCCTGGATTCTCAAACCCTCTTAGAGCAAACAATACTCTAACAATCTAATTGTTCACATGCACCATTTTTCCTTATAAATTTTCTGTTCTATGGATAAAAACTTTTCTTTTTAAGAAAGTGTGTTATTTTTAGGTATCCAAAATAACCAAAAAAACAGTTTCTTACAGTCTGAAGTAGAAAACGAAATAAATCTCTACTGAACCTGATCCAAAAAAGAAAAGTTTGAAATTAGACACATCTGTAAACTGAAAGCTTGCCAATACTAGAACCCCACGCCGACTACTTTCAATAGTCAAAATCTCTATATACTGCTCTTTATCTTAAAAGCATAATAGGTCTAAAATCAAAACATCTTAATAACATAAAAAATAATATATATATATATATATATTTATAAGTGTTTATCACCATTTCTATATTTAAGATATATTATCAGATTGTAATCAAATAATAATATTAATAGCAAACTATCAACGACAACAAACTTTTTTACAAAATCTATTAAATACTGGTATTATTAAAAGGAAAATCCCTTGGAACCCCAGTGGAGGTGGCCCCCACCACCCCCATTGAATTTTGATTGGCTGAAAACTGTTTTTTTTTTTTTTACCTTGCTCACACAGCCCCACGTGGAAGTGAGGGCACTGGGTCCCCAGCAGTGCTCTTATTAAAAACATAAAATTTACGGAGCTACTGGGTAGCTCGACAAACTCGTTGCCCCGAATGGCTCGACTGTTGGAAACGACTCCGTTTTGACATTTTTTTTTTTTTCTACTTTTTCCCTCCTCTTTGCTTCCTCTTCTTCCATTCCCCTGGGCAATCTGAAAAATTAGAGGAAGAAGGAAAAATTGGGGTTGTATGAAGAAGAAGAAGAGTCCAAAAAAATCAAACAGCCCCAAAAATTAATCTGAGAAAAAAAAAATCAAAATCAAAACCCAAAATTAAAATCAAAATCAAAACCCAAAATCAAAATCAAAATCAAAACCAATTTCAGCAAAAAAAAAAAAGAAGAATAAGAAAAAAAAACTGCCCCAATTTCAGCGAAAAAACAAAAAGAAGAAGAGGAAGAAAATAGCCCCAATTTCAGCAAAAAAACATCCCCAATTTCAGCACAAAACAGCCCCAATTTCAGCACCAAAACAACACTAAAACAGTAGCAATTTGAGCAAAACCCATGTTCAAAACCCATGTCCAAAACCCACAAAAGCCATCAAAATAGAAACATAATCTACTTATTATTATTATTATCAGCCTTTGGAGCACCATGCAGACCAGAGAAGTAACCCTGAGGGTTGTTCTCAAAACCAGTTCTTGATATATATACTCCACCTCAAAACCAATTCTCGATAAATATGCTCCGTCTGCGAGTCGACACCGGTAGGTCACAATCTAAATCTACGCGTTCACACAGATGGATGTTTCACAGAGAGATGAAGGATGAAAGGATACAAGACGGACCAGATCGCGGCTTTCCATTCGGTCGGTGAAGTCATCTCTGGCGTCCTCTCTTCCTTTTCCTCCTCCTCCTCTTCCTTCTCCATTTCTCTCTCTCTATGTTTGTTTGGGTTTGGAGTGGAAGGGAAAGAAAGAAAGCAAGAAAGGAAAGGAAAAAAAAAGTCAAACGACGTCGTTTCCGAAATCGAGCCATTCGGGGCAAATAAGTTTCGAGCTACTGAACATTTTCCTAAAATTTATTAAAAAACTAAGTTGATAAAATAACTCAAGAGATCATATATTATCAACGAGATATAATATCAATAAAAAAAATTATTTTCACATCATTGCACGTCACCAACGTCACATCATTTGGGCTGCTACAGGCTAGCAGCCACATTTTCAAGCTATCTAGCATCACTAAGGGCATCCACAATGGGATAATCAAAATTGTTTGTTAAAGTGTGTTATATGACAAAAAATGATAAAAGTAAAATCCAAAAATATTTGTTAAAATGTGTTAAGAGTTTGTTAATTTTAAAAAATAAGTGGTAGTGCAATAGATGTGTTAAGGGATATGTTAAATATATATGTGTATATGATAAATAAAATAAATAAATAATTTAGTTTAATAAAAAATTTCAAGCTCAAAATTAATTTCAAGCCAAAAAAAAAAAATCCCAACATGTAATAAAAAAAAAAAAAAAAAATTCCATTGACCGGTCAAGCTGTAACACAAAAAACACACTTCCCTGCGCCAGCTAAAGCACTAGCCACAATTAACAAACAATTTAGCAACTGACGCTAACAAAATTCACTAACACTGCTTAATGCGTCCATTAATGTCACTGTAGCTACCTAAAATTTGGCCCCTGACACTAACAACACTGCTAACGCAGTCCATTGTGGATACTCTAACAATTGGTCCCAATGTCAAATGAGATCCAAAAGGCATCGTTTCTACTCAAAAAGCAGGCACACAAGCTTCTAAAAATATTGCTCAAAAAGTTTCCGCTACAATCACAGAACCTGATACTATTCCATAAACATTTCAAGAATATCCTTCGTAACAAAATTTAAGGATCAGATTAAATAACTCAAAAGCAGATAACATGGTCTGAAATAGGGAGCTACAAACTACAAAGAGAATACTCCCCCGACTATTAAAAAATCCCCAATCCCTACATATGAATATCTCATAACGCCAGAAAACTCATTTCTTCTTTCCAGCCTTGGCAGCATCACCAGCCTTTGTCTGCGTGGAGCACGAATTATAGCAAAGTAAGAAGTGGGGGCTGTTAAAAAATAAAAAAAAATAAAACCAGATACTGTAGAAAATATACTAGTACCTTCTTCACTCCACGGATTTTCTTTGTTCGGTTCTTTCTCTCCTTGAGCTGCTTCCTTGACTTCTCAACCTTGGTATCAAGTCCATTCTGCCATTGCATGTCTCATATTAAACATGTGTTGTGCAATATGGATATGTAAAAGTGAAAGATACATCAACATGAAAACACAGTCAATATCAATCGAGTTTTCTGCCACTGAGAGAGTGTAAACCATAAAAAGAACAAACGATAACCGACCTCAAGTTAAAAATGAAAGAAAAAAAGGCCTTGCACTTGAGCCAAGTTTTTTTTGTTGGAACCAATACTCTTGAGCCAAGTTGGTCAATGTCAAAAAGCATTTGCCACTTTTAGGAATATAGCAAATCATGTCAATGAAGTCATCTCACACAATTGGCTAACAACTCAAATAATTTTCCCACCTAGGTGATCAAAATATTTATTTTATGATCCTGGGAAAATGGCAACTATATGATCAATGGGAGATAGGAAGTCGTGCAACTTCAAGAGAATGTCTTGAGAAATTTATAATATCTTTACTAAATGAATACCATAGCAGAGCATGAAAACTCTTCTAAGGAAAACATTGCCAATGAGGAACAAATGAATGGAGCAAGCAGCTGGCCACCCAAGCTCTGTTTCTCCAAGTTATTCTTATTCAAGCTAGTCATTAACAAAAAAAAGTTGATACCCAACTGATTTCAGAAACCTGTTCCCTCACTGCCTCACTTTTTAGTCAAATTTAGCAATATGTAATGATGTAGGCTTGTTCGGTATAACGGACAAGGGGCTCCTAGTACGTGTTAAACAAGTTATTTTGACTCTTGCATGCCAAGCAAGGAAGAGGTAAAGGAAATTAAAAAATAAGACATATGGATTGGTAGTTAAAAGACAATTTTGCACCAGTTTACAAAAACAACAAAGTTACGTTCTATTTGATAAGGTCTTTTACGTAATTTTGTAGATTTAATCCCAACTAACTTGTATCATCACACTCGTGAGCAAAAAAACACATTGTATATTACATCTCCAACCTAATACCATCACACTAATAATCCCATCACTCAATCCCACAATACTCATAATTCCCACCCAATCTAATCCACCAAACAAACATGCCTGTGCAAAATGATCAAGCAAAGTTCTTACTTGAGTGAGCCCGTCAAATACAAACAAAATCAGTTCAGTTTGGCCTCCTCCAACTTAACCAACCACAATTTGAACAATTATAATGAAGAGGTTGAAGGTGGGCATAATGTGCATAGCCCAACAATTAGGCTCAATTAAAACTTCACTTGAAGTTGTTTCTTTCAACATGGTCTGAAATAACAATTCCAATAACAAAGGGGTTTAATAATCAAGATGTCAAATTTTATAATATTCCAAAAGCCACAACATTCCATTATTTGGGATGTAATAATCAAGGGGTTTAATAATCACTTCGGCAAAGGGATTAGATATTTGGGATGTAATATTCCATTATATTTCTTAAAACCAGCGACCTCTAAACTGAATACATTGATAGGAATTAATGCCAACTAAACATACATTAGTGTTGAGTAGCTCAAAACAAACCAGTAGACAAAGGATCTCAGTACGTCTACCAAAAGTTAAACAACTTTCTGATCCAAAATTTTCCTAGAAAACACTCATCCACCATGATCGGCTCAAAATAAACCAGGTAAATTTTAGTACACTTGCCCAATGTTTTATGTGTTGTGTTCCTTATTTCACTGGAAAGCTCTTATTCATTCCTAAAGTTATTCAATGAGAATTCAATCATTACACAAAATGGACAAGTAATAGCACCATGAAGCCCAAAGAAGGGGCAGATTGATAGCCCTTAGAAAAGGCGTACCCCGAAACTTTTTAGAAGATATTCAATAGAAATGTATCATAGAAATGAAGAATTTAAACTTCTAATAATATAAGACTGAGAGTGATCATATGGCCTAATAGGTACCACACTCGCCTCCATAAAAAGAAAACACTTTAAAGCTATGTTTCAATACAAGGATCATTTTTCCGTGAAATGTTAGGCTCCATTTGCATCATGGGGTGAGAAAAGAAAAAAAATGATTGTGTTTTCTCATTATTATGTTTGGATGAGTAATAAAACAAAGTTCGTGACATAGGGATATGGGTGGGATTTCTTTTCTTTCTTTGTATTTTAATTGGCAATCTCAATATTATAAAAAATACACAACCAATTAGCTTAGTGCTCACCAAATCTCAGGACTTTTGGTAAGAAATGAAACCTATGAAACAAGAGAATTCTCTTTCTCATAATTTCTTCCCTAACTTATAAACCAAACATGCGAAAAGGCTTCTCTTTCTCCTCATTACCAAATCACTAGATCCAATCAGCTGTTACTGTCTAACATGCAAAGCAATAAAAAGTACCTGAGCCAAAACAAAGCATAGATGAAGCAAGTAAAACAATTAGGAGGATTAAGATGTAACACTAAGGGTATGTTTGGTTTGTGTTTGAGAGATGTGTTTTAGAGATAAAAAGTACGAAAAGTTGTTTGGTTTGGTTTTTTTCAAAAGATGTTTTGGAAAATTATTTTGAGAGAGAGTTTTGGAAAAAGTGATTGATTTGATGTGTATGAGAAAGAGATTTGTTTGGAAAACTTGTTTGGTTTACAAGTTTTGGGAAATTTTTTTGGGAAAATTTGTTTGGTTTGATTACTTTTGAAAACTTATTTGTAGAGAAAATTTCCCAAAAATTTTTCAGAAGTACAAACCAAACGAACCCTAAGTTTTCTAACAAAATGAATCCAAGCAATCAGCATATCTAATTAATTCAATTAGCAAGAAAATTCACCCCCACATGATAACACCATAAACAAAGAAAAACAATGGCATATGTAAACGTATAGAATAAAGAGATCGATCATAAATTTACCCTGATAAGCCTGTATTTGGGCTCATACTTCTTGGCGTTCTCAACAGAATCATAAATCAAACCAAACCCAGTTGACTTTCCACCTCCAAAATGGGTACGGAACTTGAAAACAAAAATTGCATTTGGGTCCTTCACCTCATACATTCTCGACAGCTTCTCCTTCAGCTCCGCCTTCATAATAGTAAACGAACCCAGATCAACAATTCAAATCCAAAACCAACAAAAAATATATACTAACTTATAGTAAAAAAGATCAGGATCTACCTTGGAAACATTGGGTCTTCCAGGATGAAGAACATCAATTATCTGAGGATAGTGAAAAATATTCAAACTGTATAAGTAAGGGTTCAAGATCCTCAAGTTTTTAGTCAAAATAGAAGTACAGATCTAATACATACATTTCCTTCCAGTAAATATATATAATTATTGATGGAGAGAGAGAGAGAGAGAGAGAGAGTACGTACGAATTGCTTCCTAGAGAGAAGCCTGTTGGTCATGAACTTCCTAGTACGGATAGTCACTGCCTTGTCCGCCATGGCTGCTATGCGAATCGGCTACAGAGCAATACACACACGCAGTCGCCAAAATGCAGAGAGAGAGAGAGAGAAAGCAAAACCCTAGAATTTGTAACTATAGATAGAGAAGCCCTAGATAGATGTTTTGACTTGGGGGCCATGGGTCGAGTAGTTGGATTCGGGTTCTAAAAGAGGAAGGTCCAGCACGGAGTGTTCATGAAGCATTCTATTTGAACCCAAAAAATATCTTAGTACGCTCAATTTAAATTTATAAATTTTAATTCTTATTATATATTAATATAAATTTAATAATAAGAACAATTCATATTAAACCTTAAAATAATTTTTTTTTTCCTCATGGTACACCCTAATCTATTATTTCTATTCAAATCTCTATATCTTCTTCCCTAATAGATCAAAGTTAGTTTTTCTTCTTCTTCTTCTTTCTCACTCTAAAACTCCAATTCACCTTACCGAAACTCACCATTATCATTAATATCATTATTTTTTTTATTATTTTAAAACCCTAAACCCTAGACGAAAGTTTGAACAATCAAACAATGGAAGAAAGTGATAATCAAGAAAATATTTTGATTTTTTTTATAAATGCTTACCTTCTCTTTGATGGATTGCTTCAAAATATTATCTTAATTATCACTTTCCTCCATTGTTTGATTGTTCAAACTTTCTTCTAAGGTTTATAATTTCAAAATAATAAAAAATAATGATTTTAATAATAATGGTGAGTTTTGGTAAGGTGGATTGGAGTTTTGGAGTGCGAAAGAAGAAGAAGACAAACTAATTTTGATCTCTTGGAGAAGAAGATGTAGAGATTTGAATTGGAATAATGGATTGGGGTGTACAATGAGAAAAAATATATTTTATTTTAGGATTTAATATAGATGATCCTTATTAGTAAATTCACATTAGAATATAATAAAAATTAAAATTTATAAATCTAAATTGAGCGTACTAAGATATTTTTTGGGCTCAAATAGAATGCCCCAGTGTTCATGGACCGTTAATCGGGAAATTTGGGGCAAAGCCCATGTTTAAAATTTTGTCTGGGTGTATTAGAGCCCAAATTTTTTTTTGGGATAAATATGAATTGGTCCATATAATTTTAAAAATTACAAATACATCATCATCATAAATTTTTTATTTAACAAAATTAACAAAAAAACAAAAAGAAAAAACAGGAATTCCTAAGTATTGTTATACACAAGAATAAAATGATCAAAATTATTAATTGAAATGTATTTATGACATTATTAAGGGATCATTTGTTATACAATTAGAAATTTAACAGAACATGATATATTTCCCAGAACCATTGAGGACAATTCATGTTTTTAACAAATTTCAAAGAGTGTATTTGTAGTTTACTTTTTTTTTCTTTTTTTTTTTTTTTGGTAGAAATTATGGTTTGGTAACAAAATTTTGTAATAGTTACAAATTAGGGTCATTTTACAATACATCGGTACAGTAGTTATCAAACTTTGACTTGTTCCCTTCAAAATACAATAGTCTAACCACTTGTCGTATGGTTTAGGCCACCTCTACACAAGATGATGAACCCAAAGCTTTCATCGGGGAAAAAAACACCCTTTTATAGCTTGCAATGGCCTGTTATTACATAAAATGGATGGAGGAATAATACATGTGTAGGCAAGATCACTCATCGTATGGTTCAGGCCATCTCTACACATGATGATGAACCCAAAGCTCCACAGGGAAAAAACACCCTTCTATGGCCTGTAATGGCCTATTATTACACAAAATGGATAAATGAATAATACATGTGTAAGCAAGGTGCATATAGGTCTTTGCAATAGGAATCAGGTGGTGATTACCCTAACTGAATTCGCATAACTCCTCTACTTTTTTTTCTTTATTGTGCCTGTGGATTGGATCCAATTCTTGCAAATTATACCCAAACCCAATGACATAAATACATATACGCAACTTTTCATATACTTTCCTAGTTAATGTAGGATTCTCCATAATTCCATTCAAAAAGTCTTTTTCGGGACAACTCGTAAGAGGTAAGAGGGGCCCTTATTCCATTCCACACAGTGTGTAGCACCTGTATCCTTCAAAGCTTATTGGAAAGTGTATTCGAATCCTTTATTTTTATTTTGGAAATCTTTGGTGTTGTTATGGGTTGGTTTTGGAGGAGTATAATCCGATTTAAACTTGTTGGGTTTGGTTATTCGCACTTGTTCTTGTCAAAAGTTCCTTGGAGACTTAGAAATTCTATTCTAGGGTCAACACCAACCTTCCAAGGGTCGACCCTTACCTGTTGGTGAAGTTTCTGGAAGTGTTGCTAGAAAAATAGGGTAGACACCAGTCTGGGGAGGGTCGACCCTCTTATGTCTGTGTGTTAGTTGCTAGAAAATAGCGTCGCTCCCTCCTGTCTAAGGGTCGACCCCCTTGCATGCTGTCAAACATAAGTTTCTTCATAGGGTCGACCCCTGTGTTGCAAGGGTCGACCCCTACAGACATTTTTTTTTCAAATTTCAGTTCGGTTTTTGGTCCTACTTTTTGGAGATTTTGACTTGATCTTTTGGGTTGACTTTGAGACTTTATTTCACTTTGACCTAGTACTATAAATAGGTCCCTCACATAACATTTTCTTTACTTTTGCTTCTCTTCTTCCCTCTCCAAACTATCACATACTCTCTCTCTCTCCAAAGTCACTTTTTGCTCATAGATCTTAGATCTACTCTCTTGGAAGCATCTCCTCGACTTACTCCTTTGAGATTAAGTGTAGAGTTTGTCAAGAGTTTCATTTTGATCCAAGTAGAAGTTAGTTTCGACATATTTGGAGTTTCAACCTTGTTTTGCTCATCTTCTCTTCTAAGCTTGGGGTAGGGATTTTCTACACTCTAATATGGTTTTTAGCTTAGTTATTTGCTATTGTGTATAGATGATGAGATTTGGTTGTGGTTTGGACAAATCTAGGATTTGGGTGTGAAATGAAAGAGGGGTTTTGATGAATATGAGATAAACGAGTATGAGACTTGATATAAGATCATGTTGTGCCAAAATAGTTGATTTTGGTATTTGGGTTGATATTTGGTGAAAGAGGGATTTTGCCCTAATTTTGATTTTAAATAATTATTTGCATAAATAATTGGGATTAACATTGAAAATGTGAAATTTGAAGGTTATGGTTATAGATGGTGAAATTAGATATGTATTATCTTACACCTTTGGAAGTTTTGAATGAACTATTTATCTTGAGATTGAATATCTGTTTAGAGATAATTGTATTGGGCTATCGGTGGAGGATAGTTATGATTGTTGTAGAAATTGCATGAGGATTAGGCGATTAATGCTAATCCATTGTTGGTTGTCATTGCATATGACCATGTTTATAAATACATTGTATTTATATGCTTATTTGGGAGGAGAAAATGGATGGTGTAATAGCCCTCATCCTTGTCTTAGCCACGTTCATGTGCATTTGCATGATTTTGTCTTGTTAAGCTTGCATTTTGTAGACTTTGACTTGTTTTGCTTAAGAGTTATATGCATGCTTTGTTCCTTGCTTGGTGTCTCAGGCCTAGGTCACCCTTGAACCTCTTACACCTAGGACCATCTTGGAACCACCTTGGTTGACCTCCACCGTCACCTAGGCATATTGGCTGAGATGTCGTCATCTAGGCCGAGGTGTGCATCACCTAGGCCAAGATGTGTATCATCTAGGCCGAGATGTTATCATCTAGGTGTTCTAGATCTTTGATCCTTGCACCTAGTGATCTTGTTCCTGGACTGGTATGACCTAGACCGAGGTGTGGCACATCTAGGTCGAGGTGTGGTATAGCTAGGCCAAGTGTTATCCTTCCTGGCCGAGATCAGTGAGACCTTACTTGCCGAAGCCTATGTTCTAATCCGAGATCATTGTCTTGTCAGAATGCCCATGCCATCTTACTTGTTATACACACTTTGTCATACTCTTGTCTTGTCATTCTGGCACCTTTTGAGGAGATCCAACCAGACGTTGCCATGTGTCCCAGCAGAGGGTTACGTTAGGTACTAGCTGAGAAACCCATATCATTTTGTCATATCCTAGCCTTGCAGAGAGAGAAGCTCTAGGAAGAAGAGGAAGAAGTTCTCAGAGTGAGAGAGCTAGATTCCAAGCTTGATCTTCACACCTTGAACCGTTAGATCCGTATTTTGAGGCTAGATTCTTGATCTACTCTTGTTGTTCTTTATGTTAATTTGATCACATTGCATGATCTAGCATGATTCATGAGCCATACATCGATTTAAAGTTTGTTTTAGAAAGATAAAGTGATGTTCATGTGTTCTTGAAGAAAAACCATGTTTTGATTCGAAAGTTTGTATCAAGTTCCATGTTTTTGTGTTTGTTTCATGAAATCTTCAAGTATGGGTATCCAGGTCCATGTTTTCGAACTCATCTCATGAAATTTCAGATTTTGAATAAAGAAGTTGTGATTTTAGCATTCATGTTCTTCATGTTCATGCTCTTCATGTTCTTCATGTTCATCAAGGGGAAACCCAGATTTCCAGGCTTCATTTCCCTAGGTGTGGCCACCGAGACCACTCTTGCCTAGACCTCACACCTAGGCCAAGCATCGTATCTCACCTTGGCTTACTTTGCATGATCACTTGCACCTAGGCCAACCACCACACACCTAGGCCGACCTTGGTACACCCTTGCCGGCACCTTGTAACATCTCGGTAGGCAGCCGCATACCTTAGCCTAGGCGACCACACCTCAGCCAAGAGGTGTTGGACGTCGACTAAGACCCCTTGAGTTCACCCAACTAGGCCACTTTTGCCTAGATCATCTCTGTGCATCCATTCCAAGACCTGGTTGATACCCAGCATGTTTTTCCCTAGAAGAAAAACAATATTTTAACTCCCAACACATGTTTTGCTTTGTCTTGACTTGGTTTTGGAAAGAAATGCTAGGATCATTTACACTCATGTAAAGCTTGTTTTGAGAATGCATTGCATAGCCAATCTTTGAGCATTCTTTCTTGTCTTCTTGAAATGCATTCAATAGACTTTGCCATGTGTTTGTAGGTCTTGGATCCTTGCCTTAATCCCTACACCCGAAGAGCTATGTGAGTGGTATTTTTAATAAAGCTATGTTATAATGTTTTGATAAAGCTTTGCTTTGCTTTGTTTTGGAAAAGTATTTGATTAAGCATGAATAATTATCCACTAGTTTTTGTATCAAGTATTATGTTTGTTTTGATGACATTCTTGGAAAGTCCTTTCGTGCTAGGGGACGTTAAGCCTATGTAGCACCTTTGTTTGAGATATCTCTTTGCTATCGACGGTCATGTACGGATGGTACCACCGATGGTCTTGTACGGGTGGGTTTTGTTTTGCCACCGACGGTCTTCCGGGTGGGTTGTCCAACCGATTCCGGGTTGGCCACCGACGGTCACGAACGGGTTGTGCTTCGATTCCGGGACGGTTATTCCTTTGTTTTGTCAGGAATGTCATCCTTTGTATTATGTAGATGTTAGTAAACATCCCAAGTGGCTTTGAAAGACTTTGATTGATGAACTTGATTCATCCCATGTTTTGTTACAAGTTATGATGTGTATTGTTTTGATAAAGATATCGGATATCATTCATTCAAACCTTTATTACTAATATCATTCACTGAGTATCCAATCTCACCCTCCCTTTTATATATATGTAGGTGACGAGCAAGAAGGCAGTGACGCCTAAAATGTTATGTGCAAGATGTTTTTGAATCATGTTTTACTAACATCTTGAAGATTATGCTTCTTAGTTTGTAATTCATTTCTTTTGTATATTTCGGCTTGAGAAGCCTTTTGATCAAGGTGTAATATGTACTTTATTTTATTTGTATCCAAGTTGTAAAACCATGTTAAGATGTACAACATTTCATTTGATCTATGCACAGCTCTTATGGACTACTTAGATTTAGATTTGCTTCCGCACATGTAAGCTCCATATGTATACTCTGATTGTGTGTGAATTTTTGTAAGTTGGCCTTTGATAATATCAGATTACTAGCCATCACGGCACCATTCTACTAGGGGCGGAATGGGGCCGTGACAGATGGACTCCGTTTTAAAGCAAGTTGGCCGGAGTGTCCTAGATGAAATACTCAAAATCTTATATGTACATGGGTACCGATTCCCACGAACGAAATATCCGTAAAATGGTATATTGGAGAGTATACATGGGTGCTGATTCCCTTGGACGAAATATCCATAAAATGGCAGATAGAAGTGTTTATATGTGTTTTGTATAATTGGAAAAAGCCATTGAGTTGTAGTCTCAGCTTGGTTAATGAAAGATAATGAATTTAACTCATGAATTGAGAAGTATAGATGAACTGGAAATGAATTGAAGGAAAATGGACTAAGGTTTGAACAACTTAGTATGATGTGAGTATGCAAGTTTGTGGATGTTTTGGTACCGGCATTGTTTATGCATATGGTACTTATACCTTTGCTAAATCTCATATATTGTGTTAGATTATCTCTACTGGGCTGTGGCTCACCCTATATGGAATACCATTTTCAGGTATAGGTGATATGTTTCCACCAAGGCAATAGCGTAAACGGATTTTGTGAAGCAAGAGCTTCTTATTTATGTTTTCTTATATGTATAACCAAGGGCTTTCATTGTAATGAGTTATGCTCACTTTGTGTAACCAAACAATGACTTGGAAAGATGTAAGCCTGCATGGCACTTAACTGTTTATTAAACTTTTATAAAGAAACTCTGATGAATTGAAAGTATTTATTTATGTTATATCTTCCGTATAACAGTAGGATTTATTGTATTATTTTGGAGGCGTTACACAGTGTACTACTGTTGGCCCTACCAGGCAACATCCACCTACACAAGCTTGATCAAGAGATATGGAGGATTTGACAGAAGTACGAAATTCCTCCAAGCGCTTACTCATGCCTATAACCTCCCAGTAACTCCTTATTCATGGATCATGTGAAAGGTCCCAACTTAAATAAATAAGGGTAAATTACACTCACCCCCTTGAGGTTCATCTATAATACAGCTTTCCCCTTGAGGTTTTAGAAATTACATTGACCTTCTTGTCAGGGTTAGACTACTAACACTTTTAA
Organism: Camellia granthamiana; assembly: GCA_036172215.1. Lineage (NCBI taxonomy): Eukaryota > Viridiplantae > Streptophyta > Magnoliopsida > Ericales > Theaceae > Camellia > Camellia granthamiana. Next base: position 80,216,572 of record CM069908.1, on the reverse strand, counting down.
CAGAAAAACTAAAATGACCTTATCACCCTTACTTAAGAATATGAATTTAACATGCTACCTTCACTCCCTTACCTTTCTTCTCAACAACTCAAACACAGCCAATAACATAACCACCTTACACCATTGACAACCACCGTGACCCACCACCTTCTATCATTCACTACCACGAAGCCACCACCCTTCACAACCCATTGCCACTGTAACCTACTCCCACCATTTAACTTACTAAGTTACAACTTTCTCTCATCAAAACTATTGATGAATCACATTGGATTTATAAAATTCTAGAAGAAAATTTTAGTGAAAATCCATTAAAACTATGGCAACGTAGTCCGCATTGTTGTAGTTTGAAATTAAAATACCCTAATGTTATCATTAGAGTAAGACCAATGATCTATACTAGACAAGATATAAATGAATTTGATATTCAACTTCAGAAACTTTTAGACAAGAAGTTAATTGAAGAAACTAAAAGCCCTCACTTTAGTCCAGCTTTTATGGTAAGAAACTATGTTGAAATCAAAAGAGGAAAAGCCTGAATGGTAGTAAACTATAAACAGCTAAATGAAAATTTAGAATTTGATGGATAATTTATTTCAAGAAAAGATGTTTTGATTAATCTAATCAAATGATCAAAAATATTTAACAAATTTGATTGTAAGGGTGGATTTTGACAAATTCAATTGACTAAAGAATTAAAAAAATTGACAGCTTTTAGTACACTTAGAGGACATTACCACTGAAATGTTATGCCTTTTGGGTTAAATATAGTACCACAAGTATTTTAACGGTGGATGAATAGAATTTTTAAAGATCTTAAAGATTGTTGTGTAGTTTATATTGATGATATACTTATTTTCTCTAAAACCTGGGAGGAGCATAAGAAACATTTGAAATTACTTTGTGAAAAATTCCAAAAATATGGAATTATGTTATTACCAAAAAAGATTGAACTAGAAAAAGAATCAATTGAATTTTTGGAAATAATTTTAGACCAGAAAGGTTTAAAATTACAAGAACATATTTTGTCTAAAGTACGAGATTTTCCTGATACTCTTGAAAACATAACACAATTACAGAGTTTATTAGGTATTCTAAATTATGGACGAAATTTTATAAAAAATCTTTCAAAAATAGAAATTCCTTGGTTAACCAAATTAAGGAAAAATGTTATTTTTTAATGGACATCAGAGGATGTTGCTTTAATTAAACAAATTAAAGAAAATGTTAAAACTTTACCAAATTTTTATCTTTCTAAAACAGGTGATAAATTAATTTTAGAAATAGATGCCTCAGAAGCATGCTGGAGATGTGTTTTTAAAGAAATACCAAGTAACTTATGGCATAATAAAGAGATACCTTTATCAGAAAATGGGATTAGACCAAGAAAAAATCCAATACCCATAAAATTACAAAAAGAAGAACTAATTTGTGGATATAATTCTGGAACATTTAAACCAAATGAATAAAAATATATTATTTTTGAAAAAGAATTACTTGCAATAAAATTGGTAATAAAAAGTTTTCATATTTATTTAGCCTCAGAAAATTTTATTGTACGCACTAATAATATGGCAATAAGGGATTTCTTTATTAATAAAAAACTTATTGAGTAAGGAAGAATATTAGCCTAGTATAATAAAATTTCAGAATATACTTTTAAGGTAGAACATCTTAAAAGTACTGACAATTTTCTTGCAAATTTTCTTATTAGGAATTGTTTCAGAAAATTAAATAAGTAATTTTAATTTTTGCAGAAGACCTCTAGACCAAGTGGAAAAAATGGACAAGGGTAAACAACCCGCTCAAGGAGATTGGGTGACAATTGCTAAAAAAACAATCCCTAAACAAGAAAAAGATTATGTTGTGTTTGCAGAAAGACAACCTGGAATTTACACAGAATGAAATGAGTGCAATAAGCAAGTTTGCGGATTTTCAGGAGCAAGTTTAAATCCTATAATAGCATGACCAAAGCTAAAAAAGTTTTTTATAGTGCACCAGCTATGCCTGTTTATTAAAATAATTTTTGTCAAATGAGAACTAATACAATTTCAACTAATATTCAGACATCTAAACCAGATGAATTTGAAATAAAAGATTTTTTCAATCCCGGTATATCCAGAGAAATTTATACAAAACTCAATGGATGTGATAACCTTGTTCCGTACGATACTAATTGATCTTTATTATGAATATGATTATGTGTTTGATATGATTTTGGGTGCCATTTATATGAATATATGTGGTTTTGAATTTTTATCTGTTCACCGTAGGAAAATCTGTTTGAATCGCTGCTTTAAAATTTAAATTGAAGGCCTTATCAGTCGCAGAAATCGAAATTGACTACGTCGTTGTGATTGGCATAATTTTTAGAGTCTACGGTGAAATTTAATTGAAAATTGATTCGGATCAGATTAATTAGATTAAATTAATGAAATAGTGCTCAATTAATTAGTACTAATGAAATGTGATTAATGGAGCTTATATAAAGGGGCTCTATTACACTTTTATTCATTTGTTTGAGCTCAAAGCTGAAAAATCACTCTAAAGAGAGGGAGTGAGGGTTGGTTAGAGAGAGAGGGTGGAAGGATTGAAGCCTTGATCTTGAAGTTTGGAAATCTTGAAGATTAACTCAAGAATTTGCTCTAAATTGGAAGATTTGAACCTTTAGGTGGGTAATTGAGCATGAATTCATGGTATAATTTTGTAAATTCAAGGTTTAATTGTGATCAAGAACATAACTTGAATTGAGTTTGTTGAATTTAAAGCTTATATGTTCATGCATGTATAGAATTACCATGATTTTGCATAATCAAGCATGTATCAAGTTGAATGTGGGAATATGAGTATTAAAGCAAACATGCAAGCATAGTTTTGTTGATTTTCATGGTTATGAGCATCATTGGTGCTATTTGAAATGGAATTGGGGTCAAAGACTAGCATGCATGTTGAATTGGTAGAAATATGAATTGGTATGAAGTTTGAATGCATGGGTTTAGATCATACAAAAGAAATGAGGGTTATTTGAGAATTGGATGATGATTTTGAACAATTTGGTGTCATACTCTTATATTCTCATGTAATATAATGTATTTGCATGTTTTGAACCAAAATCATGAGTTTTGGACCTTTGAAGGTCGAGATTGAACTTCAAGAACAATTCTGGAAAACCCAGAATTTGGCATGTCCGCTTGAGCAGGGAAAGCGCCGCTCAAGTGTGAAATGCGAGCTCCTAGAACTTTTTGCAGACATTGATGTCCACTCGAGCGGGGAGCTATGTAGAATGACTTTCAGCTCGAGCGTACGAAGTCACGCTCGAGTATAAAAATGAGGCAACCAGTATTTTTGCAGACCCACGGGGTCTGCTCGAGCGGGGGAACCCACGCTCGAGTGGGGGACCCCTGTTTCAGAAATTTTGTAAAGGTGTTCTGTGTTTCATTTTCCATTCTCTTTCACTTCTAAGTACTCTTAGGCATGCATTGAGCATTATGAATGAATTAAAAGGATAAGAAAGAAGCCTAAGAGGGATGTACGAATTAAGAACGCATTGAATCGTTTGTGACCCATATGTGTTATGTAATGTGTAGGGTCGAGCTCAAGGGTGAATCCACCGGCAGAACACTGTGAGTAATATCTTAGTAAAGATATTTTGAAGTATGTTATTTGTCTAATTGTTTATTTCCCTATAAGTCTTATAAGTTTGTTAATTTGAATTGTGGAAAAATGTTCGTATGACATGAATGAATGGGCCAGAGGCCGTATGACATGAATGAATGAGCCAGAAGCCGTATGACATGAATGAATGGGCCAAAGGCCGTTTGACACGAACGATTAGGCCAAAGGCCATCGGACAGGAACGATTGGGCCAAAGGCCATCGGACATGAACCGATTGGGCCAAAGGCTATCGGACATGAATGAACTGGGCTCGAGGCCGTTTGATGTGTTTAGAACCGCAGTCACTTGATCTATATGTATATCTATATACTAGATAGAAATATGAATTGGGCCCAAGGCCGTCTAATGTATGTTGTTCTAAATACCGTTCGTGTATCTTCTTTATTTGATATTATTCACTGGGCTTTCGCTCACGCTCATTCATGTGTCTGTAGGTGAGCCAAGGGAGATCCAAACCCAACCTCAGTGAAGTTTGTGTGAAACAGTCAAGGTTTTGAAGAGTCAGCCCATACGTCTCACGCACGAGACTCTGTTTTCGCCCTTTTGCCATTTTGTTATACTTTTGTCATATTGGCGAGAACTTTGGATCACGGTTGTATATAGTTTTGATCGGCTGACCATGACTTGAATGATCCTGTTATGTAAAGCTTATATGTTAACTTTCCTTGATGTGAGTTATTAATGTATGTTTGTGAAATGTCATGACGTGCCATGTAAGCACAGCTCTATGGAGAAAAGTTTGAAATTGCTTCCATTTAGCTCCCTGTACTCTGTTAAAATATATCTGATTCGGTTTAAGGCCGTAGGTAATCTCGTGATTACTGGCTGGTTATGTCCTTAACCCACCGGGGGGGGGGTTCGAGTCATGACAGAGTGGTATCAGAGCACGAGTTGATAACTCACACACTTGTTTAAAAGAGCAATAAGCATCTAGAAAAGATCTAGGATGCATTCATGTGATAAGTAGGAATTTGTAAACATTGAGACTATGTTTAAATGCTCTGAAATAAATGATTATGTGCTATATGTTTGTGAACTACTTGCATTATAAATTATGTGAATATGTATGCTCTTTATTATATGCATACTTGTGAAACTTCTGTATAAAGAATAATGCAAGTCTAATCAGATGGTGAGAACAAGACGGTGATGAGATAGAAGAGTCCTCTACTGCCAGAATAGATAGGATGGAAAGATTAATCCAGGAAATGACAGAAACATTGAGGCAACAACAACAGTGGCAACAACAATGGCAGCAACCACATCCTCCATCTCCACCTCTGGCACCACCCGTGCCAGACTTACAGAATGATGACTGAATAATAGCTCTCACCAAAGAGTTTAAGAAAATGAAACCACCACGGTTCCATAGGGGATTAGATCCCGTTAAAGGCCGAAGCATGGGTTCTCGACATCGAAAAGCTATTTGAAGTGTTTCCCTGTACAGAGATACATAAAGTACTTCTAGCCATCTTTATGCTAGAAGATGAGGCAAGAAGATGGTGGATGTTAATGCGTGAGAATCATAAGGAAGTTGGCTGGACGAAATTTTTGGAAATTTTCTACGATAAATACTTTCCACAATGAGTCCCGTAACAAGAAGGTATTGGAGTTCATGGAACTTAGGCAAGACAGTATGACTGTAGCTGAGTATGAGGCCAAATTCACAGAGTTGGCTAGGTTTGCACCTCATGTGATCGATACCGACTACAAGAAAGCGAGGCATTTTGAAGGTGGGTTTCGAAGTGATATTTTAGAAAGGGTGAATGTCCTGAAGCTGGAAACCTATATTGGGGTGCTAGACCGGGCCATAATATCAGAGGCTAACATAGCCAGACAGACTAAACCAACAACAGATTGGAAAGGTAGTAAATGACAAGGCTTCTTTTCGAAGAAGAAATTTTTGAAGAAGCAAGATACAGGCTCCCTCGAGTACTTCTAATTCTTCCCGAGATACATCCCCAATGTGTAATATTTGTAGTAAAATGCATCGTGAGGTTTGTTACCATGTGTCCGGAGCTTGTTTTAAATGTGGAAAAACAGGGCATATGGCCAGAGAATGTAATCAGAACAGTGGGAAGATAGCTGCTAGTTCCACTGCATCGATGCCAAAACCGGGAAATACTATGAGATCTACTACCACTAGAGATACCGTGAGGCAAGAGAGAGTTTTCGCGCTTGTTCAGGGCGATACACGAAATGCTAACGCAGTTGTCTCAGGTACTATTTCTATATGTAATCAGGATGCTTTTGTGTTAATTGACTCCGGATCAACACACTCTTTCGTAACATGTGCATTTGCATCTAGACTGAGTAGACCTCTAGAATTATTGCCATATCTGCTATGTGTATTTGCTCCATCCGGGGAATCTGTATTATGTGAATCTATATATCGATTTTGTGACATGCGTATTGAGGATGCTATCCTATATATAGATTTGTTGCCCTTGAACTTTAGACATTTCGATGTAATTCTGGGCATGGTTTGGTTAACTAAATATTGTGCCACCATCGATTGTGTAACAAAACGGGTTGTGTTTAAACCACCGGAACATGAATAAATTGTGTTTGTGGGTAACGGAGTAGTGCCTCCACCTTACTTTGATATCTGCAATGAAAGTATATAAATTAATCAGGAGAGGGTGCCAGGGTTATTTGTGTTGTGTGCTATCTGAACAATCTGTGAATATTGAATTGAACAATATCCCTATTGTTAGAGAATTCCCAGATGTGTTCCCAAATGAACTACCAGGGGAATTGGTGGACAGGGAGATAGAATTTACTATTGAAGTTGTGCCAGGTACTCAGCCTATTTCTAAAACTCCCTACAGAATGGCTACTGCTGAAATGAAAGAACTGAAAGAACAGTTACAAGACCTGTTTGACAAAGGGTTTATCCGACCTAGCACTTCACCATGGGGTGCACCAGTGTTGTTTTGTGAAAAAGAAAGATGGAACCTTTCGTTTGTGTATCGACTATCGAGAATTGAACAAGGTAACAATAAAGAATAAATATCCCCTATTTCGTATTGATGACCTGTTTGACCAGTTGCAGGGATCACAAGTGTTTTCCAAAATTGATTTGAGATCCGGGTATCATCAGTTGAAAATAAAAGCAAAAGATGTTGAGAAAACTGCGTTTCGAACAAGGTATGGCCATTATGAATTTCTTGTTATGCCATTTGGGGTAACTAATGCTCCGGCAGCATTTATGGACCTAATGAACCGAATTTTTAAAACCTACCTTGATGAATTTGTTGTGATTTTTATTGATGACATTTTGATATACTCCAAAAATAGACTTGAACATGAACAATATCTGAGGACTGTGTTACAAATACTTAGAGAAAGGAAGTTATTTGCTAAACTAAAGAAATGCGAATTTTGGTTGGATGAAGAAATCTTTTTAGGGCATGTGATCAACAAGGAGGGAATATCAGTGGACCCGCAGAAAATAGAGGCGATTGTGAATTGGCCTACGCCGACAAACGTAACGGAGGTCCGCAGTTTTATGGGCTTAGCTGGGTACTACAGGAGGTTTGTGAAAGGCTTTTCGAAAATAGTTGTGCCTCTTACCCAACTAACACGCAAAGGGCAGCCGTTTGAATAGGATGACGAAAAGGAAACTGCCTTTCATGAACTAAAAACGAGGTTGACTACTGCACCAGTATTGATATTGCCCACATGTACGAAAAATTTTGTGATTTTTAGTGATGCATCTTATAAAGGTTTGGGTTGTGTGTTAATGCAGAATGGGCGAGTAATTACTTACGCCTCTTGATAGTTGAGACCACATGAGAAAAACTGCCCAACACATGATTTAGAATTGGCCGCAGTTGTATTCGCTTTGAAAATCTGGCGGCATTATTTGTATGGGGCAAAGTGTGAAGTCTACACGGATCACAAAAGTCTGAAATACTTCTTTACACAGAAAGAGTTGAACTTGCGACAGAGGAGATTGCTTGAATTGATAAAAGACTATGACCTTGAGATCCAGTATCACCTCGGGAAAGCTAATACAGTTGCTGATGCCTTAAGCAGAAAGTCGATGGGGAGTATGGCTTGTTTGCTTACTGAATAGAAGGAAATCTTACAAGATTTTGAGAAGTCGGAGATTAAAGTGGTATTGTGCGAACAGGGCGGATTAATAGCCGCTATTTCAGTTGAACCGACAATCATTGATGACATTAAACAGAAACAAAAAGAGGATGAATTCCTCAAGAAAGTGATTGATGAATCTGAGACAAGTCCAAAAGTAGAGTTTAGTGTTGAAAATGAAGTGTTAAGGTTTCGCAATCGAATGTGTGTCCCAGATATTTCGGAGCTAAAGAAAAGAGTTCTGGATGAAGCTCACAAGTCAGTATTTGCTATGCATCCGGGCAATAACAAAATGTATAGGGATTTGAAACAAAGTTATTGGTGGCCTAAAATGAAAAAAGAAATTGCAGAATATGTGACCAAGTGCCTTCAATGTCAACAAGTAAAAGCTGAACATCAGAAACCGGGCGATCTATTTCAACCTCTCCCTATTCCTGAATGGAAGTGGGAGCATGTGATTATGGATTTTGTTGTTGGTCTACCTCGGACTCCTCGAGGTATGGATTCTATTTGGGTTGTAGTTGATAGACCGACTAAATCTGTACATTTTCTACCTGTCAGAACTACATTTGATGCTTATAGATTGGCTACTATATATGTTGATGAGATTGTTCGTTTACACGGAGTCCCGGTATCCATTGTCTCGGATAGAGATCCGAAATTTGTATCCAGATTGTGGAAGAGTTTGCAGAAAGCTATGGGGACAGAACTGAGGTTTAGTACCGCATTCCACCCACAGACAGATAGGCAATCAGAACGGACTATACAGACGTTAGACGATATGCTCAAAATGTGTGCTTTAGATTTTCAAGGGAGTTGGGAAGATTATTTGCCACTGGCAGAGTTTGCATACAATAACAGCTTTCACTCCAGCATCGGTATGGCACCATATGAGGCTTTGTATGGTAGAAGGTGTAGATCACCAATTTGTTGGACAGAAGTCGAGGATAGAGCTTTACTTGGGCCTAAAATTGTGCAAGACACTTCTGAGAAGATCAAAATAATCCAGCAGAGGCTCAAAACAGCTCAGGACCGACAAAAGAGTTATGCAGACGTTCGAAGAAGACCTCTTGAGTATGAGGTTGGTGACCATGTGTTCATCCGTGTGACTCCGATGAAAGGCCAAGTCAGGTTTGGAAAGAAGGGTAAGTTGTCGCCTCGTTACATTAGGCTGTTTCAAATTCTAGAAAGGCTTGGTCCAGTTGCTTATCGAGTTGCTTTGCCACCGGGATTCGAGCAAATCCAATATGTGTTTCATGTGTCAATGTTAAGGGGTTATTTTCGAGACCCGTTTCATGTGATTGATTATCACCGGGTAGCTCTTGATGAAAATATGGAGTACGCCGAATGGCCGGAACGAATCATTGACCGGCAAGTGAAACAATTGAGAAGCAAGTCCATCCTGATGGTGAAAGTGGAATGAAAAGAACACTATGGGACAGATGTCACATGGGAAAAAGAGGATGAAATGCGACTACGCTATCCACATTTGTTTCCCGACGAAGGTAAAATAAGTTTGGAGGACCAAACTTCCTAAAGGAGGGAAGACTGTGATAACCATGTTCCGTACGATGCTAATTGATCTTTATTATGAATATGATTATGTGTTTGATATGATTTTGGGTGCCATTCATATGAAAATATGTGGTTTTGAATTTCTATCTGTTCATCGTAGGAAAATCTGTTTGAATCGTTGCTCTAGAATTTAAATTGAAGGCCCTATCAGTCGTAGAAACCAAAATTGACTACGTCGTTGTGGCTGGTGTAATTTTTAGAGCCTACAGTGAAATTTAATTGAAAATTGATTCGGATCAGATTAATTAGATTAAATTAATGAAATAGTGCTCAATTAATTAGTACTAATGAAATGTGATTAAGGGAGCTTATATAAAGGGGCTCTATTACACTTTTATTCATTTTTTTGAGTTCAAAGCTGAAAAATCACTCTAAAAAGAGGGAGTGAGGGTTGGTTAGAGAGAGAGGGTGGAAGGATTGAAGCCTTGATCTTGAAGTTTGGAAATCTTGAAGATTAACTCAAGAATTTGCTCTAAATTGGAAGATTTGAACCTCTAGGTGAGTAATTGAGCATGAATTCATGGTATAATTTTGTAAATTCAAGGTTTAATTGTGATCAAGAACATAACCTGAATTGAGTTTGTTGAATTTAAAGCTTATATGTTCATGAATGTATAGAATTACCATGATTTTGCATAATCAAGCATGTATCAAGTTGAATGTGGGAATATGAGTATTAAAGCATACATGCAAGCATAGTTTTGTTGATTTTCATGGTTATGAGCATCATTGGTGCTATTTGAAATGGAATTGGGGTCAAAGACTAGCATTCATGTTGAATTGGTAGAAATATGAATTTGGTATGAAGTTTGAATGCATGGGTTTAGATCAGACAAAAGAAATGAGGGTTATTTGAGAATTGGATGATGATTTGAACAATTTGGTGTCATACTCTTATATTCTCATGTAATATAATGTATTTGCATGTTTTGAACCAAAATCATGAGTTTTGGACCTTTAAAGGTCGAGATTGAACTTCAAGAACAATTCTGGAAAACTCAGAATTTGGTATGTCCGCTCGAGCGGGGAAAACGCCGCTCGAGCGTGAAATGCGAGCTCCCAGAACTTTTGCAGACATTGATGTCCGTTCGAACGGGGAAGTTCACACTCGAGCGGGGAGCTATGTATAATGACTTTCAGCTCGAGCATCCGAAGTAACACTCGAGCGTAAAAATGAGGCAACCAGTATTTTGCAGACCCACGGGGTCCGCTTGAGCGGGGGAACCCACGCTCGAGCGAGGACCCTGTTTCAGAAATTTTGTAAAGGCATTCTGTGTTTCATTTTCCGTTCTCTTTCACTTCTAAGTACTCTTAGGCATGCATTGAGCATTATGAATGAATTAAAAGGATAAGAAAGAAGCCTAAGAGGGATGTATGTAATATGTAGGGTCGAGCTCAAGGGTGAATCCACCGGCAGAACACTATGAGTAATTTCTTAGTAAAGATATTTTGAAGTATGTTATTTGTCCAATTGCTCATTTCCTTATAAGTTTTATAAATTTGTTAATTTGAATTGTGGACAAATGTTCGTATGACATGAATGAATGGGCCAGAGGCCGTATGACATGAATGAATGGGTCAGAGGCCGTATGACATGAATGAATGGGCCAAAGGCCGTTTGACACAAATGATTGGGCCAAAGGCCATCGGACAGGAACGATTGGGCCAAAAGCCATCGGACATGAATGAATTGGGCCCGAGGCCGTTTGATGTGTTTGGAACCGCAGTCACTTAATCTATATATATATATATATCTATATACTAGATAGAAATATGAATTGGGCCCAAGGCCGTCTGATGTATGTTGTTCTAAATGCCATTCATGTATCTTCTTTATTTGATATTATTCACTGGGCTTTTGCTCACGCTCATTCATGTGTCTGTAAGTGAGCCAAGGGAGGTCCAAACCCAGCCTCAGTGAAGTTTGTGTGAAACAGTCAAGGTTTTGAAGAGTCAACCCATACGTCTCACGCACGAGACTTTGTTTTCGCCCTTTTGCCCTTTTGTTATACTTTTGTCATGTTGGCGAGAACTTTGGATCACGGTGGTGTATAGTTTTGATCGGCTGACCATGACTTGAATGATCCTGTTGTGTAAAGCTTATATGTTAACTTTCCTTGATGTGAGTTATTAATGTACGTTTGTGAAATGTTATGACGTGCCATGTAAGCACAGCTCTATGGACAAAAGTTTGAAATTGCTTCCGTTTAGCCCCCTTTACTCTGTTAAAATATATCTGATTCGGTTTAAGGCTGTAGGTAATCGCGTGATTACTGGCCGATTATGTCCTTAACCCATGGGGGCGGGTTCGGGTCATGACAATGGAGTTTGAAAAACTCACATTGTAGACAACAAAGTGAAATTTCGAAAACACATGAGATTTTGGCCAACAAATTAGCTGAGCAAATAGCTAAATTAAAAGATTTACAAAATCTTTGTTTTAATATCCTTAAACAAATGAATTGGAATGAAGATTTTAATTTCGAAAAAATAAACAATTTTCTTCAGCTATCAGACCTCATATCAGATGAGTTTTCTGATCCAGTTTTTGAACAAAGAAAAAGAATTTGTCTTTTGAAAAAGTAAGGACTTTGCTTCCAAAAGAAAATTTTCTTTTAATAAAAAATCTAGTTGAGGATCATCGTGATAAGATTAGACAAATCTTAGGACGATTTTATGATAAATTAAATTTTAGAGATGAAATTCCCAAAATAACCATCATGACAAACCATGACATGTGGCTTTTTGAAGATATAAATTGGGGAATAACTAATCATGTTATTTTCTAAATTTTAGATCCAATCCAGTGGATAGAATATCCATTGGTCATAAAAGAAATGCTCTCATGGGTAGTAAAAGGCTTCTAATGGAGTAAATATTTTACTTTCTAGATCTCTAGCACAATTCGTTGGCGAGAACGAGAACATTTTTTTTCAACCATACCAAATTTGATATCTCAAAGAAACTGAAGATTTTGAATTTGAAGATAATTATTTGGATGAAGATCGCCGGAGGGACCGATAGAAAACTATTCAAAAACTTCCTTTGACAGAATATTGGATAAAACAGTCTAATAACTATTTCACAGGCAGCTTATAATATCCATGGTTCGGCAAAATTTCCATTTATGGTCACAGATGGTAGAATACTATTTGTAACTTATTTTCCCATAACATATTAAAGGTCTCCTACACAAATTAATGAAGCTCTTGGCATGTTATTAAATCTCAAAAAGAGAAATAATTTGGATATTCTGTTAGAACTAGCCATGATTGCGAATAATGTAGAACAATTTCGGAATTAGCGATACAACCAGGATCCTGATTCCCCTCCATCAAAGACTGATGAAGAGTATCACAATCTCATCAACAGGATGGAAACATAGTGGACCCCACTATCACATGCAGCTGTCTCTTGATTGACTCAAACCTTATCTAGGACACGTGGAGCAACCTGCATTATTAGGCAGAAAATGATCAGACAAATCCTTTTAGCTGACACTACATGACAAATAAGATCAATCCAATCTTATCTATATTAGTCTATCTTTTTGAACAACGGAGAGGGTAGACAGTGTATATAATTGCAGAGGTTGTCAGAAAATATGAAATAGAAAGTCATTATAATTATTATTGTTTAGACTTTTTGTATTCTATTATATTTATTATGTTAGGACTTTTTTGATTTCTAGCCTTTGGAAAAACAAAAAAGCCTACGATTAGGTTTAATGACTTTTGTTTATATCTACAAAATTGTAGTCTATAAATTGGCATTGATGCCAACATAATAAAGCAATGTAAATTTTTTGGGTAAATTATACTTTAACTCCTTGTGGTTTGCCCAAAAATATGGAGCCTCCTTATAGTTTCATTTGTAACACTTAAACCCCTAAACTTAATACCAAATTGTAATTTTTGACAGATCCATTTATTTAACCAGAGCGTGAGATTCACGAGCATAAAAGTGTAAGCAACACTCTCTCCTGCCAAAAATGTTACGTTCTTGCACCAAAACACCCTTTCTCTCTCCCTTCATTATATAAATATGCAACAAACACATTGAGGCCTCTGAAATTGCCCAGATTTCTTCCTCATCGCACAGCAAAACCAGCCTGAAATTCAACGCCACCATCCACCATCCACCATCCACCATCCACCATCCATCTCCTTCTTATTTCCCTCTCCTTATCACTCACTTCATCCAACAAACCAAGACGACACCCACTGCGACACCATTCCCATTTAGCAGCACTATAGCTAATATATATATATACACATCTTCAAAAGCAAATCTCCAAATAAATTTGTCAAATAGATCGGACCCAGTTAGAATTAAAGGAAATTATTTTTTGAATTGTTCAATAAAAGTTACAAATTATAATGCAAAGAATGGTTGGAACTTGAAATAGTTTTTACCTCACAACTTCATAGTTTTTTGGTCCGAGGTGTTGTATGTAGGTGGCTGTTTCAACTAGGATAGCCATGGCTTCTTCCATAAAAGGGAAAAAAAAAAAACAGTGATGAGTGCTGAAGAGATGAGAGAAAAAGAAAAAGAGAAAGTGAAAAGGAATAAAAAGAAATAGTTCAAACTCACTTTCTCTTCTCCTTATATTTCTTATCACCACCATTTCTCTCTCTTAAAATTATCCAAACCCACTTTTTTCCTTATAATTCAAATTAGTAACAAACCTAACCTATGAAATCAAACAATTAATAGGTGTAATGTTTAGATTTTTGAAATTGCATTGATGGGATTCATGCCAATAAAACCCACTTTATCTTCTCCAAACCGCATGCACAAACAGACCCGAAAATATCAAATTTTTAGATTCAAACACACCACTTCAAGCCCTTATATCTCTTTCGTCGTAATTTCATTTTGCCTCATTTTTGTGTTGTTGGATTCACCTCACGGCCTAGTTTTCGTATCACTCCTCACACGCCTCATTCCACTTCTTTTTGCATGCTTTTAGAGCTCTAAAAATTGACCAAAAATAACTTTTTTTCTTTCTGTTTCTGACATTTCTTTGGCCCATCTTTCGAACTCCATAATTTTCATGATTCTTAGCTATTTTGCCCCGTTCTTTCACCAATCTCTTCACTTTGCTTTATACTTCATCCTATGCAACCTTGTTTTCTCACTTCTTCTTGCGATGGGTTGTTTCAACATGCCGAAATTTGTCCAAAAACCAACTTCACACATTCCAAAGAAATATCTCCAAATCTATTTCTTTCCTTTTCATCATCCTCTCTTTTCTGCTACGTCATCTATAGCACTTTGTGAATGGTGGTTTTTGGCTTTGACGAAGCTGGGCAATGGTGGTCGTGACGGTCCAGCGGTGACGACAGAGTTCAAGGTGATGGTGGTCGTGGAGCTTGTTGGTAGTGTGATGAAACTTGGTTGTGAAAATGGGTGAAGGAGGTGGGTTTGGTGTTGAAAGGTGGTGGTGATATGGTGCTCATAGTGAGAGAGAAGATGGAGAGAGAGATACGAAAATAATACAAATGAAATGACTGAGTAGAAAATATCTAAGGGCATTTATGACTTTTTATTACTTCTGTTACGTCCTGTAGACACCCCATTTTTGACTGACCTTAAGACTCAGACGTCATCGATTGAGCGCTCGGTGATGATGCATGTTGTGCTTGTTTTGAGGTTTCGGAGTTTTGGCTGAGAGCCTTACCCTCGGACCTCGGGACCCTTTTGTGCTTTGCCTCAGTTTACGGACCAGGTTTTATCTTCCTGAAGGAAGGGAGAGGTCTCGCAAACCATCTCTCAGTGGCCATAGGCTACGTTTCGTGGTCGTAGGCCACTGTTCCCGTTTGGAGACCAGTTTCCGGTTTTTAGAGCCGTCGGCCGTGCGCCTCGGTTCGGGACTGCTTAACTTTCTCCGTTTGCTCTGGTTTTTGGAACACACCTCGTTTCCTCTATCTAGAGGGACACTGTGGCCCGGGAGACCACCTTTGTGGTCGCACGCCACTTTCGGTGCCTAACAGCCAGTTTTCGGAGCACCTGGTTGTGCGTTTTAACCCCCGAACCCTCATTTTGCATCGGTGTTGGTTCATTTTTGGCATGGACCCTATTTTCTTTGTTTAGAAGGTGGTACAAGGGTGGGAGACCACCTTTTCTCCTTGGAGACCACCTTTCTCTTCCCCGGCCGGTTTTCTTGACAGGAAGCTGGTCTCCTTAGTCTTTAGGCCACATTTATTGATCTCCCACCATACCACTAGCTTGCATTCAATGTGGAGACCATCAAATAGCCCTGCCGACCAGCTTTTGTTCACTTGAACCTTTTGACCTGGTCAGCCGACCAGGGCAAGTGGTCGGCCGACCACTTGAATTGGTCGGCCTGCTCCTATCATTTCTGTCTCAGTGAGTTGTTGTCAGCTGTGCCAGCTGGAGGGCACAGACTGGATCCTCCATACACGTGTATGGAGGATCTTTGCCCTTAGTTTTTGGCTTCTAGGAGAAGCTTTGGCCCTTTCGCTCTATAAAGGAAGGCCTCCCCTTCCTTGTAGAAGGTTCAGAATTTGGTTAGAGGCATACACTATATCTCTCCCTTTGTCTCTCTATTTGAGCCTAAAAGTGTGAAGTTCTTGACCCTTTTGCATACCACCTCTTAGCCTAACACCTCCACCATCAACCTAAGCATCTTGGAGGCCATTTTCAGAGCTTGAAGAGCTGTGTTTTTGGTCCAGAGGCTGCTGGAGTTCTTGAGCTTCAAGGGTAACACATTTTCTCCCTTTTTAAGCCTTATGTTGCTCAATCTTTTAGCCATACTTGTAAGCATATTTGAGCTTTGTCATCAACTGAAAAAAGTCTTTTTTTGAGGTCCTTTTGATGTTTGTTTAAGATCATTTTGCTATTGGGGGTCATCTACCCCCTTGCATGCTTTATTTTATCTTGTTTTGAGCCATGCCTTAGAGCACTTGTGTTGGCCTTTGCTTGGCCTTTTAACCACTGAAATCCAATGGATTTTTAGTGGTTAATATGTGTTTTTGAGAGCCAAAATCAGAGAGGTGTGACCCTCTCTCTCCTTGTCATGTTTGTTGGCATTTTTGGCCTTACAAAGGTGCATATACTTGTATGCTTCTAAGCCTTGTTTTAGGCCTTTTTTTGGTGGTTTTTAGGACCTGCATAAGCTCTGTCTAGAGCTAGTTTTGCCATATTGGATGTCCCTCTTGCATGTGCAAAATAACCCTCTTCATAGCTTATCAAAAGAGCACGTCATTCTTGCATGCATTCATCATGTTTCAGTGAGTTTTTGGGCTTTATTTGGCATGTCATACCTCTAACTTTTGCTGGTTTAGTGGCCTCTTGAATGCTTCACATGCTTGTAGTGTAAATCCTCTTCACTAGCTTGTAATGCATGTTGTTTTGGCCTTTGATTCTAGCACTTTTTGGCCATGCCCCAAACTGATTTTGTGCATGTTTTGGACTGCCTTAGCTCTGTTTTCATGCCTCATGGTCGAATGATGCTTGCTATGCATGGTTGTAGTGCAATACCCTTGCCTAGCCTTGAGTTTTGAAGCCTATTGCATGCTTATGTTGAGGTGTTTCCATGTCTTAGCATCATTTTGTATGACATTTCAGAGCATATAAGGTTGTCATGTTCCCATGTTTTCTACTCTTTAAATGCGTTTGAGAGTTGTGCTTGTATGCCTCGTTTATGGACCATTGCATGAGCTTCATTTCCATGCCCTTCGAGCCATCATTTTAGTCCATATTTGCTATTGATTTGGCCAGCATAGGGACTATTTGGGGCTGGTTTGGCCATTTGAGTATTGTTTTGCATGTCTATAGTATAATACACCTCACTAGTTTCGGTAATTGAGCCTCCTAACATGCATAGCATGAGTCATTTGCATGATTCGGGACCATTTTGCATGTCATTTCAGAGCTGGAGCATGTGTTGTTATATGCCATATTTCATCCTTGCCATGCTTTGGTAGAGTTGCATTTTGTGCCTTAGGTTTGGTCCCTTGCATTTGTGCATGCTTGCGTGTATTTTGGTTGCCTCATTTTCATTATATTGGCCACTGATTTGGGTGTGGCTGAGGCTCACCTATCTTAGTTTAAGTCCATCTTGCATTGTGTATGCCATATCCATGTTGTCACATCATTGATCATCACATTGTGCATGCCTTGTTCACTTCATTGTGTGTTAGTCTTCATGTGTGCATTGCGTATGCTATATAGCATCATGTGCATTGAGTATGCCATCTTTGATTCATAGCATTGCGTATGCTAGTTGCATGTTTGCATGATTAGGGCATGCTAGAGTTGCATTCATGCATGCATTGTTTGTTGCATTGTGTTTGGAGTAGGGTTTAGTCTAAACATGGGAAACGAGGGACATTTCGTACTCAAAGTAACGAAACGTGTCTCAATTCCCAGTCGCCGGCACTTTTGACTATCCATTATAGAGTTGTTGGCTTTAGTTGCATTCATATGTGTATTCATTTCACATTGAGTCGTGCAATTCGATTCCTTGGCCATCATGCATTGAGATACGTGATTGGTGGCCTGAGGATCGAGGACTACACTCCCTAGAGCCTATGCAATGATGGGGAGAGTGGTCGGGCACACATATGTTGAAAATACTTTGCCTTCTCTCTCTCTTGCCTTTGTTGTAGAAAATGCAGAAACCAGGATGATGAACTGGTCGGCCGACCAGGTTTTTTGGCAGGCCAACCACCTTTTCTGGTCTTCACCACCAAGGGTGGTCGGTAGGTGGTCTCCAATGCCTATTGTTGGTCGGCAGTCCTCCCACAGCCTCCTAGGGTGGAGTTTCATCTCTTTGGAGCTTCGCACAAGTTTCTGAAATCAATTGCAAACAAAGGCGAGACGAGACATCGCGATGGATTTCCCGACAAGGCGATTCAAGCATGCATGCATTCTTTGACATCCAAAACAGAGCAGGGGCAGTCCATTTACATGCTTATTTCATGCTTACTTAGCTAATTTGTTACTTAGTTAGTATTGTGTAATATTGAGCTGTAGTTCGTCATTCATTCGGTTCTGTATTATTTATTCAGACCCTCCAAGAGAGGGCGATTGTGTAATAAGTGTGCGTGAGTGTGTGAATGTCTTCCAACCCCACGTCTTTCTCCCTTTTATTTACCAGCTTATGATGGTTTGTTTTCGGGCACGTTTCAATTAGCATCCTTATGCTTGCATATTTGCATCCATTCATCTGTCTTGCATGCACCGGGCTCGGCGCATCATACTAACTGCATTGTATTTCAATTCCAAGTTGAATACATGTTATCTGTAGCATCTCATATGTCATCTTAGAATAGCCGAGCCTATCTTAGTTGCATTTTGCATGTGTTGCATTAGCCATCTTAACACGAACTAGGATCATGCATTGATTACCAACTAGTTTCTATTTTGGCTCGGAGTACTCGGTAAGTGTTTATGCTTTAGCATCCTTGCATGTGTGAGTGACTGCCATGAAGGCTATGTGTTTATGTGATATAACTGCCTGAATGCCTGTGGGTGAAGGTTGGATTACCTGAATTGGAACAATTCATCGATTGCGAGTTTTTTTTTTTAAGCCCACTTGAGAGTGGCAAAATCATATTTTCTTAAGCCCACTTAAGGGTGGCAAAATCCGTATTTTAGCCTACTTGCGAGTAGCAAACCGCTTTCAAAAACAAACATGAGATGTTTTGTTCCAACTCAGGCGATCCAATCTATACTTGTATGCTGTGCGCATCACATAGTAATTCTAGGCTAATAAACCGGAATAAGAACGCATGTGTTTTCAAAAATAAAATATCATGTTTAGTAGTGGCCGATCTTTGATCGGGCGAGCGGGGGGTGCTCATGAAATGACCTTCTCCAATCGTACCCAAGTTCCTAACCAAGGCAACTTTGGTGATGATGGACATGTGACCTTATGCACGAGTCAGGGTTTCCTAAATTCCCCTAAAATAAAATATTTAGGTGGCGACTCTGTATCTGGCAAAACAGTTCATGTTTGGCACTTCTTTCTAAAAATCAGTTTTTCAAAATGATTTACCGGATTTAGACTCTTTGGTGATTTATCGATCTTGGATTGCACTTTGTGATATTAGATTCAGAACCATGACATTTGAGTCCGAACTGTAGTGAGCCCAATGAACAGAACGGGATTCTTCCCGGGACGTTCGGGGACGTCTACACATCCGTCCAAAATTACAATTTAGTATTAAGTTTAGGAGTTTAAGTGTTATAAATGAAACTATAGGAAGGCTCCGTGTTTTTTGGGCAAATCACAGGAGGTTAAAGTGTAATTTACCCAAATTTTTTTCATATTCATTGCCAACTTCTCCTTTCCTTGTTTTGTTTGTTGCTTTAACTCAATAAACAACAAATCAAACAATTGGTCTACATCTCCAAATCAAAAGAAACATCTAAACAAAATAGCTTAAATAAATTAAACAAAAGATCTCAAAAATAACCTTAAAAAATAGAGAAATTTAAGCCATAATCCATATCTGAAAAAATAACAAGGAAAGAGCATAAAGGAGAAAAATGAGAGAACGATCACAGTGGAGGGGGTAAATCATGGTAGTGGATCCCAACGGTGTAGAAAAGCAATGGATTGATCATAAATGAACAGCTCTTCACATTTGACGATAGAGTGCAACATGGGAGAGCTCGGTTTCGACGTTGAATCCTCGCGCAGACATGAGAGTGCTCTGATTCGGCATTGGATATTGGAGATGAGGGGGTGATCAATAGGTGTTGGGTTTATGTAATAGGGATTGTGTGCTGGATGTTGAGAGAGATGTTAAGAAAAGAAATGTAAGAGACGGGACTCTCCGATCGCTTTTTTTCTTCTTCAACAAACTCCTCAATAGTCTTCTTATCCAATTGTGGGGACATAATTTTTAAATGACAACACGTGGCCGAGGTGGCACTGAAGTGCCAGTCGAGGTGCCACGTGTCCTGGACATGACGCTGAGATAATCTCGGCTAGGCCGAGGTTATCTGCGAAGATACCGGAATCCGGGATAAGCGGATAAGGGACAAGAGTTCTAGAATGGGAGATGACTTCAGTTTGGATAAAGATAAGACTCTTAGAGAGTTTATCCCAATCTAACTGGGAGTCCAAGATTAGCATTGAGCCAGAGTCTATTGAAACTAGGCTTCTATTGGGAGTAGGTCAGTGTTGGCTATAAAAGAGAGGCACCTACATGGGTCTAAGGTACGCTTTTGGTATTCTGAATAGTGAGTTAAGCACTTTTGCTATCTTTGAAAGATAACTGACTTGATCGTTGGAGTACCCCCGGGTAGACGAACCACCGCCGGAGTCTTCTTTTTTCTGTGACAGGTCGTTCGGTTGTGATATATTCTGCCGATGTTCTCCAGCTGAGTACCTATTTGGCAATGTGGTTAGAAAACAGCACACACAATTTGGCACCGTCTATGGGAACGAAAGGAGAATAGATGGTGAACGACAGACAGAAGGAAAAGGTTGGGGACGACATCCCTACTGGGAGTGGAAAGCACATTGACCCTAACGCGGAGGAGGATAACTGCAATGAAGAAACTCAGGATCAAAATCCTGGAGAGAAAGACGTCGACAAAAAAGGCGACGTACCAAAGAAATCAGACCAAAGCGGGTATTATAACGAGGACGACCTCCAGGTATGGAAAGATAGATGCTTGCAGAAGGATGGAGAGATGAAAGGAATGGCGAACAAATTGGCAGACCTGCAATTAGTCGTCAATTTCATGATGCAGAACAACTTCATGCAGCCACCATTCCCATTACAAGACACGCCGATTCCAGCGGCCAAAAACAATGCCCAGAAAGGAGGGCAGAAAACAGTCTCTGTAGCCCCCCAGCACACCAGGACCAAGGAACACTCTTACCGGCCTTCAAGGGAGGTCGGGCGAGGAGAGTCAATGAAGGGAGATTCACGGAGGACGCATCGTACCAAAGAAACTAACGCCAAAGAACATCGGTATGTTCAAGGGAAGGAACTCTGTTTCGACGCAACTAACAGAGAGAGGTCCAAGAGGACTCACAATGACACCGGAAGTAGCGCGCCGAAAAGGCTGAAATCCAGAGATAGCCGAGCTCCTGGACGGACCAAGGAGGATCTGAGGGATTATCTCCAGAGGAAGTGACAAGATGTCGAGGTAACCTTTCTGGTCAAGCCGAGAACGCCGTTTTCAGTAGAACTAGATAAATTCGAAGCCCCAAAGAGGTTCCACATGCCGAGGTTCCAGATATAAGAGAGTAAGTCGGACCCTAATTTTCACGTCGGCTTATACCTGAACTCAATGGCACTGTACACTGGGAACGAGCCGTTGCTCTGCAAAGTGTTCCCCTCATCCTTTGGGGAGATTGCATTAGACTGGTTTCACAAGTTGCCGAAAGGAACTGTGAAAAGCTGGAAAGGCATAGCCGAGATGTTCGTGACTAGGTTTGTGACAAACAAACTACAGCAATTGAGGGTGGACTCCCTGATGGCTTTAAGGATAGGAGAGGATGAAAGCATCAGGGTTTATGCCAAGAGGTATTATGAGATATTCAACCGGATACCAGGATGCAACCAAGAGGTGGCAGTCGTGTCTTTTAAGAACGGCCTGAAAGATGATTGTTTGCTTCGAAAATCATTGGCAAAAACACTGCCAAAAAGTATGGAGGAATTAATGGCCAGAATAGAGAAGTATGCCAGAGCCGAGGAGGACACGTCGGGGACAAAGGCGTCAAAACAAGAGAAGAGAAACGACTCGCCGAAGCGAGGCCGAGGTAATGGCGGATACAATAAGCTAGAGACAGGATTAAGAGCTGCGCGGCAGTCACAACCGTATTTCGAATCCCGGTTTACAAAGTCCTAGAGAAAATCCAAAATCAACCCTATTATAGAGCACCAGTAAGCGTTCTGGGCGAATTTATAGAAAGAAGCCTTGGCAAGCACTATGCTTACCACAATGAAGATGTGCATCTAACTCAGGGGTGTAGAGCCCTGAAGGCACATCTAGAAGACCTAGTAAGACAAGGTCATTTAAGGGACCTTGTAGACAAGGCCAAGATAAGGGAAGAGTAAGCAAGACTGCCTTAGGCACCGGTAGCACCACTTTCTCCGGCACTACAACCGTAGGCATGCGGACCTCGAGTGATCAATGTGATTCACTCGAAGGTCAATGAGAACGAAATACGTTGGGAGACTCAGAAGGTAAAGCACTTGCAGCATGTGTACCAGGTTCGGCAGAAAAGACCTAAGGCAGACGAGTGCCAGGGACCAGTGGTGTCCTTTACTGAAGACGACCTAGAGATGGTGCAGTATCCACACAACGATGCCTTGGTAATATCCCTCCAGATTGGAGAATGCCAAGTGAATCGCATCTTAATTGACCAGGGCAACTCTTGTGACATCATGTATGTCAAGTGTTACAAGGAGCTTGGCCTTCACCAAGATGATCTGGAGCAGTCCAATGGCCCAATAGTTGGGTTCAACGGAACGCCAACATGGCCATTGGGAGCAGCAAGTTTGGAAGTGCAGGCTGGCACCAAGAAGGTGAAAACAGAATTCACAATAATTGACACCCCCTCCCCTTACAATGCTATTCTGGGAAGGCCATGGCTGCATGCAATGGGGGCTGTTCCCTCGACATTGCACTAGTTGTTGCGATCCCCAACAAAATAGGGAATTGAGGAAGTCAAAAGGGATTAGGTGCAGGCGAAGAATTGCTCCATAGCAGTAATGAAATCCACCTACAATATACGAGAAACAGAAGCAACAGAGATCGAGAATGAGGACATGGAAGTCCTGGATGACGTCGGCAAAGAGCTAGCTGAGAAGAGTGAGGAAGCCCTGAAGAAAATCCTTGTCCAGCAAGGGGATGAAGAGCGTTTCTTCCTTCTCAGCTCGGGTTTGGCTGAGGAAGAGGAAAAAGAGCTAGAGGCATTCTTGAGAGCAAACGTTGAGGTGTTTTCTTGGACGCCGTACGAGATGCCTGGCATTGACCCCGAGGTCACTTGCCATAGATTGAATGTGGACATGTCGGCCAAACTTGTCATCCAGCGAGCAAGGAGGCCTATGTTGATGCATGTCGAGGCAGTAGAAGAGGAAGTGGATAAACTTCTAGAGGCTAGGGCCATTCGAGAGGTAAATTACCCGACATGGTTATCAAACACGGTTGTAATGAAGAAAAAGAATGAGAAGTGGAGAGTCTGCGTGGACTTCACCAGCCTGAATAAGGGTTGTCCCAAAGACAGTTTTCCACTACCCAAGATTGACCAATAGGTGGATGCCACTTCAGGGCATGGAAGGATGAGCTTCCTGAACGCCTACAGAGGGTACGATCAGATAGCCATGTACCCCCCAGATGAGGAGAAGACTGCATTTATCACCCCAAAAGGGTTGTATTGCTACAGAGTGATGCCTTTTGGGTTGAAAAATGCAGGAGCAACTTACCAGAGATTGGTGACCAAGATGTTCAGGCATCTAATCGGCAGAATAGTGAAGGTATACATAGATGACAAGGTTGTGAAGACCAAGGAACCTGAGGGTCATCTGGAAGACTTAAAGGCAGTTTTTGACATCCTTAGAACATATCGGCTTCCACTCAATGCATCGAAGTGCGTATTTGGAGTTGGGTCTGGTAAGTCTTAGGATACTTGGTTACCAGAAGGGGCATTGAGGCTAGCCCAGATCAGATCAAGGCCATCTTAGAATTAAAGAGCCCAACATCGGTAAAGCAAGTGCAAATGTTGATTGGAAGGGTCGCTGCCCTGAATAGATTCATAAACAGAAGCTCTGACAAATGTAAACCTTTTTTCAACTTAGTGAAGAAAGCCACAGACTTCTTATGGACCGAAGAGTGCGAAGTCACCTTGGACGACTTGAAGAAGTATTTGACTACAGCTCTAGTTCTCTTAAATCCAGTATCAGGAGAGGAGCTGTTTTTATACTTGGCAGTTTCAGAGCATGCAGTGAGTGCAGTAGTAATCAGAGAAGAAAAGGAAGAGCAAAAGGCAGTTTACTATGTGAGTAAAACCCTATTTGATGCAGAGACTAGATAGCTACCCCTAGAGAAGCTAACACTGGCTTTAGTAATGGCTTCCAAGAAGCTGAATCATTACTTTCAAGCCCATAAAATTGTGATGTTAACTGAGCATCCCTTGAAGTCCTTGTTGCAGCAGGGAGATCTGACAGGTAGGATAGCCAGATGGGCAGTGGTGTTGGGTCAATATGACCTGGAATTCAGACCCAAAACAGCAATCAAAGGCCAAGTTTTGGCCGAGTTCATGGCAGGCACCATCATATATCGGGCTCCGTTGAGCCGAGGTCTAGGTGAACAAGGAGAAACCCAGTTGGGGATAGCCAAACAAAGGAAAGATGAGAAACTCAGGCCTTGCAGTATTTACGTCAGCGACTCCTTCCGCCTGTTTGTTGACGGAAGTTCAAACCGACAAGGAGCAGGGGCAGAAGTAGTGCTAGTATCGTCGGATGGACAGATGCTAGAACAATCCATTCACTTGAGGTTTAAGGCCTCAAACAACGAAGCAGAGTATGAAGCATTGATAGGAGGATTAAAGTTGGCAGTAGCAATGGAAGCCGACGAGGTAATGGTCTTCTGTGACTCCCAGCTTATCGTTAACCAGGCAACAGGTGAATATGCTGCTCGAGATGAAAGGATGGTGGCCTATGTAAAGGAGGTGGGCAGACTGATGGCATTGTTTCAAAATTGCCGACTACAGCAAGTCGGCCGAGATGACAACAGCCATGCTGATGCCTTGGCCAACCTGGCTAGTGCAATGAAACCAGGAGAGGCAAGGACAATAATGATTGAATACTTGTCAGGTCCAAGTGTAGAACCACTGAACACAGAGCATGAAGTAATGTGTGTGGATATGGGACTAAGCTGAATGGATGTAGTAATAGTATTCTTTAAAGAGGGAAAACTACCAGATGATCATAACGAAGCACACAAGATCAAACTGAAGTCGGTAAGATTCAGCCTGACAGCAGAAGGGCCTCTCTACAGAAGATCTTTTACTGGACCCCTTTTGAGGTGTGTGCATACTTCACAAGTTGAAAACTTCTTGCATGAAATACATGAAGGAGTATGTGGAAGCCACACAGGGGGCAGGTCACTTGCTCATAGGGCCATAACTCAGGGATACTAGTGGCCCTATATGCAGAAAGATGCTGAAGCCTATGCTAGAAAGTGTGAGAAGTGTTAAAGGTTCGCACCTTTGATACACCAACCAGCGACAAATTTAAACCCAGTATCAAGCCCTTGGTCATTCGCCCAATAGGGCATGGATCTTGTTGGACAGCTGCCTCAGGCAACTGGACAAAGGAAGTACTTACTAGTGGCAACAGATTACTCCACCAAGAGGTGGAAGCTGAACCCCTTGCAAAGATTCAAGATGTTGATGTAAAGTGCTTCATATGGAAGAATATCATCACCAGGTTTGGGATCCCAAGGGCAATAATAGCAAACAATGGTACATAGTTTGACAGCAAGCTAATCAAGAGCTTCTGTGCAAAGTACAAGATCAAGAATTACTATTTCACTCCAAGTTTCCCTCAAAGCAATGGACAAGCAGAAGCATCCAACAAAGTTATCCTGGATGGGATCAAAAAGAAGCTAGAAGCAGTAAAGGGAAAATGGGTGGATAAGTTGCCTAGTGTACTCTGGGCATATCGGACTACGCCGAGAAGATCAACTGAGGAATCCCTATTTGCCATGGCTTATGGCACAGAAGCAGTTATTCCACTGGAGGTCGGCATCCCAGGGATCAGAACCCAGGGAGTATAAAATGGAACCAATGAGGCATTCTTGGCCCGAGATATGGATCTGCTAGAAAAAAAGGAAGAAAACAGCAATTCAGTTGGGGGCATACCAGCAGCAGTTGTCCATGGCTTATAATAAGAAGGTTAACCCACGAGAGTTCCAAGTTGGGGACCTCGTCCTAAGAAAGGTCGTCGGCAACAAGAAGGATCCCAAAAAGAGCAAGCCTGGCCCAAACTGGGAGGGACCTTATAGAATCATCTCGGTCCTGAGCAATGGGGCATATTGGCTTGAAGACAGTGAAGGCAAAGAGTTGCCAAGACCTTGGAATACTTACAACCTGAAGTTTTTCTATCATTAAGATTTCCTTTTGTTTTTAAGTTTTTCTATTATTAGCTGAAGTAATTAATAAAATTTTAGCTCAATTTTTTTTCAAAACTTATGTAGTATGACTGACTAGTCACTTGGCGATGTTTCTGATTGAAACATGACGAATAACTTAAACTTATTATATGGCAGAGTTTCTACTTGCATATAATAGAGTTGAACTAAGTTGGCGATGTTTCTGATTGAAACATGACGAATAACTTAGACTTATTATATGGCAAAGTTTCTACTTGCATATAATAGAGTTGAACTAAGTTGGCGATATTTCTGATTGAAACATGACGAATAACTTAGACTTATTATATGGCAGAGTTGAGTTTCTACTTGCATATAATAGAGTTGAACTAAGTTGGCGATGTTTCTGATTGAAACATAACGAATAACTTAGACTTATTATATGGCAAAGTTTCTACTTGCATATAATAGAGTTGAACTAAGTTGGCGATGTTTCTGATTGAAATATGACGAATAACTTAGACTTATTATATGGCAGATTTGAATTATACTTGCATATAATAGAGTTGAACTAAGTTGAATTAACTTAGACTTGCCATATCGGCAGAGTCAGACACAGATTGAAACTAAGTATATGTCAGTTAGATTAACAAAGAGACCAAGGTTGGTAACCTCGGCCAGTCTTTGTTTGAATCTAACCTCGGCGATGAGGTCAAAGCCACATGCTTAATGAGAACCCAAGTGGAACTTAAGTTCACATTAGGGGGCAGAGGGCTGGAGAATGATGCTTGGGAGTTAGAATCTACAAGCTAAGGTTGGTTTAACACTTGTTGAAATTTTAAAGTTGAAGTTAAGCCGAGGTTATGTTAAAGGAAGGATTGTTTAACACTTGTTGAAATTTTAACAAAAATTTACAAGTTGAAGTTAATCCAAGATTATGTTGAAAGAAGTGTCTACGTACTTGCCGAGATTACTATGTTGCCAAGACTTGGAAGATATTTGAAGATAGAAGTTTTGCTAAGTAAAAGTAAAGTGGCAGGTTTTATATAACACTTGTGAAAATATTTTTTACAAATGTTTTCAAGTGTTAAGCCAAGGCCGAGATAAGCAAGATTGGAAGTTTTGTCCGAGGTATGTTAATCTGAGGAGACTATACAAAAAAGACATAAACTGAAGACATGCAAAATATTCTAAGTATGGAAGCAGTAAAGCATACAAACAAACGATCACATAGAAGAAATTAGAGAATGCATTCAGAGAAGGAAAGAAGGCACTTCGACCTGACATTGAAGAATAATTGTTCAGATTACAAAAAGGCACATCGGCCAAATAAAGAGCTAAACATTGTTCAAAAAGAAAAAAGTACTAAGTACAGAGGAAAAGCTTCAAGATTAGACTATTTGGCATCATCAGCTGGATTGGTTTGGGGCTCGGAAGACATCTGAGAACTCTTCTCAACAGCCTTCTCAGCCGCGAGCTCGGCATCGATCTCTTGGAGAGTTTGGTCGATGCTCTTCTCGGCGATAGGCATGTCAGAGGTTGTCTTCTCAGGGGTGGCATCTTTTGAGACCTCGTCCTCATCATCCTGAGTCAAATTCAAGACTTGCTCATTCAGAGTTGGGGACTTGGCCCCAGCATCCACAGCTTTCTCGGACTTTTCGGCCTCAGCTTCCTCTTCGGATTCAGTCTCGTCCTTGGACTGGCTTGGAGAGGGAGGAAATAGCAGGACGAGGTTGCTAGCATTCTTGAGAGGGGAGTCCTTGGGGACAGCCAACTCCTTCAGAGCAGCCATCCAACCAAGGGTGAAACCCTTGTTGCATGCTTGCTTCACTTGTTTCTTGTAGTCTTCTTTGACGTCGGCTGCCCCCTCGGCATACGACTTGTCATCCGCTGCTTTGATCTTGGCGTCCTTTGTGGCCAAGGCAACAATGAGCTCGACCTGGGCTTCGGCGGTCTTTGCTTCAGCCTTTTTCTTCTTGGCTTCAAGGACCTTGGCAATGGCCTCAGCAGCTCCTGCCCTTTCCTTGGCCTCGTCTTGAGCTTTTTTAGCTGCCTTGGCCTAATCTATCAGTGTTTTCATCTTAGCCTCGGCTCTGTTGATTATTTTTAGCAAACTAGCAGCCTCCTTGGTGTTGTTGACCAACTCCTTCTTGATGTCAAAAGCCTGCATCGCGAAGGAGTGGGCGTGCTGGATCGCCTAGAAGAAATGGACAAAACCAAAGTTAGTGAAATTCTCTAAGTATGGAAAAACAGAGAATGAAAAGTACCAAGTGTTAGGGGCTTACTTGAACAGAGTGCTGCAACATTAGAGCGAAGTTTTCATATTCGCTGACCTCGGCATTTCATTCGAGGTCCTTTGGAAGGAGCAAGGCAGTGGAGAGGGCAATGCCGACTTCAATATCAGTCGCGCTGTCGTCGACTCTGACTGGCTTGTCCTCAATGGTGATTGGAGCAGCCCAGGGGGCATCTGATTTCATAGACCCCGAGATTGTCGTAGACTCTGACCTCGACTTCTTTGACCTGGTTGATTCAGAAAGAGCAGCCTCGGCGGGCCTCTTTTTGGTAGCGGAGGCACTTTTTTTCGCCTCAGCAATTTTAGAGATCGACAAGGTGTCCTCAGAGTCGATCTGAGTTACCATTGCCTTAGGTTGGGCTTTCTTCAGTCTTTTTGGCTTTGGCTTTGGCTTTGGTTGAGACTGGGATGGTGAAGGTTGTGCGGTGACAAAGTTGGGGATGTCGGCTAGAAGGTCGCCTGCTACAGCCTTCTTACGACCCATCTCGACGGCGGCTATAGTTCGATGTTGGCGTTTGCGTTAAGAATGTGGGATTAGTTGTGGAGCCGAGGTTGATGGCTGTTCTGCTAGATCAGAGGTTGATCCCTGATCTGGACGAGGTGATGAAGTTGTAGGCGGAGTTGTGGTGGAAGGAGAAGACTTGTTCTTCTTCGGGACGTCGGGCAAGACAAATTTGTAAGTTGGGATATAGTTCAGGAACAGAAGAGCCCTTGTGTTGATTGATATGCAAGTTGAGTAGCTTCTTAAAATCCTTGCTGGGATAGAAGTTTTTGCAGAAGTCCATTGGAGGCTGAGGAAGAACTGCAAAATAAAACATACAGACATCAGAACATTTAGAAGGAACAAAGTATTAAAGACTTGAGAAGCAAGTAAAAGTAAACACTTGGCTCTTACCATCTCCCTCTCTGAACAATGTACGGCTTAAAGGGTAGAGGTGAAGGTCGTCATCTGGAAGGAATTTCTAGTTGTCCGAGATGATGAAATAATCATCCCCCGGTGCCCTTGTTGGAATCAAGGAGGTCGGTAATGAGTTTGTATTCCATCGACCTCGGCTTAAGGTAGTAAATGTAGCCTTTTTTTGACTTAAGGCCACACATGGTGTAGCAGTATTTGATGTCGGCTAGAGTTACCCTAGCATTTTCTCGGCTAGCTAAGGCGATAATACCGTTGATGACTCGGTAAAAGTTAATGGCTAATTGCATTGGGTTGAGTTTATAATAGTGAAGGGACTTCTCGGAAGAGAATATCGAGAGGGAGCCTAAGTCCACACTCTACGAAGGCTATGACTGGAAAAGGCATAGAGTTATCCTTGGGCATGATGGAGTCCTCTTCTCTAGCCAACTTGAGATGAACATCGGCAGGGATGGCGAACTCCTGCATGACATATTCTAGCTTAATTGGGGTGTCTACCTTCCACCTCCACATACCCATGACGTCGGCTTAAGGGGAAAGTGTTGGATTACAAAAGGAAGTGGTTTGTTAGGGTTTAAAGGACCTCGACAAAACCTAAACGAGTGCTGGGGCAAGGGTTTTTGAGGATCTAAAGAGAATTTGTTTTAATTTTTCCTAAAGTTTGTAAGTTCTAGAACAAGTCCCAAACCTAAGACTATGGAAACAAGAATTAAGGGCAAGAATCTGGAAAAAGACACAGAAAACATAAAAGAATAGAGATTCAGACTCAAAGAAACCAGAAGGGGTTCAAGAACATTGCGTAAAATATAAATGTGCACAAATCAAGAACAGTGTTAAGCTATCAAGAACGCCAAGCAAGAATGTCAAGTATATGAACAGTATGTGTGTGTGTGTGTGTGTGTATACCAGCAACAGATTGTGCAAGAGTAGAATCATGAAACAGATGACGAATAGTGGAAATCAACACACAAGTAACAAATTAAAAGCATGAATAAAAACACCATGGCAATGTACAAGCATAGTAGTTTAAAGCAAAACAAGAAATTGAAATAAGAGAAACAGTGACTTACCACAAAAAATGACGCTAATATGAAATACGCTGGTGTCAGATGGTGGCAGTGAGCAAAGAAGTGCAGCAAAAGCCTCGCTAGAGGGGGAGAGTGAAAGTGGTTACAGAAAGCATCGCGAAAGCAGCAATGGAGGGTAAGGGCTCTTTAGAAAGAGAGAAAGTTAAGAGTTTTGGCAGAAATCGTGTTTGCAAAAATGAAAAAAGGAGAGAGAGAGAGAGAGATGATTTTGATCAAACACGTAGAATGGCAGCAAAATGACAATTAATATGCCTAGGACGACGTGCTTGTCAGACGGCGCACGCAAATGTGATGCGACTTAATGGTGCGTGTTAAGTACGGCTTAGTAGGGGAAAGACGCGTGGCAAAAACGGTTGAAATACTATGCGTAATAGCTCATACGCGTGTTAAAACTCTTGGAGTTCTTGATTTAATGGAGCAGGACCTTGGCTAAGGGGACGATCTCGGTTGAGAAACTTGAACAAACTTGGTTATTGGTTCTGAAGCATTGATGAAAACAGACTAAGTCTTGGTCGTATTGAGTCGACGAATAATGACCTCGGTAATGAAGGACAAGACGAGCTTAGCCGACGTGCTAAATGGAAGAAACGATATAGGTTCCATCACCTTAGGATGCCGAGGTAATAGAACCTAGGGGGCAATTGTGGGGACATAATTTTTAAATGACAACACGTAACCGAGGTGGCACCGAAAGTGCCAGCCAAGGTGCCACGTGTCCTGGACATGGCGCCAAGATAATCTCGGCTAGGCCGAGGTTATCTACAAAGATATCGGAATCTGGGATAAGCGGATAAGGGACAAGAGTCCTAGAATGAGAGAGGACTTCAGTTTGGATAAAGATAAGACTCTTAGAGAGTTTATCCTAATCTAACTGGGAGTCCAGGATTAGCATTGAGCCAGAGTCTATTTAAGCTAGGCTTCTATTGGGATTAGGTCAGTGTTGGCTATAAAAGAGAGGCACCATCGTGGGTCTAAGGTACGCTTTTGGTATTTTGAATAGTGAGTTAAGCACTTTTGCTATCTTTGAGAGATAATTGACTTGATCGTCGGAGTGCTCCCGGGTGGACGAACCACCGCCGAAGTCTTCTTCTTTCTGTGATAGGTCGTTCGGGCATGATCTATTCTGCCGGTGTTCTCCAGCTGAGTACCTGTTTGGCAGTGTGGTCAGAAAACAACACACACACCAATGGGTAGGCCTGGTTTCATGATCATGCATTGGAAATTGTTTTTTTTCTCCGATTTATACATCGGTGTAACTCTTTAATTGAAATTTGTGCAAAATTCAACGACTTAATGAAATGGCTTTATAGAAATGTATTTAGAATGATTTTTGTTCAAGTTTTATTTATTTATTTATTTATTTTGGTTTCTACAATTAGTTTTTGCTTTTATTTTTCTAGGTTTTGCAAATGGAAATGATATAGTATATCACACTTAGAGAGGTAGGGGTAAAGTTGGTACTTTAAATTAATTAATTGATGACTTAAGTAAAAACTGTTGGTCTAACGGTTTACTAAGGAAAGGGCAATTTGTAATATGAATATACACCTTAGGGAGGAAAATGTAATTTTCAAGACTTCGGTAAAGAAGTTGCATTAAAAAGTAAACTACAAGGGGGTGCGAATATAATTTACCCAATAAATAACTAATAATATTAAAATGATCCAAAATTTTGTGTAATGCATTTTATTTTAAGTGTTAATCTCATTATATAATAATTAGGATGCTCAGAGCATAAATTCATTTTATAGACTCTTAAAGGCATAGACAATAAAAGGGCATAGATAATAAAAGGCCTTTTTGTTTGGATCCACAAATACAAGCGTCAACGCATTATTTGTCCAAAAAGTGTGCCTAACAACTCCTGTCTTTCTTCAAACAGTGATGGAGACTGTTTAGTTCACTATAGGTGTGATCGCGGGTTTGGTCGAGTGACATTCCATCCACCATCTGTTTAAAATTAGATAGATTATAAAATGTTAATTCGCATTTGTCCACCGATTTAACAAATACGGATTGAGCGGACCGTACAAGTTGACAGATGAATGTAATCAGTTTAGCAATTTGGACTTTATAAATTTTGGATATTTTTTGAATTGAATTATAATTCATAATTTTTACATCTCCAATAACTAGTAATTTGAAAAAATACATTGCATATTATTTATCTATGATAGACCATGACATCATGCTGCATATTTTTAAAGTATTGTTTTCTACTTTTACAAAAATATATATTTTATTATTTCTACTTTATATTGTTACTTGTTAGCATTTTTTTTTTTTTTTTTTTTTTTTGAACTTCATGTATGGATGGATCAAGTTCATACGGGTGCAAAATGATTGATCCGCCATCCGAATTACATCTATAAATTTTAAAATATTTCATCAGCATCTATCTATCAAAAGACACGCATCCGTTCAAAAACAATCGATTGGACGGATCCATGATCACCCTTAGTCTGTATAACACAAATTTCAAGAAGAGAGGGAGAGAGAGAGAGTTCTCTCTCTCTCCACTTGAAATCTGTGTGTTATACAGACCTATAATGGCGTCAATGGCCATACTAACAAGATCACAAACGTTCCTCAAATCCAAAAACCATGACTCAATCAAATCCATCACAGCCTTCGCATTTCTCTCTCAGGAGCAACAACTTGCTGAAGCATCAGCACCAGCATCGCCATCTGCAGCGGGCAATACCACTGCCTCCAAACCTGGCCCCAGGCAGTTCAGCACCAGCATCGCCGTCTGCAGTGGCAATACCACTGCCTCCAAACCCAGACCCAGGCAGTCCATTCTACAACAAGAACTGGCAGAATCCAATCCCGAGCTCCACTGGTCCAGCTCAGTCCCTTATACCGCTAGGGTTCGTGAACAAATGCCAAGTTCCCTATCTTGGTCCCAATGTCAAATGAGATACAAAAAGCATATCATTTCTATTCAAAAAGCAGGCACACAAGCTTTTAATAATATTGCTCAAAAAGTTTCCGCTACAATCACAGAACCTGATACCATTCCCTAAACATTTCAAAAATATCAGTCGGAACAAAAATTTAAAGATAAGATGAAATTAACTCAAAATCGAATAACATGGTCTGAAATAGGGAGCTACGAACTACAAAGAGGAAACTCCCCGACTATTAAAAAATCCCCAATCCCTACATATGATTATCTCATAACACCAGAAAACTCATTTCTTCTTTCCAGCCTTGGCAGCATCACCAGCCTTTGTCTGCATGGAACACGAATAATAGCAAGTAAGAAGTGGGGGTTGTTAAATATTTAAAAAAAAAAAAAAGGTTACTGTAGAAAATATAGTAGTACCTTCTTCACTCCACGGATTTTCTTTGTTCGGTTCTTCCTCTCCTTGAGCTGCTTCCTTGATTTCTCAACCTTGGTATCAAGTCCATTCTGCCATTGCACACCTCATATTAAACATGTGTTCGTGTTGTAATATGAATACATAAAAGTGAAGGATACATCAACATGAAAACATAGTCAATATCAATGGAGTTTTCTGCCACGTGTGAGAGAGAGAGAGAGAGGGTAGACCATAAAAAGAACAAACAGTAAATGACCTCAAGTTAAAAAGAAAGAAAAAAGGCCTTACTGATCAATGTCAAAAAGCATTTGCTGCTTTTAGGAATATAGCAAATCACAACTCTAATAATTTTCCCACCAGGTGATCAAAATGCTTATTTTATGATTCTGGGAAAATGGCAACTATATGATCAATGGGAGATTGGAAGACATGCAACTTTGAGAGAATATCTTGAGAAATTTATAACATCTCTTTACTAAATGAGTACCCATCTAATAATTTATAACATGTTTAATACCATAGCAGAGCACAGAAACTCTTCTAAAGAAAACATAGCCAATGAGGAACAAATTAACAGAGCAAGCAGCTAGCAACCCAGGCTCCATTTCTCAAAGTTATTCTTATTCAAGCTTGTGATTAACGAAAAAAGGTCGATATCCAACTGATTTCGGAAACCTATTACCTCAATGCAGCAGGCAAAACAATTCTAACTTTTTGGTTAATTTTAGCAATACGTAATGACACAGGCACTGTTCAGTATAACAGGCAAGGGGCTCCTAGTACATGTTAAGCAAGTTATTTTGACTCTTGCATGCCAAGCAAGGAAGAACTAAAGGACATTAAAAAATAAGACATGGCATTTTTGCAACTCTATCTCACTCTCATCTTTTCTTTTCTTTTTTGAGTGACAACACATTCTTCTCATTGAGGCTTTCTATGTGCCATTAGAGGATCTGAGGACCACTGGATCCAAAGCTGAGCAACCCAAAAAATTATCAAGCCAATTTTGAATGTGCTTTAACCTCACTATGGTTAGCCTTAAACAGAATCATAGTTTAACTGGGCCAACCCCTAAAATCCTAGAAATCAACTCAGCTTGTTCAAACCCCCTTATTGAATCAATCATTTAGGAAGTATTCATTTGATACAACAATGCTCTGTTGCACCCAGTAACACAGTTACGAAGTTATAAATCCAAAAGACCATGTTCACTTTAGTAATCAAGTGGAGAAAAAATATCCCGAAGGACCTGACATTCACAATTACAGAGACTACACCAACTACAAATCATGTATCTGCAAAATATAATTTGATCCATACCATGCACATCAACACATCCCTTGGGCCAATGTCTAATAAATGTTATCAATGAAATTCTAAAAGATGCATATTAAAGTCCACACAAACGTGCACACACACACACACAAGAAGGGGAAGGGGAAGGGGAAGGGGAAGGGGAAAGGGGGGGGGGGGGGGGGGAACAGTAGGAAACTAAGGAATACATCACATGTTTCATTGGAGGTTTGGAGAGAGCGATTGGATTAGTAATCCATGGGCCCCCACCAAGACCCCCCCCCCCCCCCCCCCCCCCCCAAAATGGTGGGATTAGCATTTCCATGGGGGGTTGGGATTGCAAATCAAATGCCATAGATTGGTGGTTAAACGACAATGTTGATCCCCACTTTACAAAAATAACAAAGTTACCTTGCTTTTAAGTAATTTTGTAGATTTAATCCAAATTAAGTAATATCACCACACTAGTGTGCAAATAAACGCACTTTTATTTTACATCTCCAACCTAATACCATCCCACTAATAAATCCCAATACATAATCCCACCCAACCTTATCTACAAAACAAACATGGCCATGCAAAATGATCAGGCAAAGATATAACTTGAGTGAGCCCATCAAATGCAAACAAAATCAGGTCAGCTTTGCCTATTCCAACATAAAGAACCACAAGTAGAACACATATAATAAAGAGGATGAAGACGGGTAGAATGTGGATATTAGGCTCAGTTAAAAACTTCACTGCAACTTACCATTAACAAGGGGTTTAATAATCAAGAAGTCAAATTTCATCATATTCCAAAAGCCACAACATACAAACTAATCACTTCAGCAGAGGGAATAGATATTTGGGATGTAATATTCCATGATATTTTTCAAAACCAGTGAACAATGCAAACTTAAATGTGCATTAGTGTTCAGTAGCTCAAAATAAACCAGTAGACAAAGAATGCCTCGTTTGGGAACAGGCTAATTTAGTAACTTTTTGGCTATTTGGCTAAAAAGGTAGGTAAAAAAAACTTGTATGTTTGGGATGACTTTTTGGCTAATTACGAAAAGATGTGCAAAAAGTAGAGAGAAAAGAGAATCTTTGACTTTTTGGTATGAGTGGTTGGCGCTTTTTGGCTAATTTAGTAACTTTTTGGCTAATTGGCTAAAAAAGTAAGTCCCCAACCATCTACCAAAAGCTAACAACTTTCTGATCCAAAATTTCCCTAGAAAACACTTTTCCATTATGATTGGCTCAAAATAAACCAACACAAAAGTAAATTTCAGTACACTTGCCTAATGTTTTGTGTTATGATCCTAATTTCACTGGAAAGTTCTTATTCATTCCTAAAGTTATTAAATGAGAATTCAATCATTACACGAAATGGACAAGTAATAGCACCATGGTGCCCAAATAAGTGGCTGATTTATGGCCCCATAGAAGGCATAACATGAAATTTTTAAAACATATTCAACAAAAATGCATCACAGAAATGAAGAATTTAAACTTCTAATAAAATAAGATTGAAAGTGATGGTATGGCCTAATAGGTACCACACTTGCCTCCATAGAAAGAAACAAAACACTTTAAGCCTATGTTTGACAAGGAACATGTCCCCCAAAAATGTTAGGATCCTTTTGCATCGTGGGTTGAGAAAATAAAAGAAAAGAAATGATTGTGTTTTCTCATTATTATGTTTGGACGAGTAAGAACACAGAGTTCATGACATAGGGATATGGGTGGGATTTCTTTTCTTTCTTTATATTTTAATAGGCAATCTCAGTATTATAAAAAATACACAACCAATTAGCTTAATGCTCACCAACTCTCACCATTTTTTGTAAGAAATGAAACCTATAAAACAAGAAACTTCTCTTTCTCCTCATTTATCCCCTAAATTATAAACCAAACATGAAAAAAAGGCTTTTTCTCTTCATTTCTTATCATTTCTCACCAAATCACTTGATCCAAATGGCTGTAAATGTCTAGCATGCAAAGCAATAAAAACATAGACGAAGAAAGAAAAAAACTTAGGAGAAAGACCATCAACTTAGAGATTAAGATGTAACAACCAGTTTTCTAACAAAATGAATCCAAGCAATCTTTGACAACTGCATATGTAAACGTATAGAATGAAGAGAATGATAATAATTTACCCTGATAAGCCTGTACTTGGGCTCATACTTCTTGGCGTTCTCAACAGAATCATAAATCAAACCAAACCCAGTTGACTTTCCACCTCCAAAATGGGTACGGAACTTGAAAACAAAAATTGCATTTGGGTCCTTCACCTCATACATTCTCGACAGCTTCTCCTTCAGCTCCGCCTTCATAATAGTAAACGAACCCAGATCAACAATTCAAATCCAAAACCAATATATACTAACTTGTACTAAAAAAAACCAGGATCTACCTTGGAAACATTGGGTCTTCCAGGATGAAGAACATCAATTATCTGAGGACAGTGAAAAAATATTCAAACTTTATAAGGGTTCAAGAAATATATGATTAGAGAGAGAGAGAGAGAGAGAGAGAGCGAGCGTACGAATTGCTTCCTAGAGAGAAGCCTGTTGGTCATGAACTTCCTAGTACGGATAGTCACTGCCTTGTCCGCCATGGCTGCTATGTCAATTGGCTACAGACGGAGCAATACACAGTGGCAGTCACCAAAATGTAGAGAGAGAGAGGAACAAGAGGAAAGAAAAAGAGAGAGAGCAAAACCCTAGAATTTCTATTTAAGTTTTCAGGGAGAAGCCCTTGATCGACTGTTGGATTCGGGTTCTAAAAGAGGAAGGTCCAGCACGGAGTGTTCGATGGCGCGGTCCGCCCTGCTCGGCTCACTCGGGCCTAGATTAAGCCCGCTCCATGTTGAGTCTTGTGGGCGTTAGTTGAAAATCGGGTCGGGTTGGGTTGGATTACGGATCAAAAAATTAAGCCCAAGTTTAAAATTAGGGGCATTCAGGTCTTAGTTAGGCCGGTGGGCTTGGGCAGGTATGATCATTTTTTTTTTGTTTTTTAAAATTTTTTTTATCAAAATTTTATTATTTTTCACTAAAAATTACACTAGGTCTCAGGCGGGGCGAGTCCGACCTTGAGTGGCCCTTAAGTGGGTTGACGGGTCGGGCTAGGCGAGTCGAGTCGAGCTTCAAAATGATAGCCCAGACCTAGGGGTTTGGGTTGGGCTCGGGCTCGGGTTCAGGCCCATCCAAAGTCGCGGGCAGGCTTCAGACAGCCCACGAGTCGTGGGCCATTTTACACTCCTAATGGACCACCACTCATCGGGATATGAGTATAAAAATGGCCCGCAGCCCGTGGACGGCCCAAAACCCGTCCGTGGCTCGGGGTGGGCCAGGCCTGTTTAGGCTCATTTAGGCGCAGGCCTGAGCCCAGCCTAAGCCCCTGGTACTGGGCAATCATTTTGAAACCCTATCCAACCCATTGGTCCGCTTAAGGCCCACTCAAGGTCCAGTCCGATGCCCGGCCCGCTCGAGGCCTAGTGTCTTTTTTAGTGAAAAATAATAAAATTTTAATAGAAAAAATTAAAAAAAACAAAAAAACATGGTCAGGCCTACCTAGGCCCGCCCCAAGCCTAAGTCCGAGGCTAGGCCTAGGTCCACCGACCCAGACCGAGGCTCGGCCCACCGACCTGGCCAAGGCCCGAATATCCTTGGACCTGGGCATAGGCCTAATTTTTTGGCCCATGGGCCTGCCCGGCCCGGCCTGAATTTTGGCGGGAGCCCGCAAGGCCTGCCATGGGCCAGGCGAGCCAGGCCATGTTTACACCCCTACATCAAGAAATATGAGGCTAAGCCCATGGACCAAAATCTTACGACGATGAGTGGAACCATGAGTTCTTTGGACCACATCAAAAAAGTTTTGTTCATTTTTAATTAATACAATAAAATTTTATGTTTTTATTTTTTTAGCAGGGTTTTCATAAATAATGTCACTAATTATTACTTTTTAGTAATAGTTTGAAAATTCGTTATAAAAACATTACTAATTGTTATTTTTTTAGCAACAAATTTAAAAAATCATCACATAAAATGTCATTAATTATTATTCTTTAGCGACGTATTTAGGGCTGGTTTGGCTTAAGCTATATAAGTCAAAAAGTCAAAAAGTTACTCCAAAATTCAAAAAGATATCACTATTCACCAAAAAAAAAATAAAAAAATCAATTTTTTTCAAACCTTCCGTACACACCGAAATGACCCCTGCATGTTGCTGTGGGCGGCATTTTCAAACAAAAGAAATGATTGGGTGATTTTTACACACACTGTTGTTCGTCTCATGGGGCTATCACAGGTCCCGTTTTGATAATCTGAACCGTTCAATGTGTAGAAATCGTCGAGTACTATATGTCTGCAAAAAATCACATTTATCAATAACTATATGATCAAATCAGTTATGTACAACAAATGGATGGTGTTGTAATTAATGATTGAAAAATAAACAAATCTGATCAGATAGCTATCGATATCCGATTAACGTGATTTTTTATAGGTACATAGTGTTCGACGAGTTATACACATTGAACGGTTCAGATTATTAAAATGGGACCCGTGATGACCCCCACGGGCCAAACAAAACTGTCCAGTTCTTTGTACAAAAAGTAGCCAATAATTTTCAACTCCCATTCAACTCCAGCCGGTTGTACGGCTGGGGCCCACCCCTATCTAATCATCTCCTACCCACCTTTTTTATACAATTTTTTAATACACATTTTTTCATAAAAAGTCAAAAAGTTAACCAAAACTTTCATATTTTTTTTTTTGTCTTTTTTAATCCAAAAAGACAAAAAGTACACTTTTTTAGGACACCCCAAACCAGCCCTTAGAAAATTGTCACTAATTTTCAATTTTAACAATAGGCCTATAAAATTGTCATAAAAAATCTTTAGGCCCAACTATTAGAACTTTTTGATCTATACAAACAATTGTGAGACTTAATGGTGTGCATGTCCTTATAACATGGCCGGTGAGTAATTAACCTGTTTTTTTTTTTTTTATAATGACCACAAATTGGAGTGGATCGCAAATCCTACTATTGTGAGACTTAAGGCTAAGTTTGGGAAGACTAAATAAATGCACTTTTTGACTTTTTATGAAATATGGGTTGAATTTGGGTTGGGTTTGAAGTGATGTGTTAGAGAGGTGATGTGACTTAAATAAGATGATGTGACTTAAATAGGATAGTGACTTTTTGACTTTTTGGATTTTTTTGAGAATGCCAAACTTGGCCTAATGGTGTGCATGTCCTTATAACATGGCCGGTGAGTAATTAACCTTTTTTTTTTTTTTTTTTTATAATGACCACAAATTGGGGTGGATCGCAAATCCTACTAAATACACTCTTATTAGGGTGTATACCATATGCACCAGTTACGACGTTTGTGATATTTAGTTATGACTTGTAGTACTAGTTATGACTTAATTATACACATTGTAGTATTAGTTATGATTTATTATGATATTAATTATGATTTATTTTAATTATGATCCAAAAAGTCTTTAGTTATACCTTATATTATATTTGGTTATGACTCAATTTTCTTTTCGAGAAAATATCAATTTGTCTTCCAAACTATTACTTAAAAATCAATTCAACTCTTATTCTTTTAATAATATCAATTTTACACTTAAACTATTTGATTGTAAATCAATTTTATTCTTGTCGTCAGTTACTATTTATAATCAAACGGAAGTTACTGATGTGACATTAAAATTTCGTATAAAATTTCATTTTATATTCCAAACTATCTATAAAATATCAATTAGATATCCAATCTTTTTTATCTAGGGATCAATTGATTTTTTAGAAATAGTTTGGGGGTAAAATAAAATTTCAAATAAATTTTTGGGTGTGACATCAACAACTTTTGTTTGATTATAGACGCCAAATGGCGGTGGGGTAAAGAAAAATGCAAAATCAAATATTTATTTAGATGTAAAATTGATATTATTAAAAGAACAATGGTTGAATTGATTTTTTTACTGATAGTTAAGGGGACAAAATGATATTTTCTATTTCTTCTTTTAGTTATGACCCTAAGGCTATGTTTAATTTATGGATTTGAAGATAAATTTGGAAAGAAAAAAAAAAAATCATCACCTAACTTTTTCTTTTGCTTTTCCAAATCTCATTCTTTTCGCCATCTAAAAAAAAAAAAAATCTCATTCTTTTTATTTTTTTTTTATTTTATTTTCTCACCGAGCCGCTCAATCCAAACGAGTATTCAGGCATAATCAAATATTTTTTTTAGCAATAACTAAAATAATAATTGTAATAAGTCATAACTTATTGCAGTGAGTTATAATAAAACACTACTTAAAACATAATTAAAATAAAAATCACAATAGATTATAACTAATACCATAATATATCATAATCAAATATCATAAAAATTAGAGATACTTACGTGTAGGTCGTAATTAGTGGACTTATTGTATAATTGGTCCTATGGGAAAAAATTGTCATAAAAAAAGTTACTAATTGTAAGTTTTAGCGACAATTTTACCAAAATTTTATTTTCAATAAGACTTGATGGAAATTAAATTTAACTATTAGAACCTATTAATAGTTTATCTTAAAAATTATAATTAGCCATATAATACACGCCTTTTTATGAGGTGTCTATTATAAAATTTCCCCACAAATTATGATTACAATTTGAATGAGACTAACTCGGATAATTTGAGTCTAGAATTTTGATGTTGAGGTTGCTGTTTATGGACAAATGTTACTGTGGTGCCAAAGTTTTTAATATCGTACTGGATTAGTTTTTTTTTTTTATTGGTATGGTATCTATCGGTATTGCTATGTTACCGAATTCTGTTTAGATTTATTGTAAAAATATTATATATATATATTAAAAATATTGTTTAATAACAAATAATTTAACAATATATATCATGAATCACTAATTTATATGTAAAAGAGATTTAAAAACATACTATATATATTAAGGACTCGTTTGGGAACATGCTATTTTAATAATTTTTTTATTTTTTAGCTAAAAATATAAGGTAAAAA
The DNA here is from genome assembly GCA_036172215.1 of Camellia granthamiana. Classification (NCBI taxonomy): domain Eukaryota; kingdom Viridiplantae; phylum Streptophyta; class Magnoliopsida; order Ericales; family Theaceae; genus Camellia; species Camellia granthamiana. Next base: position 80,174,196 of record CM069908.1, on the reverse strand, counting down.
AAACTAATATGTTTGGGATGACTTTTTAGTTTTTTACGGAAAAATGTGTAAAAAATAAGGAGAAAATAGAATTTTTGACCTTTTGATATAGAGTGTTGGCTTTTTAATTTTTTTAATGATTTTTTAGTTTTTAGACTAAAAAGTAATGTTGCCAAACGAGAACTAAATAACGCAAATTAAGATACTTTAAAGAGAGTATGAAATACAAATTTTTACCATTTTATTATTACAAACCAATGCACAAGGAAAAAAAAATTGATGAGTATTTTTCGGTATTTACCCAGTATTATGTATTTCGTTCAGTACCGGCCGGTATTGACCGATATTATTCGGAAATAAATTAAACTATATGTATCATTTTTCTTATGAAATGGTTACATATTGATCGATGCGACCGGTATGACACAGTATTGATGACATTGCGTGGTGCCAATTTTGGGATAGTTTACATGGGTTTAATACAAATAACTCATTACTATTGTCGGTAAAGTTTTAAAACTTGATAAATATATATTAACATACAAATTTGTATTTGGATTAAAAGCTTCACAAATTAAATTTTGTGCTAGGCTTGGATGGAGATCTTAGTTTAATTTTTGTAGATTTTACTTTATGGTATTAAATTGCTTACGATTGTCTTGTAAAATCTAAGTTTGCATGCAACCAATAATATGGCCGTTTGGTGTAACTGTTAAAACAGATTATAAATTATAGTTTAACAGATTATAAATTATGACTTTAATCAGAAGCTGTTAATCTGTTTGGTGTACCTGTTAGATTATAGATTTAAGTTGCTGAGTAGTGTTTGTTAAATAAGCTGTGAAGTAACTTTTTGCTGTGTAAATATCTTTTTTACCCTTGTTAGTTGTAAATTGAATTTATCTAGACTTTTTGCTATTAATTACATATTAAGATATCATTCCAACACCAAATTAACATAACTCTATTATTTTTAAATAATAATACAATGAAATAAATATTACACAAAAATAAATTTATTATATTTTAATAATTATTTCCTTGAAAAATTGACATTAAAATCTCATATCTTCTTGAATCCATCTCATAATCATCATTACGAATCGGATGCCCATGTTGATCTTTCCCTACCATTGCTTCCTCGTCAACAGGGACATACTCAATATGTTTATCATAAGAGTCAAATGCAATATCCCTTAACTTAGTTTGTCTAATGAAGTTGTGGATCGCTAAGTAGCACAAACAAGTTGCCGTTGACAAACAAAATTGTAATTGCATGGAATATCTTTCATAAAAGGCCATCTTATTTTCCAAACACCAAATGATCTTTCTATTACGTTCCTGAGTGATGAATGTGTTTTGTTGAATTTTTCATGTGCAGTTTGAGGAGGCCGATGGTCAAATTGAGCTAAATGATATCTCTCCCCTTTGTACGACGCAAGATAACCCTTTGTGTTTGGATAGCCAGAATCAACCAAATAATACTCATCTACAAAGTAAAATATGAACTCATTACAAATATAACTAATATAGAATAAATGAATAAATCTTAATTTGTGTTACATATATACCTCCTTCTGGATATGGAAAATTATTGTTTGGATTCCTAATTGTATCCCAAAAAATTCGCATGTCATGTGCACTTCCCTCCCAACCAGGCAAGCAAAAGGTGAAACACATGTCAAAGTCACACACTGCCAATATGTTTTGCGTAGCATATCCCTTCCTACCTATGAAACGGGGTAAGTATTCTGCTTCCATATGAGCTTTGATATGTGTTCCATCAATTGCCCCAATGCAATTCTACATACAAAAAATACCAGAAAATATTTTTTTTAAGAGAGAGAGAGAGAGAGAGAGAGAGAGGGAGAGAGAGAGAGTATTTGTAGTTACCTTAAAATGAGGGTATTATTTTCGGCTATTCTTTATGTACGGATGAACCCTATTTCTCTGCCAAGGCTTCACCCAATCCACGGACATTTTCACACACGCTTTTAAAACAGAGTGGAAGTATTTTGAAATAGTTTCACCCGATAATTGAAATCTTTCTTGAGCATTTCTATTGTTTGCATGTTGACCAACAATAAATAAAAAAATAGCAACTTCTTGTTGAACCCCAACTTTTTTCCCACTTTGTAGTTCATAGTTAGTCTCTAATAAATTGCACAATTGATAAAAAAATATCCCTGTCCATTCTAAAATTTTCATATATTCTTGTAGCATTACCATGTTGCAATTCTAACATCCATTGATGTCCTGTGAGGGCAGATGTCCTACATGGTTGTTTATTTAGGTAATTTTCTGCATAAATTGTTCCTATCACTGCTGCCGCCATTAGGTAGGGATTCCCATACGGGTGATTTGGTTGTTGTGAAGATCCAGCGACATTGTCGTCATTATCATAATCACCATTATTATCATAATCACTATCATCATTGAAATTGTCCATCTTTTTATACTGTATAGAAATTGAGATCATATACCACATTCATTCAATGAGTAATTAATTTAACACATACAATAAATATAAAATTAGAGGATATAGATAAAATAAATTAATTTAATAATAACAAATTAATTTAACACACAAAATTAGAGAATATAGCCACAATAAAATTAAACAAACATCAGTAGAATACCTGCAAAGATTGGAATGCCTCTTAGTTGTTTAACAATTCGGAATGGAAAACAAGTTCACCATCAGACTATATATAGACAGTGTCATTGCAATATTCATCATATAAATATTATCTTTTTAAAATTGCTTTTCAACTTGCAGGCTGTAACAAGCCCGTGGGGGACCTCGCTACAGTTCGGACTCCCTTTTGTTGTCGGTTCTTAATCTGAACCAAAGAGTCCAAATCCGGCAAATCGTTTTGAGAAAAACAGATTTTTTGAAAGAAGTGCCAAACATGGACTGCTTGGCAGATACAGAGTCGCCACCTAAATATTTTATTTTGGGAAATTTAGGAAACCCTAACTCGGTGCCAAAGGCCACGTGTCCGTCATCACCAAAGTTGCCTTGGCTCGGGAACTTGGGTACGATCGAGGAAGGTCAGCTATGAGCACCCCCTCTCGCCCGGTCCGAAGACCGGGCCTCTACTAACTGTGATATCCGATTTTGAAAACGTTATGTGTTCTTATTCCGGTTATCAGCCTAGAATTACTATGTTATGCGCACGGCAAACAAGTATAGACCAAATCGCCTAAATTGGAAGAAAACACTTTATGTTTGTTTCGAAAATGGTTTGCTACTCGCAAGTAGGCTAAAATGAAGATTTTGCCACCCTCAAATGGGCTTTGGAAAAGATAGTTTTGCCACTATCTAGTGGGCTTAAAACTCACCATTTTGATGCATTATTCCAATTTAGGTAATTCAACCTCCATCCACAGGCATTCAAGCAGTTATATCACATAAGCAGCTAACCTCATGGTAATCATGCTATTATGGCAACACTCACACGCATGCGGTATGCTAAAGCATAAAAGCTTACCTAGTACTCCGTGCCAAAATAGAAACTAGTTAGTAATCATGCATGATCCTAGTTCATGTTAAAAATGGCTAATGCATCACATACAGAATGTCACTAGAATAGGCTCGGCTAATCTATAATGACATGTGAAATGCTGCAACTAACACGTATTCAATTTGGAATTGAAATACAGATGCAGTTAGAATGATGCGCCGAGCCCGGTGCATGCAAGACAAATGTATGAATGCACGCATGCATAGCATAAGGTATGCTAAATTAAACATGTCCTAATACTAACCATCAAAAGCTAGTAAATAAAAGGGAAGAAATACTTGGGGTTGGAAGACATACACACACTCACACACACTTATTACACAATTGCCCTCGCTCGGAGGGTTCGAATAAATATTACAAACCGAATAAATAATTAACTACCTTAGCTAATTAAAAATTTACAAAACTCTTAACTAATTAACAAATTAATTAATCTATTAAAGCAATAAAAGGCCTCGGGAAGAAGGTCCAATGCATACGTGTTCGGGTTTGCTCGGAAATCCACCGCCATGCACAAGTTGCCTCTATTTTCCCTGCTCTGCTCCTCTGAAAATTGCACAATTCCCAAGGTATGCTCTCTGGACACTGTGGAACACCACCGGCTGAGAGGAATGGCCACCGGCCAAGGGAAATGATCACCGGCCACTGATTAAGCTGTCGGCCACCAATGGATGGCCGGTCGGCACTGTAGATGGCCTGCCGGCCAAATCTTCCTGCAGAATCCTGTTTTGACAGCAGCAGAGGGCAAAACAAGTCATGGAAATGTATTTCAAGCAATGTTTGCACCAACCACACTCCTTATCATATTCATGACTCAAAGGAGTATGGGACTCGACCCTCGGGCCACCAATCGCGCATTTCAATGCGTGATGGCCAAAGAGGCCAAGTGTGCCATTTTATATCAAATACAATGCACATGAAACACCCAATAAATCCTAACCGCTATCATGATCAATCAAGAGGCAAGGAATGCATGCTCAATGTAATGCAACCTAGGCATGCAAACTAGTATGCAACATGAGCATGGAGGCAAGTGTGTAAGCATATAAGCATGTAACAACATGTGAGGATGGTCTTACATTAATTTGGACAGCTCTCTACTAGGCCCAAAACAGTGGCCAAAATGAAAATGAGACACTCGAAATGCGTGCACACGTGCACGCAAACCGAGGACCGAACCTAAGGCATCAAATGCCACTCTACTAAAGCATGGCAAGGCATGGGACATGGTATGCAAACATGCAAACTTCAGTACTAAATCATGATGCTAAACAGCCCTGAAGCATGGAAACATGGCACCCGATGCATGAGATGAATCCCGAAACATAAAACTAGGCACATGCATTGACCTATAGCTATACAAAGCATGCATTTTTTGATCATGAAGCATGAAGACAGAACCAAGGCAGTCCCAAAATATGCACATTTCTAGTTCAAAGTGTGGCCAAAAGGTGCTAGCAAGATGGATTAAAATAGCATGCAAATTTGACTAGTGAACATGGTTTACATGGCAAGTGTATGAAGCAAGTGAGAACTCATCAAACCAACAAAAATCAGTAAACTAAACATGTGAAAATATGCCCAAATAACCTCTGAAATGAAGCCAACACATGCAAAAATGATGAGCTCCTTTAGAGGGCTATACAAGGGGTTATTAAGCACATACAAGATGGACACTCAACAAAGCCAAACCAACTTTGGAAATGGCCTATAGGGGTCCTAAAACCCACTGAAAAATGTCTGAACCAAGCTCAAGAAGTGTGCAAATATAGGCCCCTTTATAAGGCCAAAAAGGGCATCAAACAAGACAACAAGGAGAGGGGATGACCCTCTCCTTCTTAGGACCTTAAACCACCATCCTCACCACTGAAATCCCTCAAGATTTCAGTAGTGAGGAGGCCCAAACAAGGTGGTCCCGGAGCTCACTAAAAATGCACAAAAATGAGGCCAAACAAGGCCTAAGAGGGGGTAGACAACCCCAAACACAAAAGTGTTCTTGAACAAACTTAAAAAGGAGCTAAAAACAAGACTTTTTTCAGTTATACACAAAGCTTAAATCAGCATGCAAGACAGGTCAAAAGCTAATGCAAGATTGGGGAAACTAAAGCAAAGAAGTTACCCTCGAAGAACCTTTGATGAACAGCAAGGTCAGACCTCTTCTTGTGACCAAAACCAGCTTAAAACTCCAAGAACAAACCCTCAAGGCCTCTCAAGTGGAAGTGTGGTGTAATGGTGTGTGTGTTGGTGCAAAACTAAGAAGAAATCACCCTTTTAGGTCACAAAACACACACAAAAGAGGAGAGAGAGGGAAATATAGAGAGAGAGGATATATATATCAGATATGTATGTATTAGGGCTGGTTTTTGCTGAACCAAAACAATGGAGGAGGAGGCTTCCTTATATAGACAATGGAAATGGTGTAAAGCTTCTCAAAGAAGCTATGCAAAAAGGGTCAAAGGAACCAAGCTTCTAAGAGAAGCTAATGCAAAGGTGCAAGCTTCTTGAGGAAGCCAAGACAAGGGGTCAAAGCTTCCTCAAGAAGCCTTGAGCAAAGGGTGCAAAAAGAGGGTCAAAAAGGGTGCAAAGGGTGCAAAACAGCTACACACGTGCATGGGGAGCAGAGTCTGTGCATTCCAGCTGGCACAGCTGGCATCCATTCAATCTGTAGAATACTCCGGAAGGTCGTTGGCTAGCAAACTTGGTCGGTCGGCCATCTTTTCTGGCCGGTCGGCCATCTATTTGGTCGGTCGGCCATTTGTTTTGGCTGGTCGGCAGGAAAAATCTGCTCTGCAGGTCCAACTTCAAACGGGCATAACTTCTTCATATGGACTCCTTTTCAAGTCATTCTTATGTCAAAACTGAAGCCCCGGAAGTAAGCTTTCCAATGGCACCAGTCTTGCATCAAAATTCGAACTGTGAAAAAAGTTATGCTTGTTTTGGTGAAGGATGCTCAGTTTCAGTCCAACCGGGATGATGCCCAACTTCAACCAATCATATCTCCCGCTCCCGGATTTGGCTTTGGGAGATTCTTGAGTGCAAAATGAAGCCCCGGAAGTATTCTTTCCAATGGTGATAGCCTCATAGCTTAACTCCAAGTGTATAGACAAATAGGCTTGATTTAGCGAGGACTGCTTGTCCCTCTCTTAGCGATTCTTGCCTATCCTCTTTTCCAACTTGGTTTCTCCCCTCTTCTCATCTTTTCTTCAACTTCAAACCCCTAAGCAAGGTGTTTTGAAAGATTTTTCAAAGATTTCATCTCTCTTTCATTCATCTCCACTTTGTCCTTGCTCGGTTTATTGAAAAGCGCAACATTTACCAAAATGCGAGCGTCGGAACATCGTAGGAACTTTATTTCAAAAAAAAGTTTTGAAAGAGAGGGTTTTAAGGTCTAAAAACCATTCAAAATAGCTTTGGTCCAAAATGGGGGGTGAAGTTGGGATTTGACTCTCTCCTTGCTGAAGAAGTTGAACCTTTGCCTTGCACACCTTTTACCACCAAGTAAACCATCAGTAACGCCCAAGTCTTAAGGGCGGTCAAAAATGGGGTGTCTACAGTTGCCCCTCTTTGACAGAGCTCGGGAGTCATGAAATGACGTGAGTGAATGTCAAAGCCCAGAGACGACCTATTTTTGACGAGGCCGAAGACTTGGACAAACAAAATATAGATGCAGTTGGTTGAACCCGCAGGCTGCCTACGTATCCCTTTGCAAGGAATCAAACCAGCGTAGTTCAGGGGCAGGATGCAAAATGATATGCAGGAAGACTTTGATAATTGGACTTATACGCTACGCGAAGCCGGTTTGGAAGTTGGACTAATACGAAAAAAAGGAATTGCACCTTTAGAGGATTTAAAGTCTCCTAGACCAGAGAGGGCACAGGACAGTGCGAGTGATACAAAAATACAATGTGCACAAGAAAGTGCGATGCAGAGTGGATGCACAAAACATTGCTAAGAAGATGCACAAAATAGTGCTATACAGGTGCACAAGACAGTGCGATGCAATGCACTAACAAGTACAGGTAAAGTGCGCAAGATAGCGCGATGATAAACTGCACAAAACAGTGCGATGCAGCTTAGATGCACAAAACAATGCGATGCGCAAAATAGCGCGAATGAGATGTGATGCACAAGACAGTGCGATGCGCAAAATAGCACGATTGAATGCATGCAAAATGCAATGAGATGCGCCAAATAGCGCGAATGAGATGTGATGCACAAGACAGTGCGATGCGCAAAATAGCACGATTGAATGCATGCAAAATGCAATGCGATGCGCAAAATAGCGCGAATGAGATGTGATGTACAAGACAGTGCGATGCGCAAAATAGCGCGATTGCAAACTACACAAAACAGTGCGGTTGAGGTGCGCAAAATAGCGCGAATGAATGCAATGCACAAGACAGTGCGATTGATTTGAAATGCACAAGACAGTGCGATACGCTAAACAGCGCGATTGATATGCAATGCACAAAATAGTGCGATACGCTAAACAGCGTGAATGATTTGAAATGCACTAAACAGTGCGATACGCTAAATAGCGCGAATGATTTGAAATGCACTAAACAGTGCGATACGCTAAACAGCGCGATTGATATACAATGCACAAAATAGTGCGATACGCTAAACAACGCGAATGATTTGAAATGCACTAAACAGTGCGATACGCTAAACAGCGCGATACGCTAAACAGCGCGATTGATACGCAATGCACAAAATAGTGCGAGTGAGATACAAAGTGTAAGTGCACAAGACAGTGCGAGTGAGATACAATGCACAAGAAAGTGCGATAAAATGCATGTTCTATGCAAGTGAGGAAGAATGCATTTTCTATGCATGAGACAGGCATATTCTATGCAACATTGAAAGCAAAGGATATTCTATACGGAATTGAAAGCAAGCATATTCTATGCATGAATCATAACGATGCGCGACACGCATGTAACAGAAGTGTATATGAAAGTGCACATTCTATGCAATAAAGGGGCATCAAACATGTACTCTGGTGCCTCTGATTTACCTCTTAGAGGACTTTGCAACATACTCAGCTCAAAAGGGGACACCCTAACATCTGCATGTGAAACCCTTGGGTGCTGTTTGGACTGCCATTTTGACTTGAAGCAGGCTTACACTTGAAGTAGAGGCACGCTCATTCTTCGGAACACTGACAAGGTCTGAAGAGGTACATCTGGAATACAATCTCGGAATTTGCCGAAGTTGAAACATACTAAGATGCTCCAAATTTTTCCTTTTTTTTTCTTTTGCTTTGCAGTCTGGAACCCACATAGCTTCAGATAGGTCCTTGTTTTACTGTTTACACTTATCGGGGGTAGACCCTGCAGTTTATGAAAGAAGGAATCTTGTTTTGTACAAATGTGGAGAATGGCAAAGCACTCTGAGCACAAAAAGATTTTATTTATATATATATATATATTTTAAGAAATGAGTTCTTAACCGGGTATCGAGCCTACGACTGAACACAGCGAAAAAGACTCAACAACAGAAAACAAAAGGTAAACAACCTAAACACATCGAGTAACACTCAAAACGACCCAAAACAAGAATCGAGATAAAACAAAAAGACACGACACTCAGATGTGCACAGGGAGCCTGTTTCACCGGGTATTGTTTCCCACCCTTTCTCACTTGTGATTTTCACATCACTTGGCACTCAATCTCTAGTTTTCTGAAAAAGCCCTTTTCTCACTTTTCCTCTCAACGCACATCTCTCTATTCTTCAATCTCTCATTTTTTTGTCCCTCCCCTGGGTGGTTGATGGGTAGACAAGAAGTTGCGGGCTCTTGCCCCTAGCATTCTGCTAGATTCTCCTTCTTCTGCTCACAACAGTGAACTTCCCCCACAGAGGGGTTATGATGCGGCTGGATGTGCAGCAGGTCTGCAATTGGCATCGGTTGATGATGCTCTGCTGGGGAGTTTGGACGTGATCAGATCTACCCAGATGATGGAGTGGAATATCTTGATCTATTCCAATTCGTGCTTCGCACTTGACTTGATGCCTCGTTGCTTGGAGGATGTTGAGAGCTTTCAGCCCTTTTGTTGTTAACCTCAGTTGTGCCCTTCTTGGCAGGTAGAGTGCCCTTCTGGCGAGTAGCTGACGACGAGGAAAAGACAGAACACCTGACTCAACTGTGCCCCTATTTCATCATTTTGACCATTTTTTGTTTTTCGGCTTTCTACTAAAACAATTTTGACCAAAATGAGAGTTAGATTAACATGCTTGTTCGATTTTTGATTTGAAATCATACAAGTCAGGTTATGAGCACTGAAAATTTTCCTTTTAGGGTCCAAGAAATGGTCCAGTTTTGGAAAATGAAATAATTTTCGAGAAATTAGTCAACCTCAGTAAAAATTCTCAAAAAAAATGTTTTTGCAAACAACCACTGCTCAATGAGCACGGAACCTACTCTTGAGATGCACAACCTCAGATCTGAAGGAAAATTGCCCCTTGTTTGGAGGACACCGCATGGCAACGGAAAATTGCCCCTTGTTTGGACGGCACCACAGCGCATTGAATGGCAACGGAAAGTTACCCCTTGTTTGAATGGCACCACAGCGCATTGTAATCAGTCCTCGGAGCAATGACTACAACCGAACTCTCGGATACAGAGAAGGCAAAGATGATCAAAACCATTATATGGACACAATCGAATTGAAGTGTTTTACGGCTGGACTTCAGAGTGAAGTTGCCTACGTATCCCAAAGATGGGAATCAAGCCTTACGTAGTTCGGGGTTAAGGTACACTCAGGTATTTAACCTCTCCTTTTGTGCTCTAACTTTTGCCAAGGCACCCGTTGCAAGTTTTTGACCTTGCGAGCTATGTTTTTCTTTTCTTTTCAATTTTTTCATTTCTTTTCGTTCCTTTTCTTCTTTTTTCTTTTTCTTCATTTTTTTCTTTTCTTTTTCTCCATTTCGTTTTTCTTTCATTTTTTGCATTTTTCTTTCTTTTTTTGTTGTTCTTTTTCTTTTTTTTCTTGCTCTAACTTTTGCCTGGGTCGCCCTTTTGGGTTTTCGGCCCAGCGAGCCCCTCAAAGGGTAAAAGTGTAACAAGCCCATGCCAAATGGTTTTGAAATTGAAGCCTCTCTGTATCCAGGAGAATGGCTGTTGTACTGATCTGCAGAAGAATCCATCACGGTTGCTTCACGAGCTTCTTCCGGTGCGATCTGATCTTCTTGATTTGACTTTGGTGCCTCTTGTTCGAGGGCTGCTTCAAATTGGGCCACACAGGCCTCATATCATGATTGACCTCTGAACATTCTGAATCTAAGTTCAAGGTTTGAAAGTAAGGGGTCGAGTCTCGAGGCTGAAAGCGATCCTAAGCTGCACAATCTCAAGGGTGATTCCACACAGGTCTTCGCAGGACGGCGCAAAAATATTTTTTGAAATTTTTTAAGAAAGCGACAAATTGCTCGTGCTGAAGACAGTGTGGAGCCAATCTGGATCAAGCCAGGATCCTTCTCAGTACTCACATTAACAAGCATGATTTCATTCATTAAAAGGCTTAGCACGCCTCTCTTTCTCTCAGTTTGATCAAATTTTGCAAATCCCGAGGAATTCCTTCCTTTTTTTTTTTCAACACAGTGTTCAAAAAAAGTTTTGAAAAACTCAGGTCATTACAATGACTTCAAGGCACAGAAAAGACAGAGTTCTTAGTCAAATACTGTCATCTCATTTAGAATTTCTGGCACAACTGGCATACAGCAGAAGCAAACACAAGAGTGTGAAAATCACCGTTGTTCCATTCAAATCTGTTGGTGTAACTGGCTCCAGGCAGAAACAGACTCAAAAAGAAAATGAAAAGACGAACACAAAACGAGCAAGTGATGTCCGAGGTAACACCCCCGAAATCACCCGACTCCAACAAAACATGACTGACTCGATACAACAAGATAGACCCAACTGACTCAGTACAAAAAGACTAACTTTACACAACACAACAAGACTGACCCAATACCCAAGTCAGAAACTAGCATTCGCAAATGCTTAAAACAGTGCGTGCCATACGCCATATCTGGAGTAAATCGAGCGCCATTCGCAGGTGGTTCATCCCCCGATCACATCACATTATCCCCTACAAGTTCACTGATCAAGTGCCGATAGACCTTGCTGAGTTGGTGCAACGATGACCTTATTGTTAATCAGATCTTGTATTTCGTGGCGAAGACGGAAACAACCATCAGTGACATGGCCGACTTGCTGATAAAAGGCACAGTACTTGGTCAGATCATGGGAGTGAGGAAGTCTATCTGGCAGTGGTCGCGGCTCCAAGGGTTTCAAATCCCCCTCTCTAATCAGGACCCTCAAGGCCGCTGATAGAGACATGTACAGTGGTGCGAACACCCTCTGGCCTCGAGGTGGGTGTTTTGAGGTTTGTGGAGTTTTGCTGGATGCACCAGCAAAGGGATTGGCAGGCGTTGACTGGGTTTGCTGATCTTTTCCGAGCACGAGATTAGGGCTGAAAGGAACATTCCTGGTACAAAGGCCCTTCTCCCGGCTTGCCCCTTGATTCAAACTGCTCTCATTCTGAGTGGCGAAAGTGTCATCCACAGTTTTTGTAACAACTGCGAGGACTTGCTCTTTGTTCAGTCCCTCAGCTTTCAAAGCCTCAATATCCCACCGAAGGTGTTCATGGGGACCATTGCCTGCCCCTACCTTGTTCTTACCAGTCGCTTCCACTTTGTCAAGAGATTGGCCTTCTTCCAATGCAACCCGTCCCAAAGTTGGGGAGCCTTTAGATATGAACTCCCTGGTACGTGATGTGGTTGATGATGGGGCCAAAACCCCAAAGGCCAGATCTGCCATAGTTCTCTGAAGATCTTCGATCATCCTCATCAGCTCAGAAGTAGTGGGTTCATGAGTTTGAGATGATTGGGGTTCAGATGCACCCATCATGCATAAGTCCAGGCTCTCTGGGATAAACACATTAGGCTTGGGTAGATGGACTGGGGTGATGTATACGCTGGGGTCGTAAGGGACGGCCAGTGTGTGGATTAGGTTGAGATGTGGATAAGGTACTTGGTCATTGGGGGCTGAAGGTGGAGCTATCGTCCGGTTGTCAATGAGATTTTGGATCTCATGACGAAGGCGGTAGCAACGGTCGGTGCCATGACCGCGCTGCTGATGGTACACACAGTACTTGGAGGGGTTATGTCTGGCTGGGAGTGGGTCAGGTAGAGGTTGAGGATCGAGGGGTTTGAGATGCCCTCTTTCCATCAAGGCTTTTAGTGCGCTAGTCAAGCTCATATAGAGGGGGGTGAAAGTTCTGCCCTGAGCTCGGGCTGGGCCGGCTGTTTGTAGGCTTGGATTGGCAAAAGGGTTGGTTGTGGCTACTGTATTGATTTCGGTGGGTTTGGGAATAGCGTTACTACCAGCATTGGTACTCCCGGAAATCACCCTTCTTGTCGGTTCACTTGTTCTGGGAATGATCCCTGTGTTGAACGCATTCTCGACCTGAACTCCCAGTTCATGCAAACTCTTGAAAGTGAATAGCGGAGCAACTATCAACTTTTGCAACATATCATGCTCAAGGTTTCGCACCATCATCTGCACTTGATCCCTCTCGGAAGGCCGATCTGTCATTTGTGCTGCCTTTGCTCTCCACCTCGCAACAAATTCCACAAAAGGCTCTGTTGGGTTCTGGCGGGTTGCTTCAAGTTCCTGCATGGTCATTTCAACTTGGGTGTTGTACGAATACTGATCGACAAAGGCCTCAGCCAGTTCTTCCCAGTTTTGCTTCACTTTGTCCTCCAACTTAGCGTACCAAGTGGCTGCTACACCCGACAGGGTTCTTCCATACAGAGAGAGTTTCTGTGGCATAGTCAGACCCATCGGCTTCAGGACATCCAAGAAAAGTCGGATATGTACCGTTGGATCTCCAGACCCGTCGAAACGGTCAATATATGGCATTTTGAATCTGTCTGGGAGCCGCACGGCAGACTCAGTGTGCCCATCCTCAATGTCGGGAATGGAGTTAAGGCTCTGTGCCTTCTTGAATTGCTTCTCAAGGTTCGCAATTTTCACTGCAGTCGGATTGAACTCATTAACATGAAAGGGTTGAAGCCTCTCAGTAGGCTGCACCAGGGGGCTGAGCACCTGAGCTTGAGTCAACCTTTCCCGAGGATTCGGACACTGCAAATCTTCAATTGGCGGAAGTGGATCAAAGTTCGGCTGGGGTCCCAAAGCTGGATGTGAGGCAGATGCCCCAGATGGGCGCTGCATTTCAATACTGGTCTCAGCCTGCATGGCACTTTCCTGATTTAACGTTGCTATCACGGCCACAAATTCTTCTGAACCCTGTGCTATCACGGGTCTGCTGATGATGTGACTGGTGACTGTCGGATCAGATGAACCAATGAGCCCTGTCTGGCCCTTCTTTGCCTTACCACTGGCAAAGGAAAACTGGTTGCCCTTGAATTGAATCTCTGACCTAACAAAGTCTATCAGCGCTAGTCCAATGTACCCGGGGGATATCGGAGCCTTCTGAAGCTATGGTTCCAGGACTACCTAGCAAAAGAGAAAACAGACAGCATCTCAGCTCAATTTTACTAGAACGGATATGAGCATAGCGGAATGACTGTGCTCAATACTGATCACTGTTCCCCAGAAATCACTGTCTCACAAAACACTGAATCGGATATCCACAGATATAACTGATTCTCACAAACTGATACTGATGCCCTCAGGCTTGATACTCAATCTTGCAAACTGATATGTGTGTTCCTGTAGAGATACACTCTAAAGGCACATAACAAGTAAAAGAGAGTCAATACACCCCTATGTTGGGGTAGGGTTTCCCTGTCCTATTTTGTCAGGAGTTAGGGTTTCACTACGCACACAGCGGTTTCAAACAACCTAACATCGGGTAAGCAACCTGTCCTAGTTTGGAATGGTCACTATGGATTCCGAATATGCACTAGGTCGAATGGTCAAAAAGGGTGCCCCGGTAAAACCGGGGTTTGTGTTCCCATACTGGCAGAGCCCGCAACCGGTCAGCCTTATGGCATGCTTTGACAAAGTCAAGCCTCTGGCAAACCGCTCAGGAATAGCAGATGGCCAACACGATGTGCTAGGCGCACCAATGCACATGCAATGCAAAGAAATACATAAGTGCAGTCAAAACAAGATATGACAAGTTTGAGTCAAGTTCTCTAATCCCCAGCAGAGTCGCCAGAAACTGTAACAAGCCTGCGGGGGACCTCGCTATGGTTCGGACTCCCTTTTGTTGTCGGTTCTTAATCTGAACCAAAGAGTCCAAATCCGGCAAATCGTTTTGAGAAAAACAGATTTTTTGAAAGAAGTGCCAAACATGGACTGCTTTGCCAGATACAGAGTCGCCACCTAAATATTTTATTTTGGGAAATTTAGGAAACCCTAACTCGGTGCCAAAGGCCACGTGTCCGTCATCACCAAAGTTGCCTTGGCTCGGGAACTTGGGTACGATCGAGGAAGGTCAGCTATGAGCACCCTCTCTCGCCCGGTCCGAAGACCGGCCTCTACTAACCGTGATATCCGATTTTGAAAACGTTATGTGTTCTTATTCCGGTTATCAGCCTAGAATTACTATGTTATGCGCACGGCAAACAAGTATAGACCAAATCGCCTAAATTGGAAGAAAACACTTTATGTTTGTTTCGAAAATGGTTTGCTACTCGCAAGTAGGCTAAAATGAAGATTTTGCCACCCTCAAATGGGCTTTGGAAAAGATGGTTTTGCCACTATCTAGTGGGCTTAAAACTCACCGTTTTGATGCATTATTCCAATTTAGGTAATTCAACCTCCATCCACAGGCATTCAAGCAGTTATATCACATAAGCAGCTAGCCTCATGGTAATCATGCTATTATGGCAACACTCACACGCATGCGGTATGCTAAAGCATAAAAGCTTACCTAGTACTCCGTGCCAAAATAGAAACTAGTTAGTAATCATGCATGATCCTAGTTCATGTTAAAAATGGCTAATGCATCACATACAGAATGTCACTAGAATAGGCTCGGCTAATCTATAATGACATGTGAAATGCTGCAACTAACACGTATTCAATTTGGAATTGAAATACAGATGCAGTTAGAATGATGCGCTGAGCCCAGTGCATGCAAGACAAATGTATGAATGCACGCATGCATAGCATAAGGTATGCTAAATTAAACATGTCCTAATACTAACCATCAAAAGCTAGTAAATAAAAGGGAAGAAAGACGTGGGGTTGGAAGACATACACACACTCACACACACTTATTACACGATTGCCCTCGCTCGGAGGGTCCGAATAAATATTACAAACCGAATAAATAATTAACTACCTTAGCTAATTAAATATTTACAAAACTCTTAACTAATTAACAAATTAATTAATCTATTAAAGCAATAAAAGGCCTCGGGAAGAAGGTCCAATGCATACGTGTTCGGGTTTGCTCGGAAATCCACCGCCATGCACAAGTTGCCTCTGTTTTCCCTGCTCTGCTCCTCTGAAAATTGCACAATTCCCAAGGTATGCTCTCTGGACACTGTGGAACACCACCGGCTGAGAGGAATGGCCACCGGCCAAGGGAAATGATCACCGGCCACTGATTAAGCTGTCGGCCACCAATGGATGGCCGGTCGGCACTGTAGATGGCCTGCCGGCCAAATCTTCCTGCAGAATCCTATTTTGACAGCAGCAGAGGGCAAAACAAGTCATGGAAATGTATTTCAAGCAATGTTTGCACCAACCACACTCCTTATCATATTCATGACTCAAAGGAGTATGGGACTCGACCCTCGGGCCACCAATCGCGCATTTCAATGCGTGATGGCCAAAGAGGCCAAGTGTGCCATTTTATATCAAATACAATGCACATGAAACACCCAATAAATCCTAACCTCTATCATGATCAATCAAGAGGCAAGGAATGCATGCTCAATGTAATGCAACCTAGGCATGCAAACTAGTATGCAACATGAGCATGGAGGCAAGTGTGTAAGCATATAAGCATGTAACAACATGTGAGGATGGTCTTACATTAATTTGGACAGCTCTCTATTAGGCCCAAAACAGTGGCCAAAATGAAAATGAGACACTCGAAATGCGTGCACACGTGCATGCAAACCGAGGACCGAACCTAAGGCATCAAATGCCACTCTACTAAAGCATGGCAAGGCATGGGACATGGTATGCAAACATGCAAACTTCAGTACTAAATCATGATGCTAAACAGCCCTGAAGCATGGAAACATGGCACCCGATGCATGAGATGAATCCCGAAACATAAAACTAGGCACATGCATTGACCTATAGCTATACAAAGCATGCATTTTTTGATCATGAAGCATGAAGACAGAACCAAGGCAGTCCCAAAATATGCACATTTCTAGTTCAAAGTGTGGCCAAAAGGTGCTAGCAAGATGGATTAAAATAGCATGCAAATTTGACTAGTGAACATGGTTTACATGGCAAGTGTATGAAGCAAGTGAGAACTCATCAAATCAGCAAAAATCAGTGAACTAAACATGTGAAAATATGCCCAAATAACCTCTGAAATGAAACCAACACATGCAAAAATGATGAGCTCCTTTAGAGGGCTATACAAGGGGTTATTAAGCACATACAAGATGGACACTCAACAAAGCCAAACCAACTCTGGAAATGGCCTATAGGGGTCCTAAAACCCACTGAAAAATGCCTGAATCAAGCTCAAGAAGTGTGCAAATATAGGCCCCTTTGTAAGGCCAAAAAGGGCATCAAACAAGACAACAAGGAGAGGGGATGGCCCTCTCCTTCTTAGGACCTTAAACCACCATCCTCACCATTGAAATCCCTCAAGATTTCAGTGGTGAGGAGGCCCAAACAAGGTGGTCCTGGAGCTCACTAAAAATGCACAAAAATGAGGCCAAACAAGGCCTAAGAGGGGGTAGACAACCCCAAACACAAAAGTGTTCTTGAACAAACTTAAAAAGGAGCTAAAAACAAGACTTTTTTCAGTTATACACAAAGCTTAAATCAGCATGCAAGACAGGTCAAAAGCTAATGCAAGATTGGGGAAACTAAAGCAAAGAAGTTACCCTCGAAGAACCTTTGATGAACAGCAAGGTCAGACCTCTTCTTGTGATCAAAACCAGCTTAAAACTCCAAGAACAAACCCTCAAGGCCTCTCAAGTGGAAGTGTGGTGTAATGGTGTGTGTGTTGGTGCAAAACTAAGAAGAAATCACCCTTTTAGGTCACAAAACACACACAAAAGAGGAGAGAGAGGGAAATATAGAGAGAGAGGATATATATATCAGATATGTATGTATTAGGGCTGGTTTTTGCTGAACCAAAACAATGGAGGAGGAGGCTTCCTTATATAGACAATGGAAATGGTGTAAAGCTTCTCAAAGAAGCTATGCAAAAAGGGTCAAAGGAACCAAGCTTCTAAGAGAAGCTAATGCAAAGGTGCAAGCTTCTTGAGAAAGCCAAGACAAGGGGTCAAAGCTTCCTCAAGAAGCCTTGAGCAAAGGGTGCAAAAAGAGGGTCAAAAAGGGTGCAAAGGGTGCAAAACAGCCACACACGTGCATGGGGAGCAGAGTCTGTGCATTCCAGCTGGCACAGCTGGCATCCATTCAATCTGTAGAATACTCCGGAAGGTCGTTGGCTAGCAAACTTGGTCGGTCGGCCATCTTTTCTGGCCGGTCGGCCATCTATTTGGTCGGTCGGCCATTTGTTTTGGCCGGTCGGCAGGAAAAATCTGCTCTGCAGGTCCAACTCCAAAACTGAAGCCCCAGAAGTAAGCTTTCCAATGGCACCAGTCTTGCATCAAAATTCGAATTGTGCAAAAAGTTATGCTTGTTTTGGTGAAGGATGCTCAGTTTCAGTCCAACCGGGATGATGCCCAACTTCAACCAATCATATCTCCCGCTCCCAAATTTGGCTTTGGGAGATTCTTGAGTACAAAATGAAGCCCCGAAAGTATTATTTCCAATGGTGGTAGCCTCATAGCTTAACTCCAAGTGTATAGACAAATAGGCTTGATTTAGCGAGGACTGCTCGTCCATCTCTTAGCGATTCTTGCCTATCCTCTTTTCCAACTTGGTTTCTCCCCTCTTCTCCTCTTTTCTTCAACTTCAAACCCCTAAGCAAGGTGTTTTGAAAGATTTTTCAAAGATTTCATCTCTCTTTCATTCATCTCCACTTTGTCCTTGCTCGGTTTTTTGAAAAGCGCAACATTTACCGAAATGCGAGCGTCGGAACATCGTAGGAACTTTATTTCAAAAAAAAGTTTTGAAAGAGAGGGTTTTAAGGTCTAAAAACCATTCAAAATAGCTTTGGTCCAAAATGGGGGGTGAAGTTGGGATTTGACTCTCTCCTTGCTGAAGAAATTGAACCTTTGCCCTGCACACCTTTTACCACCAAGTAAACCATCAGTAACGCCCAAGTCTTAAGGGCGGTCAAAAATGGGGTGTCTACAGGGTAAGGGGGTGCTGTTCCGACGGGGAGGTGTTGTCGTAATAAATACTATGATGGGCTGCATTAATAGTGATGTGCAGTGGCAATAACTTTCAGATCTTTGTCTGTTGATGTGGCCTGTTCTTCACCTGCCGTGTGTCTGAATGTCATTGGCTCTTTACGCCATGTTGGATTCCAACTGTTCTGGACTTCACCAGCTAGGTTGTGTGTTGGGCTCTAAGTGATGGGCTTAGGTTGTCCATAGTGGGCTACGGCCTTTATGGGCCTAACCACGTCAGTAGTCCCCCATTCCCGAGTGCAGCTTTAGTCCAACGAAGGGGATACGAAAGAAGAAAAATGAGGGTGCTAGAGATTGGCAGGATGGAGATCGACCGGTAGGGTGGACTGAGTGGGCGGACCGACCATGAGGTGGATCGACCGTAAGAGGTGGCCGAGTGGAAGGGTCGACCATGAGGTGGACCGACCACGAAGGCTGGCCGAGTGGGAGGGCTGACCATGAGGTGGACCGACCGCGAAGGCTGGCCGAGTGGGAGGGCTAACCATGAGGTGGACCGACCGTGAAGGCTGGCCGAGTAGGAGGGCTGACCATGAGGTGGACCGACCGCGAAGGCTCGCTGAGTGGAAGAGCTGACCATGAGGTGGACCGACCGCGAAGGGTGGCTGAGTGGGAGGGCTGACTATGAGGTGGACCGACCGCGTAGGGGAAGGTGGAGGGGCGCGGGGTTCAAAAGGTGGCGCGTCTCGTGGTGATGTGAAGTGGAAAAGACAGGGTAAGGGGAGGAGACAGTGGATCGTGGTCGTACACGTGGCAACATCTCGTGGAGGGAGATTAGGCGTTGGAGCAGAAATGAAACGATAGGTCATTATGGGTGTTGAAAAGACAGTTTTAGTGAATGATTTGAAAAGTTTTCAAACTAGCGAAAATTAATTGGAATCCTTGGAATACGGGCAAACCGTGGGCTTTTGGCATTATTCGATTCACCCACTTGTTTACAAAAAATCAAAACATTCCAAGTGTGAATTTCTTTGTTGCTCACGATACACCGCTACAACACTTTTTCAATTTCCTTGTACCCGCATCTGAAGCGATTCGCAGACATACCATAGAAATGGTCCAAGAAGAAGCTGCGAATGCTATGGTGGATCCATTTGGTGATGACGATGCAGTGGAGTTGGCTGTTCAGTATAGGACGGAGAGGCAAGCGGAGACGGCGGAGGAGGCGGCGGTGCGATTTCAATCTTCCACCATGATAGCAGCTCCGAAGCCTATTAGCCAGGTGGAACCAGATCACTAGCATACGAAGGCTGATAAGTCACTCATTACTGCGAACGAGTTGGAGGGGATGCGAGAGAAATACCAAATTCCCGCGGAGATAGAGCTGAAACTGCCGAAATCAACGGAGAGGGCGTCTGATGTTCCGTCGGGGGAGTTCACCCTGTACGAGGAAGCGCTGAAGGGGGGTTTGAGGTTGCCCCTCCCCCGGATAATGGTGGATGTACTGAACTGGTTGGAGGTGGCCCCAGGCCAGCTAATGCCCAACACATGGAAGATCTTACTAGCTTGTGCGAGTGTGTGGCCGAAAGTGAATGAGGGGACCGAGATGACGGTGGATGAGTTTTTTGCGTGCTACAAGGCATCAGGACAGCAGGAGACTTGGGTCACTCTGCAGGCAGCAGTAAGGAAGGGGTTGGTGGCGGAACTGCCGTCGTCGATCAAGGGCTGGAGACCACGGTGGTTCTATGTATCCGCCAACGGGGGGGTTGGAGTGCGCACCATTTGGAAGGTGCCCACCAGGTCTGTGGAGCCAAAACTGGGGGCAGCAGCAGAGGAGAGAATTAATAAGGTGAAGGCTTGGCGGGAGAAGGAGGGGGTCAGGTGGGACGAGCTCGTTCAACTTTCAGCCTTGTATGTAGTGGGGTTGGGTCCTCAGCCGATCGGTGGGGACCTCGATCGAGCGGAGTTAGAGGCAAAAAGGAAGGCTCAAGAGGCAGAGGATCAGACCATCTTTGCCAAAGCCCAAAAATTCAAAGAGTCCCAGGAAGACCGACCGTCTAAGCCGATTGCAAAGGAGAGGATCCGACCCCGCCCTAAGCCGTTGGGAGGGAAAGACTTAGGAGGGTTTGTGCCACGACCGCCCCCAGTAGACCCTTTGAAGGAGAGGGCTTTGAAGGAGATGGAGGTGGAGGGTGTGGTAAAGAAGAAGAAAAGATTGAGGAGGAGTGGAGAAAAGCCTGCCTTGAAGAGGAGGAGGGAAGTGGTGGCAGAAGAGACCAGCATGGCCAACGAGGCAGAGAAGCCAGTAAGATCGCCCCAGCAGTGGTAGAGATCGCCTCAGGGGTCGCGAGGGTCGCTCCCGAAGTGCAGGCAGAAGGTGGGGCAACTGGCCTTGAGCCAAAGTTAGGAGAACAGCCCCAGGGGGGTCCTGCACCCCAAGGAGGGGGGATCAGTGTGACGACTGCAATCTACCACGCTCGCACAGTGGTTGGGCGGCTGAAGGGAGAAGAAGGCCCAGCCAGGGCAGGAGCAGATCGCCTGGTGGTGATTATGGAGGAGGCGGCCTTGCCCTCAGCAGCCAGATTCAATGAGGCTGACCTGCTGAGGGGGTTATACTTTGCCCAAATAGAGGTAACCACCTTGGCAGGGGCTCTGCTGAGAAAGGCGGGGGCTGCAAAACTCAAGGCAAATGAGGCCAAGGCTCAGCTTGCAAAGTTGAAGAAGGAGAGTGCAAGTTGGGAGAGTGCCCATGCTGATCTGCAAGTGGTCAAGTTGGAGCTGGAGAACACACGCCGCCAGGTTGTGTTGCTCAAGTTCCAATTGGCTGGCGAGCAGAGGAAGTTGGATGAGGCCCAAAAAGCCTGTGTGGTCGCGGTCGAACGACATGAAGAGGCGATGAGCAGTAATGAAGAGCTGGTCAGACAGAAAGATGAGGCAGACGTGAAGGTTGACGGTCTGCAGAAGGAGCTGGAGGGCGAGCGTGCTAAGGCAGTGGAGGAGAGGGAGAGCCTTCAAAAGGAGTTGGAGGCAGAGAGAGCCAAGGTGACTACTGAAAGGGAGACCCTGCAGAAGGAGTTGGAGGCAGAGAAGGCTAAGGCAACTGTTGAAAGGGCAACCCCGCAGAAGGAGATGGAGGAAGAGAGGGCTAAGGCAGCCTCTGAGAGGGCGACCCTGCAGAAGGAGCTGGACGAAAAAAGGGCGAAGGCAGCCTCTGAGAGGGCGGCATACCCCGATCTGTGCGTTGCAGCAGTTGATCAGTTCAAGGGGTCTGCTGAATTTCAGATGACAGTTGATGCCGCGGTCGCCAGCAGCTTGGCGAGGGAGGAATCTAGGGGGGAGGGCCCATCGAGGACGACCGCTGGGGGCAGAACTGAAGTAGAAGTTATTGAGAGCTTTCAGCAGTCAGACTTCTATAAACACGAAATAGCTGAGTTCTAGGACAGTGGCTGGAAGATGTTCAAGCGTAGAGTTGAAGAACTGTTCCCAGACTTAGACCTCAGTAGTGTAACAATTGGTGAAGACGATGTGGCCCAGACCCCATTAGATGAGGGTATTGAAGAAAAAGACCTCGTTTCCAGTGAGGAGGAATAAGTGAAGTGAGAAAAGTTTGTACTTAAGAATTTTTATTTATTTATTTTTTTTTGTGTGTTTGTTTTTGTTTTGTTTTGTTTTGTTTTTGTTTTTTTTTTTTGAATTGCTGTAATGAACTCGTGTACAAATTTCTGAATAAATAAAATTTCAGTTATGTTTTCATTTGATTGTCTGTGCTTTGTGCAACTGAAATGAATGAGAATGATGGCTTGCGTACAACTCATTGTGAAGTGCAAAGTGGAGTTAAACTTGTAATAAAAACTAAATTTAAGAACTCCTCAATGCAGAGTGAAATTGGACTTGTAATAAAAACTAAATTTAAGAACTCCTCAATGCAGAGTGAAATTGGACTTGTAATAAAAACTCAATGTAGAGTAAAGTTAAGAATTCCTCAATGCAGAGTGAAATTGGACTTGTAATGAAAACTCAATGCAGAGTACAGTTAAGAACTCCTCAATGCAAAGTGAAATTGGACTTGTAATGAAAACTCAATGCAGAGCACAGTTAAGAACTCCTCAATGCAGAGTGAAATTTAAAATGTGATAAAATTATGTATTTGTGCTCGCCACACTGCTGAAATGGATGAGAGTGGTTTATTGGAGTCATGCTCGATGGGGGAGGAAATAATCTGACTAGTAAAGGAAACATGTGAGAACGTCTTTAGAATTTGACTAAGTAAAAAGTGGTGTAAAAACTTAGACCTGGATCACTACTGAAATGGATGAGAGTGGTTTATTGGAGTCATGCTCGATGGGGGAGGAAATAATCTGACTAGTAAAGGAAACATGTGAGAACGTCTTTAGAATTTGACTAAGTAAAGAGTGGTGTAAAAACTTAGACCTGGAGTTGTGGCTAAGTGTTCTACTAATGCCACAATCATGAAGCTTCACTGATGCTGCAAGTAACTCAGTTTGGACCTGGAATGGTGGCACTCAGTCTGGTGGAGACTTGTTATGCCTAGTCTGGCTGAGCATTGGTCTGGCCGAGTGCATCAAGCTCAGTCTGGCTGAGGCTTTTTGTCGCTCGCCTGGACGAGGCTCTTGGTGCTAAGTCTGGCTGAGGCTTTTTGTCGCTCGTCTGGATGAGGCTCTTGGTGCTCAGTCTGGCTGAGGCTTTTGGTGCTCAGTCTGGTTGAGGCTTTTGGTGCTCAGTCTGGTTGTGGCTTTTTGATGCTCGGTCTGGACGAGGCCTTTTGTGCTCAGTCTGGCTGAGGCTTTTTGTCGCTCGGTCTGGACGAGGCTTTTTGTGCTCAATCGGGCTGAGGCTTTTTGATGCTCAATCTGGCTGAGGCTTTTCATGAGTGCTGCAATCAATACGTCATTGAGACACCATATAGATAACTGAGATATATAATTGTTGGCAGGGAAAGTGTAACCCAGTTAATCAAAAAGTTACATCGCGTGAGAGGATAACAAGAATGTTCAAGCGTGTGAATTTGCCGAAAAGAAAATACAATAACTGAGTAATACAAAAGTAGGAGCTTATTGAAAGTAACGTTTCAGGTGTTCGGCGTTCCATGGGTGCGGGAGGTCTCGACCTTCCATATCCTGAAGTCAGTAAGTGCCTGGACGTGGTCGGGCTTTCACAATGTAAGGTCCCTCCCATTTGGCTGCCAATTTACCCTCAGTCAGATTTTTGGTGGCAAGAGTTGCTTTTCTCAAGACAAGGTCTCCTACAGCGAACTCCCTTGGTCAGACTTTGTAGTTGTAGTGTGTTCTCATTTTCTATTGATATGAGGCTAATCTGACAGCAGTGGTCTCTCTGAGCTCTTCAATTAGGTCTAGGTTTGCCCGACGGAGCTCTTCGGTGAGTGCTGGATCTAGATGTAAAACCTTGGGAGTAGGTAGACCGACTTCCACCGGAATAACTACCTCAGCGCCGTATGTTAGGCGGAAAGGGGTTTCCCCTGTGGGAGTCCGAGCTGTAGTTCGGTAAGCCTAGAGTACATTCGGTAGTTCCTCAGCCCAAAGTCTCTTAGCAGTTTCTAGCTTAGTCTTGATGATCTTCAGCAGAGAATGGTTGGTGACCTCAACTTGGCCATTGGCTTGAGGATGACCAGGGGAAGAGAAACATGGTTGAATCTGGAGGTCTCCACAGAACTTCCTGTACTTGGCGTTGTCGAATTGTTTGCCGTTATCGAAGACGATGGCCTGAGGGATGCCAAACCTGCAAACGATCGACTGCCAGATGAACGTGGTTGTGTTCCGCTCGGTGATGGTGGCAAGGGGTTCTACCTCTACCCACTTGGTGAAGTAATCAATGGCGACAATCGCGAACTTGGTCTGGCCTCGGCCGGTGGGAAGTGGACCAACTAGGTCGATCCCCTATTTGACGAACGGGTAGGGGCTGCAGAGTATGATCAATTCAGTAGGAGGAGCATGGGGGATGTTGGCAAAACGCTGACACTTATCACATTTGAGCACAAAATCAGTTGTATCTTGATTGAGAGTTGGCCAGAAATAACCAGTATAGAGTATTTTGTGGGCTAAAGACTTGCCGCCCGAATGATTGCCACAAATTCCCTCATGGATCTCTCGCATTACATAGGTTGCTTGAGCCGAATTGAGGCATCGCAGATATGGTCTTGAAAAGCCACGTTTGTACAAGACGCCACTGACTAGGATGTAATTGGACGACCGAGCCCTGACTTTGGCGGCCTGCTGTTGGTCATCTAGGAGTTAACCCGTTGTCAAAAATAGGAAGATGTCGGACGCCCAAGGGATGGGTTCGTTTTGGAGGAACTACACTTCTTATAGGTCGGGTGAGATGGCTGGGTGGGCTAGGTATTCGAGGCGGACGCCATGGCTGAGGTCGGACTGGTCTGTAGAGGCCAACTGAGCCATCTCATCTGCCTTGGAGTTTTCCGCTCGAGGTATATGCTGGATATGGAAGGTGTTGAAGAGGTGAACAAGGAGGAGTGCCATATCCCTGTAAGCCCGCATTGTGTCCTCTTTGGCGTCGAATTCCCCCGTAATCTGGCCGACAATGAGCTGGGAGTCACTGAACACCTGTAGACACCCCATTTTTGACTGCCCTTAAGAC
The DNA here is from genome assembly GCA_036172215.1 of Camellia granthamiana. Lineage (NCBI taxonomy): Eukaryota > Viridiplantae > Streptophyta > Magnoliopsida > Ericales > Theaceae > Camellia > Camellia granthamiana. The sequence goes on along the minus strand of CM069908.1, from coordinate 80,148,624 downwards.
TTGGGCACGACTGATGGTTTGCCCTGTGTCGGAAGGTGCGCAGGACGCAGGTTCAGTTTCTTCGGCAAGGAGAGAGGCGAATCTCAACTTCACACCCCATTTTGAACCAAAATGATTTTGGATGGTTTTGAGACCTTAAAACCCTCTCTTTTAAAACATTTTTGAAATAAAATTCCCACGATGTTCCGACGCTCGCATTTCGGTAAATGGTGCGCTTTTCGGTAAACCGAGCGAGGACAAAGTGGAGATGAATGAAAGAGAGATGAAATCTTTGAAAAATCTTTCAAAACACCTTACTTCGGGGTTTGAAGTTGAAGAGAAGAGGAGAAGAGGGGAGAAAACTAGTTTGGAAGAAGTTCAGGATGAATCCGGGTGGGAGAAAGACGAGCAGTCATCGCTAAATCAAGCCCATCTATCTATACACTTGGAGTTAAGCTATGAGGTCATAACCATTGGAAAGAAGACTTCCGGGGCTTCACTTTGTACTCAATAATCTCCCAAAGCCAAGTCCGGGTGGAGGAGATATGATTGGTTGAAGCTGGGCATCATCCCGGTTGGATCGAGTCTGCGCGGCTTCACCAAAAAGGGCATAACTTTTTGCACAGGAGGAATTTTGATACAAGGTTTGCGCCATTGGAAAGCTAACTTCCGGGGATTCAATTTTCATACCAACTGGCCATTTTTTGACCTTGGAATCATCTATCGGAAATCTATTTTGCCGACCGGCAGAAAATAGTGCCGATCGGCACTTTATTTTGGCCGACGACCAATTTTTCTGGCCGGTTTGCACCCTTTGCACCCTCCAAGGCTGGTGCATCCCAGCTGTGCCAGTTGGAATGCACCAGCACACTCCCCCGTGCATATATGTGGCTATTTTGCACCCTTTTGCACCTTTGAACCCCCTAAAGCTTCTAGAAGCTTGAACCCTTTAGCCAAGCTTCTTGGGGAAGCTTGGCCAGCTGTATTAGCTTCCTCTAGAAGCCTAGAACCCTTTGCACCCTTTGCCCCTTTTGGCATAGCTTCTTGGAGAAGCTTGGAGCACTTTTTGTTGCCTATATAAGCACCCCTTCTCTTCCTTTTTGTGGGTTGGAGATTTTGAGCAAGAAAACCAGAAGATATACTGATATATCTGATATATACACATATATCCCACCTCCCTCTCTATATCTATCTTATCCAAGCCTCCAAACACCTTTGTTCTTGCACCATTTGCCCTACAACACCTAGCACAACACCTCCATCCTCCATTCCAGCACTTGGGAGGCCATTTGCAGAGCTTAGGAGCACCTAAACTTGGTCCAAGAGGTGCTGGTTTGCTATTCTTCAAGGGTAAGCATCCATTTCCCGTAAACTTGCATTTTTTAGCTTCATTCGTTAGCCTTATTTACAAGTATTTTTGGGCTTCGATGTAAACTGTAAAGAGGCTTGTTTTGAGCCCTTCTTCAACATTGAAGAAGGGCTCAACACTGTTGGGGACCTCCATGTATGACTTGCTTCATTACCCCTCTTTGGTCCCCATTTTTGCATGTTTGTTTAGCACATTGAGCTTCTGTTTTTCGACCCTGATCAGAACTGAAAAGGGTCTTATTTTGACCCCCTCTCCATGTCCCATGAAGGGTCTTTTGCTGTTTGATGCATGTTTTGTATACTTCATGTTATAGCCCTCTTGTGGCCTTAATCTTGCATTGCATTTTGAGCATGATTGTATACTGATTTGGGGCTTTTCATCTACTTCAAAGCATCATATTTTTGGCTCATCTTCAATGTTGTAGAAGGCCTTTTCTCTGTTTGGGGCCAGCATTTGTGGGTTGTCTCATATACCTTTCTTGGCCCCCATTTTTGTATGCCATTTTAGCCCTGCTTGTGCTTGCTGTCTTGCCATGATTTGTACTGAAAAAATGCTTGTTTTGGGGCTGCCTAGCTTCTGTCTTCATGCTTCATGTTCAAATTATGCATGTTTGATATAGCCACAAGTCATTTCATGTGCTTAATATCGCATTTCAGGACCATTTCCTTGCATCGGGTGTCATGTTTGCGTATTTCGGGGCTGTTTTGCATCAATTTTAGCTACTGAAATTTGCATTGTTTGTATACCATGATCCATGCTTTGCCATGCCTTGTTAGGGTGGCATTTGATGCCTTAGGTTTGGTCCTCGGTTTGCGTGCATGCGTGCATGCATTTCGAGTGTCTCATTTTGCCATGGCCACTGATTTTGGCATGCTTGCGAGCCATCCATGTTAGTTTAAGTCCATCGTTGCATGTTGTTGCATGCCTTGTTTGCTTACATGTTTAGGTTGCGTGTCTAGTCTACTTTGCTCCTTTGCATGCCCATGTTGCATACTAGATCACATGCCTAGGTTGCATCGCATTGGCATGCATGCCTTGCCTCTTGATCAAGTGATAGAGGTTGGGCTTTATGTGTTTGTTTGGTTTGCATGACATTTGAAATCAAAGTTGCTAACTTGGCTTTTGGGCCATCATGCATTGAAACGCGTGATTGATGGCCCGGGGGTCGAGGGTCATGCTCCCTTGAGTCCATTGCATGATAGGGAGTGTGTCCGTGCACACATTTGCTCAAAATTCCATACCATGCACTGCTGGTCTGTTGTTGCTGTCAAAACTGTCTTCTGCAGGAATTATTTGCCGACCGGCAGTATAGAGTGCCGACCGGCACTGTATTTATTGCCGACAAACTCCTTAGCAGCCGATGGATATTGTACACAGCCGGTGGACATTCTATTCAGCCGATGATGATCCTTAGTGTGCAGAGAGCATGTTATGAGACTTTGGCAGTTTTCCAGAGAAGCAGGGCAGTAAAAGCAGAGCCAACAGTGGTATGGTACGGGTTCCCGGGCAAGTTGGATCGGACATGCATCATTCGCGCATCCCGAGGCAGGGCTGAGGCCCCTCTTTTTTGTTATATACTGAATTTAATTTGATAATTAGAAATTTCTGTAATAATTAATTTATTCTGTATTTGGACTGTATTATTTTGGGACTGTATTATTCTTTTGGTCCCTCTGTGTGAGGGCATATTTGTAATAAGTGTGGGTGAGTGTGTGTATGTCTTCCAACCCCCATTTCTTTCTTCCCTTTTATTTACTTGCTTTGATGGTTAGTATTAGGGCACGTTTATTTTAGCATACCTTATGCAATGCATGCGTGCATCCATACATTTGTTACACATGCATCGGGCTCGGCACATCATACAAACTGCATTGTATTTCAATTCCAAATTGAATACGTGTTATTTGTAGCATTCCACGTGCCATGTTTAGGATAGCCGAGCCTGTCTAGATTGCATCTTTGCATTTGTTGCATTAGCCACTTAACATGAACTAGGATCATGCATATGATTACTAACTGGTTTCTGTTTTGGCTCGGAGTACTAGGTGAGCTTTTATGCTTTAGCATATCACATGTGTGTGATTGTTGCCATGATAGCATGATTACCATGAGGCTAGCTGCTTATGTGATATAACTGCTTGAATGCCTGTGGATGGAGGTTGAATTACCTAAATTGGGACAATGCATTAAAAACTGTGAGTTTTAAGCCCACTAGTTAGTGGCAAAACCATCTTTTCTAAAGCCCACTTGAGGGTGGCAAAACCTGCATTTTAGCCTACTTGCGAGTAGCAAACCGTTTTCAAAACAAACATGTAGTGTTTTGTTCCAACTTAGGCGATTTGGTCTATACTTGTTTGCTGTGCGCATAACATAGTAATTCTAGGCTAATAATTGGAATAAGAACGCATAACGTTTTCAAAAACGGATATCACGGTTAGTAGAGGCCGGTCTTCGGACCGGGCGAAAGGGGGTGCTCATAGCTGACCTTCCCCGATCGTACCCAAGCTCCCGAGCCAAGACCACTTTGGTGATGACGGACATGTGGCCTTCGGCACCGAGTCAGGGTTTCCTAAATTTCCCATTTTAAAATATTTAGGTGGCGACTCTGTATTTGGCAAAGCAGTCCATGTTTGGCACTACTTTTCAAAAAATCTGTTTTTCTCAAAAACGATTTGCCAGAGATGGACTCTTTGGTTCAGATTAAGAACCGTGACACAAACGAGAGTCCGAACTGTAGCATCGAGGCCCCACGCGGGCGCGTCTACAGTTTCTGGCGACTCTGCTGGGGAGTTTTAGAGAGCTTGACTCGAACTCGTGATATCCTGTTTTGACTTCATTTATGTGTCTCTTTGCATTGCATGTGCATTGGCGCGCCTAGGACACCGTGTTGGCCATCTGCTATTCCTGAGCGGTTTGCTGGAGGCTTGTCTTGTCAAGGCATGACCATAAGGCTGACCGGTTGCGGGCTCTGCCAGTATGGGAACACAAACCCCGGTTTTACCGGGGCACCCTTTTTGACCATTCGACCTAGTGCATACTCGGATCCATAGTGACCATTCCAAGCTAGGACAGGTTGCTTACCCGATATAGGTTGTTTGAAACCGCTGCGCGCGTAGTGAAACCCTAGCTCCTGACAAAATAGGACAGGGAAACCCTACCCCAACATAGGGGTGTTTTGGCTCTCTTTTACATGCTATGTGCTTTTAGAGTGTATCTCTACAGGGAATGCATATACCAGTTTGCGAGTCTGGGTACCCGGCCTGCGGGCACCAGTATCAGTATTTTGAGAATCAGTTATATCTGTGGGTATCAGATTCAGATTTGGGGCAGTGATTTCGGGGAATAGTGATCAGTAATAGAATACAGTCGTTCAGCTTTGTTCATATTCGTTCCAGTGAAATTGAGCTGAGATGCTGTCTATTTTCTCTTTTGCTAGGGTAATCCTGGAACTATAGCTTCAGAAGGCTCCGATATCCCCCGAGGTTCATCAGATTTGTGCTGATAGACTCTGTCAGGTCAGAGACTCAGTTCAAGGGTAATCAGGGCCAGAGAAGGCTAGTTAGGCACAGACCGCCAGTATAACAGCTACCAGATCAGTGACCTTTGAGCAGTCGGGTTGAGATTTCCAAGCCTACTGCAGACACAGATATACCGATTGCTCAGTTAGATCAGGACAATATGTCGAGTTTGGAAGAGATGGTGCGCCAACTCCAGGATAGTATGAAAGCCATGCAGCAAGACGCTGTCCGTCAAGCAGAATTCGCCAAACAACAGGTTGTGGTCATAGCCCAACAGGCAGAGACAATTGCCAGGTTAGAGCAGCAAACTGGAGTATCTACTTCACATCAAGCTCCTCCCCCACCAGGAGCTCTAACACCCGGAGAGACACCAAATGTCCAGGCAGATACGGACATTCCAGTCAGGCCAGCTCCGCCCCCGATTCTACCACAACTATCCAAGGCGCCCACGCCTATCAATGCACCGGACTCTCCCATTGAGTTCGAAGTGGACCCCACAGCGCTGAAGCTGAGTAAGTTGGAGAAAATGTTTAAGAAATCCCAAGGAGTCAGGTCTATTCCCGACATCGAGGATGGATATACGGACGCAGCCGTGACGCTGCCAGATCGGTTCAAGATGCCTCAAATTGATCGATTTGATGGGTCTGGGGACCCCATGGTGCACCTGAGATTGTTTTCAGATATCTTAAGGCCGATGGGCCTCACCAAACTACAGAAGCTGTCTCTGTTCGGCCGGACCCTGTCGGGTGTGGCGGCCATCTGGTATGCCAAGTTGGAAGACGATGTTAAGAGGAATTGGGATGAGATGGCCGAGGCCTTCGTTCTACAATACTCGTATAACACACAAATCGAGATTACAACCCGTGATCTCGAGACGACGAGACAAGAGGTTAAGGAAAGCTTCTCTGAATTTGTGACCCGATGGAGAGCAAAGGCCTCAATGATGACCATTAGGCCAACAGATAAGGATCAAATACGGATGGTTGTGCGCAACCTCCAACCCAAGCTTATGCAAAAGATGATTGTGCTCCCCTTCCCCAGCTTTTTAGATCTACATGAGATGGGAGTACAGATCGAGGATGCGATGAAGTAGGGTCTGATTGACCAAGACCGAGAGCAGCCCAAGAGGGCATTCAACCGCAGTTCGAATGCAACCACCGGTGGTGATGCAGCTGCTAGGACTTCAGACGTGGGCATGGTCACCACCACCACACCAAGAGCAGCCACCCCCTTTGTTGGTGCGCCCACTTCAAACCCCCGAACTTCAGACTATCTACCCCGAGGCAAGAGGGTCTTCACCCCACTCTTTATGCCTTTGTCTAAGGCTTTAGGGGTCCTACTCAGGAAAGGACATCTGAAACCGTTAGAACAACGGCCCCTACCAGATCCTCTCCCTGCAAAGCATGACCCGGCTAAGTACTGTACTTTCCATCAACAAACCGGTCATGACACCGACGGTTGCATCCGTCTCTGCCACGAGATACAAAATCTGATTGACAACAGGGTCATCCCCGCACCAGTCCAGCAAAGTCTATCGGCACTCGACCAGTGAACCTGTGGGGGATAATGTGACTATGTGATCGGGGGATGACCTTCTTCAGGGGTTGGTCGGTGAGGACCACTATGGAATGGGCTTGGAAGTAAGGACGGAGTCGTCTGGAGGCAGTGAGCAAGGCCAAGGACAATTTTTCTAACAGTGGGTAATTCTGCTCCGCTCCCCTGAGAGCCCGACTGATGTAGTAGACCGGCCGTTGGACTGAGCCGTCTTTCCTGATAAGAGCTGCACTGACTACGGTGCTTGACATTGCTAAATAGAGGAAGAGGGGCTCGCCCGTAATTGCCTGTGAAAGGAGGGGGGGATTGGCCATGCATTGCTTCAACTGCTGAAAAGCCTCCTCGGATTCAGTTGTCCATTCAAAAGTTTGCCGAAGAACTTTGAAGAATGGTAGGCACTTATCTATTGCGCGGAAAATGAAGTGGTTGAGGGGCCGCCACTTGGCCAGTGAGTCTTTGAACCTCTTTAACCGTTCTGGGTGACTGCATCTCAATCAAGGCCTTGATCTTCTCAGGGTTAGCTTCAATGTCGCGCTGACTGACCATAAAACCAAAAACTTTCCAGATCCTACACCGAAGGTGCACTTCTCTAGGTTGAGCTTCATTTGGTACTTGCGTAGGGTGGCGAAGGTCTCTCGCAGGTCGGTCAGGTGGTCAGTGGAGAGTTTGCTCTTGACTAGCATGTCGTCGACATATACTTTCCATATTCCGACCTATCGGATGATGGAAAACGGCATTGACCAACCGTTGGTAGGTGGCCCCAGCATTCTTCAGTCCGAATGGCATCACACAGTAGTGGGTAGGTACCTCGGTCGGTAATGAGGGATGTGTGTTCCCGATCGGACGGGTGCATCAGGATTTGGTTATACCCAGAGAAAGCATCCATGAAGCTGAGCATTTGATGACCGGCCATGGCGTCGACCAGCAGATCTATGCGGGGGAGAGGATAGCTATCTTTGGGGCAAGCTCGGTTCAGGTCAGAGTAATCGACGCAGAGTCGCCATTTGTCATTGTTCTTGCGGACTAGGACCACGTTTCACAACCATTTAGGATAGTCTACATTTTTGATGAATTGGGCCTCAAGGAGCTTGTCAACCTCTGCGGCTATAAGAGTATTGCGCTCCGGATGAAAGATGCGCTGCTTCTGGCGGTAAGGTCGGAAATGGGGTTCAATACTGAGGCGGTGGAGTTATGAAGGAGGGGTCATATGCCCGGCATGTCTGAAATGGGGTCCAGGCAAATACATCATTGTGCTCGGTCAGAAGGGTAGTAAGGTCGGCCTTTGCTTGGGAGGATAGTTGGCTACCTATTTTGGCAGTTTTTGTTGGGTTGGTGGGGTCGATGGGAACCTCAACAAGCTCCTTCACTGGTTCTCCTCTGACCAGCTCATCCTCATCCCGGACGTCAAGTCCCTTCAATGATCATGGCCTCCTTCAGCTTAACTTCCTTGAGCGAGGTGACATAACACTCCCTGGCCACGGTCTGTTCTCCCCTTACTGTCCCGACCCCCAGGTCGGTGGGGAATTTTATGGTTAGGTGGTAGGTTGATGTGATAGCTTGGAAAGCATTGAGGGCAGTGCGACCAAGGATGATGTTGTAGGAAGAGGGACAGTTGACTACGAGGAAGGTGAGCAACTTCGTGGTCTGCCATGGGTACTCGCTGATGGTAATGGGGAGATCGATGGAGCCAATGGAGGTCACCCGGTTGCCAGTAAAACCGACCAAAGGGGTTTGGAGGGGAGACAGACTTTCCTCCCCAATCTTGAGCTGGCAGAAGCAGTTGAGGAATATGATGTCTGAAGAACTGCCGTTGTCAATGAGAACTCGTCTGACCTTGTAGTTGGACAGGAGGACAGAAATGACGAGAGGGTCATCATGAGGATAACAGATGCCTGTACAGTCGGCGTCCGTGAAGGTGATGGGCTTTGTCCACTGCTTGTGCTGTTTGGAGGGTCGGTGTACCATGGCAACTGCTTTGTCTGAGCCTTGCCTTATCTTTCTGAGTTCTGCTTTCTGGGCCGAGCGGGATGGTCCCCCACAAGCAAGGCCACCTGAAATAACTCGGATTTCTCCAACTGGTGGAGGGGGATTACCTGGCGGCCGAGGCTGTTGCGGAGGGCGATCATGGCCTTGGTTAGGTTGGGCTGGCTGCCGGGGTGGGGTGCGCCGGCGATTGTTTCTCTGAGGGGCTCAGTTCTTTGCCTCTGCTGGGGGCGAGTGTCCGTGAACCGGCTGAGACGCCCTTAACGTATTAGGGGTCTCCACCTGATCCTTGAGGTTGATGCAGTCATCAGTGTTATGGCCATGGTCCTGGTAGAAATGGCAATATTTGGATTGGTCTTTCCGACTGGAAGGGGTCCGTGAAGGTAGGGGCCATTTGAGGGGGTAGTCCCGTTGGATCTGGTGGAGGACTTGTTCCATGAGAGAATTAAGGGGTATGTACCGCTCGAACCCACCGGGCGGTAGGGTTGATGCTGACCGGTCAGCGCGGGGAGGTCGGTCGGTATAGTGGGGTGTTTGGCTATTATACTGGGTGTTTCTGGGTTCTGAGTCTTTTCTCTTTTCTCTGGGAGTCAGGTTTTTAGTTATTGGATCCTGCCGAGCGGCTAGTGAATCTTCGGCATTCATGTATTTTTGGGCTTTTAAGAGTAGGGCTGCCATGGAAGCCGGGGGGTTTTTAGAGAGGGAAAAATGGAAATCAGATGACCGTAGTCCGGCCATGAAAGCCGTGAGGATGACCTTGTCATCGTTTTTCACCACTTGCAGGGCTTCAGTGTTGAAGCGGGTAACGAAACTGCGCAGCGACTCCCCCTCAGTCTGACGGATGTTGAGGAGTTGGGTTGTCGGGCAGCGTTGATGCTGGGCTCCGATAAAATGGCTAAGGAAGGAATCATTGAGGTGCTGGAAAGTGGAGACGGAGTCCGCCGGTAGCTGACTGAACCACAGCCGAGCTGACCCCTTCGGTGTCACGGGGAAAGCTCGACACATGATCTCATCAGGGAATGCATGGAGGATCATGAGGGTGCGGTAGGTCTCCAGATGGTCGACTGGGTTCGTCGTACCGTCAAAAGAGTCGATGGTTGGCATTTTGAACTTGGCGGGCAGAGGTTTGTCCCGGATGGAAGCAACAAATGGTGAGTTTGCCGTGGCGGAGGGTTTATGCTGGATGTTCTGCATAACCCCTTGGAGTTGGAGCTTCATGGCTCGGAGTTCAGCGTCCCAAAGGGGAATGTTGTCACCACCGGAGGGGAACGGGGGCTGGATGCTGCTGGCTTCCCCTTCAAGGGCTGGTGCCACGACCGATGGGTGTGGGGGTGGAGGTGGTGGGTTTATATGTGGGTGAAGAGGTTGCAAACCTTCCAAGTTGGGTGGATAGGGTTGTGGTACAGTGTGGCTCGGGGCTCATTCTTGGTTGGGTGGAATATCTGGAGGTGGTGGAGGTATGGGAAGGTTTCTTTGGAGTAAAGCGTTTATCAGGGCTTGGTTTTGCTCGGCCACACGGTTAATGCTGTTGGTTAGCTCGATGAAATATTGTGGTGGGTTGTTTGGATTGGGAAGGTCGGTCTGATGGTCGGCAGCATTATGGTGAGAAGCCATGGATCTAGCCGTGACCATACACTTTGATGGGTAGGAGGAAAAGGTTGTTGGGACAGGGTCTCCGGTGACAATGAGCACAACTGGCGCATGGATAAAAGCTGTTCCCACAAACGGCGCCAACTGATGATACAGTTTGTTCCAATGGACCAACTGATGATACAGTTTGTTCCAATGGATGGATCGGACTGATCCAAGCTCCTCAAGCCCATGCCCGAGTGATCAAGCCCACCAGATATCCTGCAAACAAGTTCAACGGGGAACGTGGTAGTCCCCCAGTGAACCCTCCGACGAGCAAGTTAGCAAGTTAGGAAGGGAAGTAGAGTGTAGAGAGAGATTGGAGATAGAAAGCTTAACCTTCTTCTTGTCTTCAATGTTTGCTTATATCCTTTGGTAATCATTTCGCTGTCCCTTCCGACCTGCCATCTTGGCCGAAAGTCTATGCTGTAGTTTACCTTGTTCAGGGTAAGGGGGTGCTGTTCCGACGGGGAGGTGTTGTCGTAATAAATGCTGTGATAGGCTGCATTAATGGTGATGTGCAGTGGCAATAACTTTGCAGATCTTTGTCTGCTGATGTGGCCTGTTCTTCACCTACCATGTGTTTGAATGTCATTGGCTCTTTACGCCATGTTGGATTCCAGCTGTTCTGGACTTCACCAGCTGGTTGTGTGTTGGGCTCTAAGTGATGGGCTTAGGTTGTCCATAGTGGGCTACGGCCTTTATGGGCCTAACCACGTCAAGTATCATCACCAAGTGGGGTGTGAGATCCCTCAGTGTCAAGAAACACTCCAGAGCTTGGGGTGTATGCTCACTCACCAGTTGCAGAAACATCAGAGAATAGTATGTCCATGTCATCGGCCAATGTCAATGGCTTCTCATGAAATTTGGCCGCATCAGCATACCTCTATAACAAAATATGGACAAATAATTACAAATATATAAATCATAAAGCTCAAGTACAAGTGAGCAAGAAAAAAAAAATTAACATAATTCACCGACCTGTAGCTTCAAATTCCACCAATCAGCAGATGCCATGATAGCTCCAGTCAAGGGATCTAACCCCAGCCCAGTCTCACCTCTCAATAGATTTTTTCAAAGACCCCACTCCTTTTGAAGGTATCCCAACGATTTTTAAGCTGAATGCGAACATATGACTTTCCAGTTGCAATTTTGAACTTGTTAATAACTGCTTCCCAACCAACCCTATCTAAGTGCGTACCAGGTCTATGACCTACTTTCACTTGCTCCACACAAAGTTTGACAAAAATTTCAGTAGATTTTGTGTCCCAATGTGCCTTTAAACCTTGTAAGGGTTTGGAGTTTTGGAAAGCTTTTCCCTTGCTTTTGTAGTTGTTGGAGATTGTGATGGTGGTTAGGAACTCATTTTCTATTAAACAAATCATAATAATATTTGTAATTAAATGTATTTCACTTGTTATGTGTGACTCATTCATACTAAGGGCTGGTTTAGGGTGTCCTAAAAAAGTGCACTTTTTGTCTTTTTGGACTAAAAAAGTTGAGAAAAAACTATGGAGGTTTGGGTTAACTTTTTGACTTTTTATGAAAAAATGTGTATTAAAAAATTGTATAAAAAGAGTGTGTAGGAGATGATTAGTGATAGGTGGGCCCCAGCCGTACAACCGGCTGGAGTAAAAGTTTGTTGGAAATTATTGGCTAATTTTTGTACAAAGCACTGGACGGTTTTGTTTGGCCTGTGGGGGTCATCACGGGTCCCCATTTTAATAATTTAAACCGTTCAATGTGTGTAACTCGTCGAACACTATGTACCTATAAAAAATCATGTTAATCAGATATCGATAGTTATCTGATCAGATTTATTTATTTTTCAATCATTAATTATAACACCATCCATTTGTTGTACATAACTGATTTGATCATATAGTTATCGATATCCGATCAATGTGATTTTTTGCAGGACATATAGTACTCGACGATTTCTACACATTGAACGGTTCAGATTATCAAAACGGGACCCGTGATGGCCCCCATGGGACGGACAACGGTAAGGTGTGTGTGAAAAATCACACCCAATCTTTTCTTTTTGCTGCACAGTCGCTGCCAGCAGCTGCTTTTCCATCAATTCGGGTGTACTTTTTTTTTGAAAAAAATTGATTTTTTAATTTTTTTTTGGGTGAATAGTGATATCTTTTTGGATTTTGGAGTAACTTTTTGGCTTTTTGGCTTATATAGTATAAGCCAAACCAGGCCTAAGTATACATGAAAGAAACACTATATTTAGAAAATAATAAATTACATATAAGAGATAAAACAATTTATACTGTAAAATAATAAATTGTGTATTTGATTCATATGTATATGCCACACATGCAGTTGTCTCTTCTGAATGTTACTCGCCATTATACAAAAAAGAAGTGAAATCTGGCACCTAATGGTCAACCTATGGCAGATAGAAATCTAATTTGCAAAAAAAAAAAAAAAAAAAAAAAAAAAACCAGAATTTGACATTGATAACAAATTAAACTATATCCTTTAAATTTTATCAATTTAAATAAATAGGATGGTAAGACTTGAACCTTAGACTTAATATTTAATGAAAAAAACACTTAACTCAGTTATGAACTGTATGTTTCTTTTGGACCACCATCTCTTTCACTGATATTGATTTTGGGGTAGAGAGTAGTACACTGGTTGTCCGTCTACCAGATCCTCAGATCGATGGAGTTGACGACCTCTAGTCCAGAGTGCTTGGGGAATATCTACTGGGTCAGAAGCAATCGTGCTCAACTACTTAGTAAAAAGATAAATAAAAAAATATAAATAAACAGACAATCGGACAGCATAACGACGCAAAATAAACATACAAAACACGGTTGGATATCATAACACACTGCTGGTGAACTGGATACACTGTTCCTCAAATACTGATCACTGTTTCTGAATCATTGCCCCCCAAGTCTAAATCTGGTACCCCACAGATAACTGATTCCCCAAAATACTGTTACTGGTGCCCTCAGGCCGGATACCAAAACTTTGCAAACTGATATGCGCATTCCTGTAGAGATACATTCTAAAAGCACATAGCAGGTAAATGAGAGCCAATACACCCCTATGTTGGGGTAGGGTTTCCCTATCATATTTTGTCAGGAGCTAGGGTTTCACTACGCACACAGCGGTTTCAAACAACCTATCATCGGTTAAGCAACCTGTCCTAGTTTGGAATGGTCACTATGGATTCCGAATATGCACTAGGTCGAATGGTCAAAAGGGGTGCCCCGGTAAAACCGGGGTTTGTGTTCCCATGCTGTCAGAGCCCATAACCGGTCAGCCTTATGGTCATGCCTTGACAAGACAAGCTTCCGGCAAACCGTTCAGGAATGGCAGATGGCAAACACGGTGTCCTAGGCGCACCAATGCACATGCAATGCAAAGAAACACATAAATGAAATCAAAACAAGATATCACGAGTTCGAGTCAAGCTCTCTAAATTTCCCCAGCAGAGTCGCCAGAAACTATAGACGTCCCCGAACGCCCCGGGAGGGTTAAGTCCTCCCGTTCTGTTCATATTGGGCTTACTACAGTTCGGACTCAAATTGTCACGGTTCTAAATCTGAACCAAAGAGTCCAAATCCGGCAAATCGTTTTTGAGAAAACAGATTTTTGAAAGAAGTGCCAAACATGGACTGCTTTGCCAGATACAGAGTCGCCACCTAAATATTTTATTTTGGGAAATTTAGGAAACCCTAACTCGGTGCCAAAGGCTATGTGTCCGTCATCACCAAAGTTGCCTCGGCTCGGGAACTTGGGTACGATTGGGGAAGATCAGCTATGAGCACCCCCTCTCGCCCGGTCCGAAGACCGGCCCTCTATTAACCATGATATCCATTTTTGAAAACGTTATGTGTTCTTATTCCGGTTATTAGCCTAGAATTACTATGTTATGCGCACAGCAAACAAGTATAGACCGAATCGCCCAAATTGGAACAAAACATTTCATGTTTGTTTTGAAAATGGTTTGCTACTCGTAAGTAGGCTAAAATGCAGATTTTGCCACCCTTAAGTGGGCTTTTAGAAAAGATGGTTTTGCCACTAATTAGTGGGCTTAAAACTCACAGTTTTAATGCATTATCCCAATTTAAGCAATTCGACCTCCACCCACAGGCATTCAAGCAGTTATATCACATAAGCAGCTAGCCTCATGGTAATCATGCTATTTATGGTAACACTCACACGCATGTGGTATGCTAAAGCATAACAGCTCACCTAGTACTCCAAGCCAAAACAGAAACCAGTTAGTAATCAAATGCATGATCCTAGTTCATGTTAAGTGGCTAATGCAACACAGGCAAAGGTGCAATCTAAACAGGCTCAGCTATCCTAAACATGGCATGTGAAATACACAGGTAGCATGTATTCAATTTGGAATTGAAAATACGATGCAGTTAGTATGATGTGCCGAGCCCTGTAAATGTAAACGAATGTATGGATGCACGCATGCTATCATACTATTATGCTAATTTAAATATGCCCTAACCTACCATCATAAGCAGATAAATAAAAGGGAGAAAGAAGTGGAGGTTGGAAGACATACACACCACTCACACACACTTATTACAAATGTGCCCTCACACGGAGGGACCAAAAGAATATACAGTCCCAAATAGTACAGTCCAAATACAGAATAAATTATTACAAAGATTCTAATTATCAAATTAAATCAAATGTAAAAAGAAGGGGGCCTCAGCCCTGCCTCGGGATGCGCGAATGATGCATGCTCGATCCGTCTTGCCCGGAAAGCCCGTACCATACCACTGCCGCCTCTGTTTTCACTGTCCTGCCTCTCCAAAGACTGCCAAAGTCCCAGGATACCTTATATGCACACTGCTTCAGACTATCGGCTGGATGAAATGGCCACCGGCCATGTAAAATATCTGTCGGCTGCTTATGAGGTTGTCGGCCACCAATATATTGCCAGTCGGCACTATGTACTGCCGGTCGGCAAACAATTCCTGCAGAATCTGGTTTTTGACAGTAACAAGGACAGACAGTGTATGGTATGGAATTTTGGGCACATGTAAGCATGGCCATGCCCCCTATCCTGTATGGGACTCAAGGAAGCATGGCCCTTGGTCCTTGGGCCACCAATTATGCATTTTGATGCATGATGGCCTAAGGGACCAAGATTGCAATTCAATGTAAAGATGCATGCAACACACAAATGAGAACCAAGATCCTATCATGTCCAAGTCAAGGGCCTTAGTGACATGAGAATTGAGACGTGTTTTGTCACTTGAAGTACAAACACCTCTTATCTCTCACACTTGGTTTGACACCCCAAACCAAGTAATGCAATGCATGTTATGCAAACATGGCTTAACAATGCAACATGATACTAAAATGCAAGGCACGCCAAATGCTATGCAACATCATGTTAAGTATACAAAATGCTAGAGCATACGAGACGCAAATGCAATGCAAACAAGGACAAATCATGTATTAGAACTATCATGCTATCACACTTAATGAAGCAAGTATGCAAAGAACATGAGATAAACATGCAAAAGTGGGCTTAAACCATAAAGGGGCAGACCTTAATCCACCCCAAAATAGTGGCCAAAAATGCCTAAAACCATGGACAAAATGTTCAACAAGCATACAAATTAATGGGCCTAAAGCTAAGGCACAAAAGAGGGTACTCCACTACCATTAGCAAGACCACCCATGGCATGAACCAAGCAACAAAAAACAGATGTTTAGCATGTAAAACAACCCCCAAAGCCCCTGATATGGCAGCCCAAATGCTTTAAATATGCAAGCATGCACAATGTCCATTTCAAAGCACAAAAGACCAATGTTTCAAAGTATGAAAGACATGACGAATGGAGACATATAAGCATGGCATGGGGACCGAAATAGCATGTTGAATGACTCCAAATCACCTAAATAGCCTAACCAATGCATGTTCATGGATCACATACTCAAGGCTTACAAGCCAAAATGCAAAGCAACCATACCAAGCATGCCAAACATGGCAAAATCAGTGACTAACAGACCTAAAGCATGACAAATCATGACCAAAAGCTTCAATAAGCCAAGCTAAAACATGAGGATATACAAGGCTAAACCCATGGCACATTTCTAGGCAAAGTAGAGCATTACAAAGCAAGTATAAGATGCATGCTAAGGGCTGCAAATCCGACCAAAAACAGAGATATAACATGCTCCAAAACATTCAAATAAGCTCTGAAATGAAGGCATATAAGACTAAAAAATGCATGTTGTCCTCTAGGCCAAAACAAAGGGGCAAAGAGGGACAAAGGGGAAAGGGGTGTCCCTCCCCTATACAAGACTTCAAACCACCTTCATCACCACTGAAAATCCACTGGATTTCAGTGGTGAGGAGATCAACACAACAACATAAGCAAGATTTAAGGAAAAGGGACCAAAAGAGGCCAAACAAGGCCTAAGGGGGAGATTTCGACCCCCAACCACAAAACACCCTTAATGAAAGTTCTAAAGCATAAAAATATAAGACTTTTTCATGTTAAACACAAAGCCTAAATCAGCAAGCAAGACAGGTAAAAACTTGTTGCAAAAATGGGGAATCTAAAGTGAAGTGCTCACCCTTGAAGAAACCTTGAAGAGCAGTTGGTCCAGCCACCCTCTATTGATCAAAATCAGTCCAAATGCTCAAGAAACAACCCTCCAAGCCAGCCAATCTCGAGCTAAGGTGTGATAGTGTGTGTGTGAGTGCAAAAGTAAGGTAAAACTACACTTTTAGGCCTAAAAACACACACACAAGAGGAGAGAGAGGGAAATCTAGAGAGAGGAGATATATGGCAGATATATAGATACACAAGCTCTGGTTTTTTTGTTCAAAAATGGCTAACCCCTAACAAAGGGAGAGATATGATGCTTATATAGGCAAAAACAAGTCAAGAAGCTTAGTGGCTAAGCAAAGGAGAAAGGGTCAAGAGGTGCAAAGGGGTCTTGGCTTCTTGGAGAAGCTAAGACAGTTGGCCAAGCTTCTCCAAGAAGCTTGGCCAAAGGGTTCAACCTTCTAGAAGGTTTGGGGGTTCAAAGGTGCAAAGGGGTCACTCCCATGCACGGGGATGAGTGATGGTGCATTCCAGCTGGCACAGCTGGCATGCACCATGTCTCAGGGGTGCAAAGGGTGCACGCCGGCCACCAAAAGGGGTCACCGGCCAAGATAAGTGCCGGTCGGCAAAATATAGTGCCGACCGACCAAAGGTTTTAAGAAAACACTGCCGATGGCACAAATGTGCAGCCGGTGATGGTAAGGGAGGGCCGGTGGGGGTGTGGGGATGGCCAACAAGCCATTCCCTGCCCTTCAAGGCAAACACACAGGTGTTTGGTGCCAAAACCACACACGAAGCAGTCGAGTCAGGAGGTCCTGAGACGAGGCGTGCTGCCAAGGCCTCCGAGAACTCGAGACGAACACAAACACGAATAATCACCGTGTGTTCGAACGGTGACGTCCAAGTCTTGAGGACGGTCAAAAATGGGGTGTCTACAAGATTCTGGGTAATTTTTCTTCTATGTAGCATTGACACAAAAAACCCATTAAAAAAACAAAACCAAGGTTTAGAGAAGAAGAAGAAACTAATAATATTATTTAAGCACAAAATTCAAACAAAGACTCAGATAGATGGTCCAAAAACACAAATAATTTCAGATTTTGAATGTGCTAGGTAGAATTGGCTGCATTACTAAACTATTCTTTCTATGTTGAATATTTCAATCATGAAAGTTATACTATTCATCTTAAAAGTCACTAGCAGGAGGAAAAAAAAATAATTTGAACAAACTTTTAACATCAAAGCATGAATAAATTTTCCCAAATTTTTATTATTATGATTTGTTTAATAGAAATATCACAGTAAAATTTTTAACTCCTACACAAACAGAGCATTAATAAACTAACTCCTACACAAATTTTTAACATCAATATAAATTTTCCCAATTTTTTTCTAAACCCTAACTATTCTTATTTTCTCCAATTTGAACAAATTTGAAATACATATATATATATAAATAACCAAAACAATACATATATATATATATAAACATGCATGCCGAGCAAGAAAAAGAAAAATCAAAGACGAAGGAAACGAACTAGAGTCGGAAAGAGAGAAATAGAGAAACAGATCCAGAGTCGGAAACGAATTAGAGCCACACGTCGCCGGAAACAAACCAACGCCGGAAACAAACCAGAGCTTCACGTCTCCGGAACTGAACCAGTGTCGCAACTTGCTGCTGCGTTGCTGTGTTGCTACTGATCTCTTGCCAATGAGGAAGATTAGGGAAAAAAAAAGAATATATATAGGTGGTATAAGGGTAAATATTTCAAAACACTTAGGACATTTAAGTCAAATGGCCCTCCGCGTTTTACCTGTGAGAATCTAAAGCTGGTTTAACCAGCTTTTGAATTTTAGCTTTTTTCACCTTGTCTATAATCTGCAGAAGTTGAAGCTGAAGCAGATTCAAGGCTACCAAACAGCTTGAATTAGCTTTTTTTAAGCTAAAAGCTAAAAGTTGGACAAAAAAACCTACAACAAACACCACCAATAAATTGCCACATTATCATCTCACATCAGAATTTCACTCATCTACCTTACATAACATGATTACTACCGCCTCTCTCTCTCTCATGATTTTGCTTTCTGTTCCCTTCCTCTTGCTCCGTCTGCCACCAACAGCTCACCTGTAACCACAGTTACCTTCCTCTTGCTCCATTACAAAAGTTTACCCGCAACTCTTCCATAGATATTTAGAGTGTTGACTTTCGGTTCTTCGATAATCTAAACCCAATCCCCAAATATTCAAAGCTTCATCGGAGAAATTCAAAGGAAATTCATATATATAATGATGAGTTATTTGTATTTATATATTTAAGTTTAAGATTCTGAAAATGGGTTTGTAGGATTCTAATCTCTTCTTGGTGATGGCGATTTCAAAGACAAAGCTTCAATGTCATGCTTGATTTGCTCAAACACTGTAATTAATAATAGAGATTCACTCTGGGAATCCATTGTTTCTCTAACTCTAACTCTAACTCTAACCACCCATTGTAGCATTCATTTTTCAATTGAGATTATAGGATTTACAAATATATTATCAGAAGGTTCTATAATTGTAGATTCTAGATAGAGATTGACGATAAGGGAGATAAACAGGAGGATAAAGAGTGTTAAAGATCCATACCAATGTGAACTTGGCTATGGAAGTCAAGTATGGATGCTACAAACTTGCTGAAGTTTTTCAAACCTAGGGTGGCTTGCCATTAACTTTGGTAGTTGGTTGTTACCAAGCAGAGGTTGGCAAGCAGAGGTTGAGTTTGGCTCTCCCGTTTGTGTATAAAATGGGAAGAGTTGTGAGCTTAAAAAATTAGAGAGAGACAAACAGAGGCAACAAACACAAAGTGTATAATCTGTGTAAGAGAGTGAGAGTGTTACAGAGAGAGAGAGAGTAAGGTGTGAGTGTTATAAACTCCCTCCAGGAAAAATTCTATAGTGGATATCTCTCCCATAGACGTAGGCTATTACTGAACCACGTAAATATCTTGTCTCTTTTCTGTGTGTGATTGATTTCTGGTGTGCCTTAATCCTAACAAGTGGTATCAGAGCAGCGTTGGTCGATTTTTGGAAAAAACAGGGTGTGTTTTTTCAGAATTGCCCAGAAATCAAGTTGCTCAAAATTCACTTTTGAGCACACAAGAAGGAAACTCTCGACAAGAGAAGTCCAAAACTACAAAACTGAGCCTAAGACGAAGGCGTATGCGCCCTTACGCACCAACTGAAAAAAAACGCGTGAACACCAGTCTCAGGCACGTGCCCCATACGCTGTTTACAATACCGACGCGTTATCTCAGTCTCAAACATGCCCTTGACGCGCGGTGGGAGGAAGAAGGAGAGTGCACTGCGCGTTAGCGCCACATCAGTAGCCAAGTCAGTGCCACGTGTTTGCCAAGTCAGTGACACGTGTCACCACGTCATTGCCACGTGCTCACCACGTGTTTGCCACGTTAACGCACATATCTGTCACGTGTCGTCCACGTCAGCACACGTGTCTGCGACGTGTCGTCCACGTCAACCGTTGTTGACTAGTCAACCAGCCGGGTTGACCCAACCCGGCCCAGAAGCAGAGGGTTATCTGGTGCTACGTGGCTACAGTACATCCGCTAATTTGAATTGTTGAACTTATTTTGGCTAGATCTGAGCCATTTGAAGTCCAATTTTGGCGAGCCATTAGTGGTTTCCAACTATTTGGAGTATTCCGGAGAGATCTGTATGGTCAGATTTTTGAATCAGAGTTTCTATAAAAAAAATAAGAAGACGATGGAGGAATTTACATCAATTTCAGGATCCATGATCAAATTTGGACAATGGATAGACCAAAATGTGTTCCACCATGTCGCCCGGGAGATAGATACATATGTCCTTTGGATAATGTTAGAAGGAATGTACTAGTCAAAGACCGCCCGAAACAAAGCCTTAGTGATGAGAATGCTTGTAATGTCTGTCGCTGAGCACACTAGTGAATTTAAGAATCTGGTAGATTATGTTGAGTTGCGCAAGACTTGAGTTAATTAAGATGGTAAAAGGACCATATCATGCATGCATGTCTATTCCTTTACAAATTGAGCATGATTTCCAAGAATTCTCTCATGGATGTTTGAAATTCATCTTAATTTAGGGAAATCATCAAGTTTCAAGTTGTTTTGTGGCATTTGATCTTGTTTTGAGAAGCTCAAGATCAAGAAAACCCACGCATGTTATGTTCTTAAAACATTCTTAAAGTTTAAGTTGAATTTTTGAACAATTGGCATGCTTTTGGGCAATGATTTCTTGAAATGATCCTTTAAACATGTTGTTTTATGAGTTTCTAAGTGTTTTCCAGAATTTTGGCCCAAGAGGATGAGTTTTGAAGTGTTGAATTTGAGTTTTGAGCTTGAAGATCAAATTTGGAAATTCCAGAATTTGCATCCACGCTCGAGCGAGCACTCTGAGTGCGTACACTTCCGCTCAAGCGATCTGAGTCACGCTCGAGCGTGAAATGCAAGCCCTCAAAAGTTCTTATGTTTTGCAGCACGCTCGAGCGAGGGAAGTCACGCTCGAGCGAGGATCTGAGTCTCACGCTCGAGCAAGGATCGAGCATCCATCGAGCGTGAAAAACAAGAAACTAGTACTTTTGTCAAAGTTTACAGTCCGCTCGAGCGAAGGAAGTCACACTCGAGCGAACCTTCACATTTTGCATGTCCGCTCGAGCGTGGACCTTATTTTCAGCAAGTTTTGGAAAATGTTTTCTAATGCAATTTTGCATCCTCATTCCATCCTAGGCATTCCTAGGCCATGATTAAGACCCTATAATGAGGTTAAGGGCTAGAAACATGCTAAGAACAAATTAAATAAGTTATGTACAATCCGAACGTGTGTTTCAGGTGTGTATTTGTTATGTGTTCATGTAGGTCACGTGCCATAGACCGTTTGATTAGCCTGTTCTGTCTGTCTGTACCTGAAGCCAACTGTGAGTAATAACTTAGTAAAGCTATGTTCAACTTAATTTATTTTTCGTATGATGAATTAAAACCTATTCTCTGAAATGATATGTTCTATACAATAAAGAGATGAAGACCCGGATGAAGAGGGTGTTGAGCAGGGAGAGCAATCCCCTCAACTAGAGGTAACTGGGCCTCAGTTGCAGAGATTTGGAAGAGCTACCGTGCCATCAACCAAATATCCCGCTTTTCAGTATATTCTGATTACTGATGAGGGAGAGCCTAAAAGTTTTTCGAAAGTAAAGAGTCATACAGAGAGAGATTGTTGTATGCTAGCCATGAAGGAGGAAATGAGTTCTTTGCAGAAGAACCATACTTATGAGCTTGTTCCACTTCTAAGAAGCAGGAGGGCCTTGAAGAACAAATGGGTGTATAAGTTGAAGAAGGATAGCAACGGTAAAATACTGCAACATAAAGTTCGCTTGGTAGTCAAAGGTTTTGGGCAGAAGAAGGGAATTGACTTTGATGAGATTTTCTCCCAAGTTATGAAGATGAATTCCATTCGAGTAGCTCTGAGATTAGCAGCTCGCTTGAATTTGGAGGTAGAACAGATGGATGTCAAAACTGCCTTTCTCTATGGTGATTTGGAGGAAGAGATCTACGTGAAGCAACCAAGAGGATTTGAAGTTAAAGGGAAACAGAATCTGGTCTGCAAACTGAAGAATAGTCTCTATGGCCTGAAGTAGGCGCCGAGACAATGGTACAAGAAGTTTGATTCATTCATGGTGGATCACAAGTACACAAGAATAGTAGTAGACTAGTGTGTATATTTTTGAAGGTTTTTGGATGAAAACTTCATCACCCTACTATTGTATGTCAATGATATGCTGATCATCAGACATGATATTACTATGATCAACAAGTTGAAAAAGGACTTGTCGCAGTATTTTGACATGAAGAATTTAGGTCCAACACAACAGATTTTGGGCATGAAGATTGTTCATGACAGGAAAGCCAAGAAGATATGGCCTTCACAAGAGAAATATGTTGAACGGGTGATTGAAACGTTTAACATGAAAGCTGCCAAGCCAGTCAGCACACCACTGGCTAACCATTTCAAGATGACAAAGCGTTCGTGTCCCACGACCAGCTCTAAAAGGAAAGAAATGGAGGCAATCCCTTATTCTTTTGCAATACGAAGTTTGATATATGCAATGGTGTGTACCCGGCCAAATATAGTTCACGCAGTTGGCGTTGTGAGCAGATTCCTCACCAATCCAGGAAAGGAGCATTGGTAGGCAGTCAAATGGATTCTTCAGTACTTAAAGGGAACTTCAAAGATGTGTCTATGTTTTGGGGGAGCTGAACCAATTTTGGAGGGTTTTACAGATGCCGATATGGTGGGTGATCTTGATGGTAGAAAGTTTACATAAGGATTTCTGTTCACCTTTGTAGGGGGAGCTGTTTTATGGCAGTCCAAACTACAAAAGTGTGTTGCTCTATCTACAACAGAGTCAGAGTACATTGCTGCCGTAGATGCTGGAAATGAAATATTGTGGTTAAAGCGGTTTCTCTAAGAATTGGGTTTACAACAGGAAGAGTACAAGGTACATTGTGATAGTCAGAGTGCAATTGATCTGAACAAGAATTCCATGTACCATTCATGTACAAAGCACATTGATATCCGATATCATTGGATACGAGAAGTGATGGAAAAGTAGCTGATGAAGCTGGTGAATATTCACACGGACAAGAATCCTTCTGACATGATGACCAAGGTTGTCATCAGAGACAAACTCGAAGTATGCAAGGACATTGTTGGAATGGACTTCCAGTAAGGATCCTACTCCCCATAGGTGTGGAGGGGGAGAATTGTTAAAGATCCATACCAATGTGAACTTGGCTATGGAAGTCAAGTATGGAGGCTACAAACTTGTTGAAGTTTTTCAAACCTAGGGTGGCTTGCCATTAACTTTCGTAGTTGGTTGTTGGCAAGCAGGAGGTTGGCAAGTAGAGGTTAAGTTTGGATCTCCTGTTTGTGTATAAAATGGGAAGAGTAGTGAGCTTAAACAATCAGAAAGAGACAAACAGAGGCAACAAACATAGAGTGTATAATATGTGTAAGAGAGTGAGAGTGCTATAGAGAGAGAGTGAGGTATGAGTGCTGTAAACTCCCTCCGGAAAAAATTCTATAGCGGATATCTCTCCCGTGGACGTAGGCTATTGTCAAACCACGTAAATATCTTGTCTCTTTTCTGTGTATGATTGATTTCTGGTGTACCTTAATCCTAACAAAGAGAAAATCAGATGGCATAGAGGTGTAGTAAATTTTTTATATGGGTCCCAAAAATAGCTAATGTGTTGCTCATTCAGTGTTGCCCGTAAATCACTTCTTTATGAGAAAATCATGAACAACTTAATCCTTTACTTTATATATATTGCCATGAGTATTGCTAATAACACTCCATTATTTACTTTAGACCCCTTACTTTTTTGAACCCTCATCACCAAAGTTTCTCCCTACATTTTTTTTCTTTGGACCCAACCATAACCCCAAAAATACTCTCTATTTGAACCCCACCTATTACCATAAGCTTTCTATTGGCAACTTTCCTTCTTCGCCGTCGGCATCACTCTCGGCGGCCCCCACAAACCCTCTTCTGCCACACCACCATACCAACCCCTTTTTGCCACCTCTTTTGTACCCCATTGCCAACAAAGTTGCATCTCCAATGGCTTTCTTGAACCCTTTATTTGCAACAGCCACCCTTTTTGCAATTTACCCAGATCTGGTTTAGCAGTTTGTGACTGAACAACTATCATTTGTTCTGTAGCATATGTCCGAACTATTGCTATTTGTTCAGTGGTCCACATTGCATAGATTTGGTTTGGCAATCTATGATTAGACCACCAATATTTGTTTGGTGTTATATGTCCGAATTAATACCTTTTGTTTGACATTGGTTTTTTGAACCAAGCTTTACAACTTCAATCTCTCTCTACTGTATCCCTTTTCGAACCAGGCACTAACAATCCACGCCATGTGAAACCCTAGTTGCAAAGAGAAAGAAATAGTGAATCTCGATCATAATCGATGATCAATCAGTTGATAAAGAGATAATGGAGCTTGGCTATGATGATGGTGGGTGGGGATGGGCTGATAGGTGGCAAGGTGGTGGAGGTATGACAAAGGAAAGTTGAGGAGGAGTGGGCAGTAGCGAAAGGCGATAAGAATAAGGAATATTGCTAGAATGCATCGGGCAGAGTTGTGGTGGCTAAAGGTTAGGGTTTTGAGAGGTTAAGATTAGGGACAAAAATGAAATTTTGTGTTAGGATAAAATTATAATTAAAAAAAAGGTCCAAAGAAAGCCTTGAGATGCTATTAGTAGCACTATATCACTATCTTATCTTATTTTGACTGAATCACAATATATATATCTTAACCTTCACATATCATTTAGCTCCCTGCTTTTTATTTTTTCTCTGCTTGAATACTCACATTGCATGCAACTAATTGTAGAACTTACACACATATATATATATACACACACTAATGGTTGAGTATACTGTTAAGACCCAACGTCTTCTTGGGGTCCTGTTCACGCCCATTGACTTGCTTCGATCCTCTAACCTGTAACTGTACTTCCTCTTGGGATTCACTTCTGTCGACGTGTACTGATCACTGTGGTGAACCCCTTAGGTGCCTTCTATTGTGTCTTGCTGACACTTGCCTCTTATTCTGGGCACTAACATCGATGACCACGGGTGAGAACGGAGGTATCGGATGTAAAAACTGGGTTTGTACCTCGAACTTCATCATGATCTGCAACTCTACTACTTTGTTGAATAGATCTTTTACCTCTGCATTATAGCGTAGACATCAGTCCTTCCAAACTTTAATATTGTTCTCGTTGTAATACTTATCTTGGCCCTGATCTTGTGTCATTCCATTGCCCCTTGTCGTGCTGTCATTCGCCCTTGAATTTTGACTGTTGGTGGCATCGTCCGCTTGTGGATCTTCTTCTTGATTTTCTCCACCATTCTGGTCAGCTCCTATGCCAAGATTGATATGTTCCTCATTCTCACTATACAAATCGTCCCTAACTTGCGGATTCTACCCATTGTGTGCAACGTTAGCCATTTATTCCGACTAAGTTCCCACAGACGATACCAAATTGTGGGTGTTGAAATTTGACCTCATAACCAAATCTCATCTCATCTTTGAGATTCAGTGAACAAAGTCAAAGAGCAAGCGGTAGGATAGAGAAGCCCAATACTTATACATTAGAAGATAGCAAACAACAGTGGCTTGTTTATTCAGGAGCACTCAAGTCAGTCAATTTATCTCTCAAACATAATAACTTAATTGCAAAGCTCACAACGTAAAACATACTTTAGACCTACTGGGGTGCCGTCTTTTTATAATGAATAGTACCCTCGTCCCTTAGAAGTCTTACTTCACAGGACTCTATCCCTTACAATGACATCACTTATCAAGACTCCTCATATTAAGATTAGAACAAAGTCATTTAAAAGTCCATCCTTACCCAAACAGGCAGTCCAACATCACTAGGACTTTTGGTCACACCATATCTTAGTAATCCAAGACAACCCACATAGCACCTCGACTAATGACTTAGGCCACGTGGACAACCCAAAAATATGTCCACACAAGAAGTGGTGGCAAGTTGGTAAAAGACCCACATGAATAAATCTATCGAGAAAAAAAAGCCCATAAAAGAAAGGCCCAATTAATTTAAACAAAAAAAAGAAAAGAAAAAGGGAGCCAAGTCCACAAAAAGGCCTAAGTGCAACTAACCTGTATATTAAAGGGTTAATTACACTTTATGCCCCTGTGATTTCATGCGGAAACACATTACCCCCCGGGATTTATAAATGTATTCATAAACCCCTAGTAGTTTGAAATGATGTGCAAAATTGACGGGATTCGTTAGACTTAATAGCACGTGGGCCAAACGCGTCAGAGAAGCATGTATGCACTGGGATTAAGTGTTTTGGCGTCAAATTTGAGGCTTAAATTGACCGATTTGCCCTTCCAATCTCTTATAAAACCATTACACCACCAAACCCACAATTTCTTACCCAAAAATCTAAAATCACTTCCATTTTTGAGGATGTCATCCTCTCAAGGCTCCCACTATAGTGGACACAACTTAGCTCGTACATGCGACTGTGGCCAAAGATTTTTGGTGAGAATAGCTTGGACAAATGCAAACATTGGAAGAAGATTTATACGATGTGCAAACTATGGGGTAATCACTTCCAGTATTTATTAATTAAGTAATTAATGTATTTATTTTTTTATGTTCTATAATAGTTAATTACAAATCTAAATTTATTTATTAAAATTTTTAGATTTATCCTACTTGTGAGTACTTTAAGTGCATTGACCCACCATTGTGCCGTCGCTAGCGTGATCTACTACCAAGACTTGTGCAACGAGTAAATCATATAGAGTTAGAGGTTGAAAAAGCTCAACAAAAAAAAAAAGTTGTATCAAAATTTTTTTTCCCCTAGGAAGCTGGATACTGTTTTTATGCTATGTTGCATGTACTCTAAAATAAATAAATAAAAGAAAAAGTGTTATGTAACTTGATATGGGGAAGGACGATATGTAATATGGAATACTATTTTGAGATATAAATGAAATATATTTGAAGTATTACAAAACCTGTTAACTAACAACATTTGAAAACTTGTTCATTAAGCATGTTCACCAACATTTTATCAATATTTCAATTACAAAACATGTTCACTAACAACATTTCAACTTGTTGAAACTATTGTTTTAGCAACCCCAAGTAATAGGCCTTACAAAAATCACCAAAATCAACATTTTAATCACAAAACATGTTCATTAACAACATTTGAACCTATTGAAAATATTGTTTTAACTATCCAAAAATCACCAAAATCAACATTTAAATCACTAGAAAATTGCTTTGTCTCTAATCCTTCGACCCCTTTCCTCTGTCCTTTGCATTCCTCTCAAGTGCTGCAAATGCCCTTCCAAATTGGGGCATTTGTCTACCAGATGGTGTAAACAGATTGGATACTTGTAGGGAATGTCAAAAATATTACAAATAATGTGTTATGTTTATGCAATATTACAAATAATGTGTCAAGGCCTATACCTGAGAGACTAGAGGCATATTTGGTTGGGATGCAGAACTAGTAAGCCCTCTAGCTGATGCACTTCCACTTGCACTTGTTCCATAAGGCATTACAAGTTGTGTTTGAGCTATACCCGGATGGTATGCAGTTGGATGAGTAGTGGTAGCTTGTTGGGATGAAAATGGATGCGTGGTAGCTGATTGAGATGAAGATGGGTGTGTGGCAACTTGTTGGGATGAAGCATTTGACAACTGTATTTCATAAAAATTGAAATGCACAAAATTAAACAATTGAAATTGATATGAATTTAATTGGTATAGAAATAATGCATTAAAATAAATTGAAATGTACCTTGCTTGGTTGATTTGCAGATTTTCTAAAAATGGTGCTTGGTCGACCCCTGCTCTTGAACATTTTAGATTTTTTTGGTTATATACTGGACCTTTGTATGATCTTTTGTTGTGTCGAAAACCCATATACTTTGCACATTGCACATTGCACTATTTTGTTCTTTCTTAACACCTTATGTGGATTCTTGGGCTCATCAGTAGCTTTTTTCCTATTTTTTTTCTAGGACTTCTTGTTGGGTTTTCTATAGTAAGGAGGGGCTATGGCTTCATATCCAGTCTGAATCCAATCATGTTCCCTTGGCATAAGCTTTATCATGAAAGAATATGTCCTCAAGTATGTCTCCTTGTGTGGGATGCCTTTGGGGTTACCAAGTGCGCTTGGCAGTTCAAACTCCCAATCTCCTGATCTAGTCTCACTAGTATAATGTGAAATAGAAAATGAGAGTCCAAATCCAACAACTTTTGTAAAAAAATCCATCTTATTGCAAACATTTGCTGAAAATGGACTACATCACCAGATCTTAGATTCAAAACCTAATCTTTTAGGAAAATTAGGAAACCTGTGACTCGTGCCAAAGGCCATTGTCCGTCATAATCAGAGTGTCTTGGCTCGGGAACTTAGGTATGAGAGGGAAAGATCATTAATTGAGCACCCCTACTCACTTGATCAAAAGATCGGCCTTTACTAAGTCATGATGTGGTTTTATAGTCAATATATGTTCATATCCCGATTATTATTAATGCTAGCATTACTATTTGAGGCAATCAAGTATAGATTGTGTCTCCAATTTTGGTTATGTTTTGATTTCGTACATTTTAAAAAGCCTTTGTATACAAACTCGATGGTGTAAGAATCAATCACATTCTAATACAAGCAACACAACCTCCATCCACTAATATTCACACATATATCTCATTTAAGCATTTAGCCTCATAGTATAGTAATGGATATGATAAAGGACATATACACACAATATGCTGAAGTAAGGAAATGCTCACCTAGTACTCCAAGAGAGCCAAAAGAATGTATTAGAGTATGTATGATCCTATATGCAAATAACTAATGCAATACATACAGAATGACTCTAGGGGTCCAACTTACTAACAAATGACATATGTATCATTTCAAATCATTAGGTGGCGCATATAATCCAGTTGGAAGGAATAAACCCACAAATGCAAATAAGTCGAACCCGAATCTATGAAAAATGGATATAAGTCATGAATATGATAAATAAAACATGATGCTATGTATATACGAAAAACATGTAAATAAAAGGGATCGAAAGACGTAAGGTTGGAGGATTATTACAACAATTCAAATGAGAAGAGAGGGTGAATAAGGGATTATTACAACAATTGAATAAATAAATAAATAAAAGACGTGGGGTTGGAGAAATTATTACAATAATGAATATATTAAGCCAAATTATTGCTGAATCTAACAAATCATATTAAATGAATAAAGAATCTGATTACCAGCTCTAGAACCACCTAAGAGAGCAATCCCTAGAAACTGTTTATTTTGTTCTTGGGAAAATCATCCGGCCAGACATAAAATGGATCAGCCGACTGTTAATACGACCGGCTGAACACTTCTTCCAAGGTAAACTTAATTTGGTGCAGAAGGTCCAAAAATAGAGACAAAGAACACCTTCCAAGGGATGCTCATCCCTTCTACCTCTTCTTCTCACATAAACACTTAAGGAGGAGGTAGATGGACCTCAACCTGCAACAATAGTATGCAACAGATATGTACAACAAATATTTTGCAATAAATCAACAAATTAAATAGATTAAAGCAAGATCAAATTCAAGCCTAAGAAATAGATAGGAACCTATATCATTTCTTTGTCAATAAGGGTAAGTTAATACCAAAATCCATGCTATTAATTGAAAAGAGTAGATTAATGCATATTATTTCTTAGTGAAAGTTTTTCTCTTAAAGCAAAGGATTCATCAAAAGCCATTCAGAACTCCTCTTTTATTCATGGAACAAGGATGTTTCCATCCTTTTTCATGTTCACAAATGATTGAGAAGGGAGATTTTAACACTCTTGACCTAGAATCTCTTGTTTTACTTTCGAAAATAATCAATAAAATGGAAAATCACAACCGTTTCAACATCAAATCTCAAGAATCATCCAAGTAATCTCATGAAACAACCACTATTACTCACTAATATTGAGCATAGGTTGAAACACATGGTTGAAACACATAGGTTGAGTATAGAACAATAATAAAGCTAAAAATGAAGAATAAGAGGGAGAAAGATGATGAACAGTGTAAGAACTTCACCTCCTTGAAGAGGATGAACTCTTTTGTTCCCAAACTCTCTCTTGGTCCCAACCACTATTACTTACTAATATTGAGCATAGGTTGAAACACATGGATTAATATGCTTAGATGATAAGATATGCGAGGCGAAGACGTGTAACAAGAAAGAAATCTATTCTACATATCAAACTTGTGAATGGATGACTATTTTTTACTCCCAATCATATCCACAAGGTTCCAAATATATGCAACAACAATGGATCTTAGCTATGGAAAGCAAGAAAAGAACAAGAAAACTATAGGAAAAAGAAGAAAAACTATAAATTCAATGGATGAGTGGCTAATTTCTATCCCCAACCACATCCCTGAGTACTTCGTATATGTTTACAACAAGTACAGAATAATAATAGAGCTAAAAATGAAGAATAAGATGGAGAAAGATGATGAATAGTGCAAGCACTTCATCTCCTTGAAGATGATGCACTCTTTTGTTCCCAAACTCTCTCTTAGTCCTAACCACTATTACTTACTAATATTGAGCATAGGTTGAAACACATGGATTAATATGCTTAGATGATGAGATATGCGATGAGAAGATGTGTAACAAGAAAGAAAACTATTCTACATATCAAGCTTGTGAATGGATGGCTATTTTTTACTACCAATCATATCCACAAGGTTCCAAAAATATGCAACCACAACGGATCTTAGCTAAGAAAAACTATAAACTCAATGGATGGGTGGCTAATTTCTATCCCCAACCACATCCCTGAGGACTTCCTACATGTTTACAACAAGTACAAAACAATAATAGAGCTAAAAATGAAGAATAGGGGGGAGAAAGATGATGAACAGTGCAAGAACTTCACCTCCTTGAAGTGGATGAACTTTTTCGTTTCCAAACTCTCTCTTGGTCCCAACCACTATTACTCACTAATATTTAGCATAGGTTAAAACACAAGGATTAATATGCTTAGATGATGAGATATGCGAGGAGAAGACGTGTAACAAGAAAGAAATCTATTTTACATATCAAACTTGAGTGAATGGATGGCTATTTTCTTCTCCTAATCACATCCACAAGGTTCCAAAAGTATGAAACAACAATGGATCTTAACTATGGAAAACAAGAAAAGAACAAGAAAAGAGACATAACTATAGAAAAAAGAAAAAAAAAACTATAAACTCAATGGATGGGTGGCTAATTTCTATCCCAACCACATCTCTGAGGACTTCCTACATGTTTACAACAAGTACAGAACAATAATAGAGCTGAAAATAAAGAATAAGAGGGAGAAAAAATGATGAATAGTGCAAGAACTTCACCTCATTGAAGAGGATGAACTTTTTTGTTCCCAAACTCTCTCTTGGTTCCCTCAAGATCTTCTATATGTGTTTTGGAGTGTCCAAGAATCTCAGCAAGAAGCTTAGAAGCAAGCTTTAATGGTGTTTGAATGAGGGAAAGTGAAATCAAATAGGTTCAATATGGTGAAGGAGGGGAGAGTTCTCAAACCTTGTTATGAGCCTTGGGCAAAATTTCCAACCCTTAGAAATGAGCTATCGAGCTTTATTTATAGAATTTTTGATGTAAATATCTGAGATATTTGTGGAAAATGTGCGAAACAAGCTGAAATTTCCGAAAATGCTCTGTACCCGGACAATTCAACTGGTCATACCATTTGCTGTCCAACCAAATGTATCTTGAGTCGGTCATGATATGTCGTCCAACCAGTCAGAAAATACATTGTTGGATCAACAAGGTAAAGTTAGCATAAATTAAAAGGAGAAATAGGTATTTCGGAGGATTTCACCCCTTCCATTCATTCCCACTACAACATTTGCTCGGTCCATTTGAAAGTATGTGACATTTTGATTTTGAAAAGGTGAGCCTTAGGACATTTTGGTAATGTTTGGATCTACATAACCAAACCCATTTTGAAAAAGGTTTCTAATTGGTCGAAAAGTATTTTGGCCAAAACAGGTACTTGGATGGTTTAAAGTTTGAACCTTAGACTTCTTGTTAAAGGATTCATAAGACTAGCACATCTTAGCTTTTATCATTGGGTACCCAAGAAAGAGTTCCCAAGTCTTAAGGCTGGTAAAAAATTGGGGTGTCTACACCTTGCTGACGTAATTATGCACATAAGCTTCAGGTTTCTCTTTATTAAGGTATATACAACTTATGGCATGTTTACAAGGTATACCTGTCAGGTCCTAATCCCTACACCCACATGTTCTTATCCTCAAATCTACTATATGAGTTATGTTATAACAATCCACTTCAAACTTCAAGTCACTTGCAAAGCTAGCAAAGCAATTCCTAGCATTCACTTTGTTTGACTTTAGTTTTTGCTGCACAATTGAACAAATAGTGCCACCATATTTTTCCATTCTAGTTTTCTTCACTTGTATTCTATTCATGAGTTTCCTTCTAATCCACTCCACCATTAAGATGATTGGTTTATCCCTTGTTGGCAAAATGTACTTGTTAAATGATTCAGTCAGATTGTTCACTAAAATATCACCATTGGATCTTGTGTTGGAGTGAGACCAGGCCTGTGATACCCCAGTTCCGTAATATGTTAATTGGTCCTTAATATGAGTATGATTATGTGTTAATATGATTTTGTGTGCCATTATGTGAAAATATGTGATTTTGAATTTCTATCTGTTCACAGTAGGAATAGCTGTTTGATTATCTGCTTTGGAAATTAAATTGAGGGCCTTATCGGCCACAGAATCCGAAATTGATTGCGCCATTGTGATTAGCGTAACTTTTAGAGCCTACGGTGAAATTTGATTGAAAATTGATTCGGATCAAAATAATTAGATTCAGAATGATCAATTTAGTGCTCCATTATCTACTATTAAAATAATGACTTAGTGGGGATTTATGTAAAAAGGCACTACACCCAATTCACTTATTTGAGCTCAAAAATCAGAATTTGTGTCTTAGAATAGAGAGAGAGCCGGCCTTGAGAGGAAATGAGGCATCTTGGTGTATTTTGGCTTATAATTTGTGAATTGGGAAGGCTAGGTGCAAGACTTGGCCACAATTGAGAGAATCAAGGCTCCTAGGTGAGTAACCAACCATTGACTCATGGATCTTTTTGTTTGTAATTTGTAAATTCAAGGTTGAATGATGATAAAGAATATGAAATGAGTTGGTCTTGAAGAATTGGGAGTCAATGTACACATGCATGTAGGAGATTGCCATGGATTGTGTGTTTGAGCTTGAAATTTGCATGAGCTAGCATGTATAATGTTGAATATGGAGGTTTGGGCATCAATCTTTACATGCATGTATGATTTTCATGGATTCCACAACAATAAGTGTCACTTGCATGTTTTGAAATGGGATTGAAGTCAAAGATTTGCATGCTTGTTTGATTATAGAAGATATGGAGCCTATATAAAGCTTGAATGCATGAAATTGTTATGTTGAAAGTGAATTTGGTGTAGATTGGGACATGCATGTAGATGATTTATGAAATTGAGCTCTCATATGTTGTAATTTGATGCTTGTACCATGTTAGCACATGTTTATGTGAAGTTTGAGCCAAAATCATGCATTTAGAGCCTTTGAATGTCAAGTTGAAGCTCAAGAACACATTCTGGATTTTCCAGAATTTTGATGTCCGCTCGAGCGGGAGAATCGCTGCTCGAGTGTGAAATACGGGCTCCCAGCATATTTTTGCAGACATGGTTCCCGCTCGAGCGGGGAATTTGACGCTCGAGCGGGGAGCTATGTAGACAGACTTTCCGCTCGAGCACCCGAGTTCACGCTCGAGCGTGAATATGATGCAACCAGCACTTTTGCAGACCTATTGGGTCCGCTCGAGCGGGGAAGTCCACGCTCGAGCGGGGACCCTGTTTTCTGAAATTTTGTATGTGCGTTCTATGTTTCGTTTTCCGTTCTCTTTCACTCTTAAGCACTCTTAGGCATTCATTGAGCATTGTAATTGAGTTAAGGAGATAAGAATGAATCCTAAAGAGGAATATGTAAATTAAAGAACGGATTGAATCATTTGTGACCCATATGTGTTATGTGATGTGTAGGGTCAAGCTCCAGGGCGAATCCACAAGCCGATCACTGTGAGTAATATCTGAAATATGCTGTTGTCCAATTGTTTACTTCTATGTAAGTTTTGTAAAGTTCATTAATTTGAATGGTGGACAAAGTTTGATTTGAAAGTCTGAAAGGCCTAAAGACCAGTTTGAAATGAAAGTCTGAAAGGCCAAAAGGCTAGTTTGAAATGAAAGTCTGAAAGGCCAAAAGGCCAGTTTGAAATGAAAGTTTGAAAGGCCAAAAGGCTAGTTTGAAAGGCCAAAAGGCCAGTTTGAAATGAAAGTTTGAAAGGCCAGTTTGAAATGAAAGTTTGAAAGGCCAACAGGCCAGTTTGATATGAAAGTTTGAAAAGGCCAAAGGCCAGTCTGACATGAATGAATGAATTGGGCCCAAGGCCGTCTGATGTATAATGTTCCAATGTATTTTCTTTATTTGATATTATTCACTGGGCTTTTACTCACGCTCATTCATGTGTTTGTAGGTGAGCCAAGAGAGGTCCAGACCCAACCCCAGTGAAGTCTGTATGGAACAACTAGGTTTTGGAGAGTCAGCCCATGTGTCTCACGCACGAGACTCGCCTTTGCCTTTTTGTCATTTTGTTCTATGTTGTCATGTTGGCGAAGTCTTTGAATATGTCTGTATATAGTTTTCATGGGTTGACTTAGTTTTGAATGATCCTATCTGTACAGAACTTTATGGTACTGTATCTCTGTTGTGAGTTATTAATGTATATATATATGGTTTGTTTTGATGTGCCATGTAAGCACGGCTCTATGGACAAAGTTTTAAAATTGCTTTTGTTTGGCCCCCATTAACTTTGTTAAAATACGTTTGGTTTGGTTTGAGACCATAGGTAATCTCATGATTATTAGCCGGTTATGTCCTTAACCCATGGGGGCGGGTTCGGGTCATGACAAGGCCCATGTCTCAGGGTTTTCTTGCATCGACCACTCATTTGGTTTATTCTCTGTGTCCAATTCTCTCAACTTCTTCATGTGATAATCAAACTTCCTAACTGTCTTAGCATATGCAGCTTTCCACATCAGTTCCCTTAGGCTATGTTTGATTCCACAAGACTAATAGTGAGGTATTAACAATTCTATCAAATTAGTGTGGTATTCATAATCTCATCCCTACCCCATTACTAATAATCCTACAAATTTGTTGGATTAACTATCCATTGGATTAATAATCCTAAAACAAAATGTCAAAACAAACATAGGATAATTGGGCCCACGGATTAATAATCCTAATCCCATGCTCTAATCCTTCCAATCAAACATGCCCTTAGGGTGTGTTTCATTGGGAGGGATAAGGAGGGATTTTTCACTATTAGGATTGTAATCCGGAGGAGGCTCTTTATCCGGCGTTTGTTTTTTTTTTAGTCCGTCGGACATGGAGTCCAGCCGAACTCCTTATCTCCCATATGGGGGACTATTGTATCCTAGGCTGGGATGTGGGATAATTTTCGGGGGACTATCCACTGTTGGGATTAGGTGATGAAATGACCATTTTGACCCTCTACTATGTAATTATGTATTATATTTAGTAAAATTCAATAAAATTTAAATGCCTCAATTTAAAAATAAAATAATTTTGTTTAACTTTTTATTGATGTTTTATTTATTTAATTTTTTAAAATAATTTTTTATAGATATTTTATTGATGTTTTATTTTAAAATTTTGTTCATAATTTATTTAATTTCATTATTTAAATTTTAATAGATGTTTAATTTAATTTTATTATTTAATTATTATTATTTTTAAAAATAAATTTATTTAAAATTTTAATTAAAAAAATAACATATATTTTTATTGATATTTTATTTATTTTATTTTTAAAAAATAAATTTATTTAATTGTGTAAAAAATAAAATAAAATAAAATTTTATTTAATCTAGCTAAAAAATTAAAATATTAAAGATATGTTTAATATTGTTATTACTTAGTAAACAATTAAAAAAAGGGTAAAATAGTTCTTTGTTCATTTATCTTATCCAGTTCGTCCAACCAAACGTTTGATTCACTAAAAATAGTCCTTTCTAGACATCTAATCCCATGGAAAAACAAACACAGAATACATATCCAATCCAACCAAATAGTCTGGGGGATTCACAGTCCCAAGACTCAAGTTCGATGGATTCTAATCCCCCTTTATCCAGTCTGTCCAATCAAACACACCCTTAGTTCTTTTCCCTTGAACTTTTGTCTGAAGTTGGTGTAGAAGTCCCTCAAACAATACCTATGCTCAACATTAGGAAAAACCTATTTAAATGTGTGCACTAATCCTCTTTGTTTGTCTGAAATAAAGGTCCAGACAATGTTAGTGCCATCTTCTATGTCCTTTATTAATTGGATAAGAAACCATATCTATGAATCCTTGCATTTAGCCTTAACTGCAACAATGACAGTGGGAAACATGTTGTCATTCCCATCAAAGCCAATGGCTGCTAAAAGCTGACCCTCGTATATGCCCTTAAAAAATAACCATCCAACCCAACAACAGGCTTGCAATCTTGGAGAAAAGCTTGCCTCTGTGCATCAAGTCTAACATATAACCACTTAAAAACAGGTGTAGGTTGTCTATTAGGCATTTCCACTTGATCATCTTCTTCTTGTACTATAGGATTGTCCAATTTGATAACTAAACAACTGTTTGGATTATGATGCTTCATTGTCTCACAATAGTCTCAAAGTCCAGTATACTGTTTCCTCAAATCCCCTTAAATTGTTTCTTTTGCTTTACTTTTTGCTTTGTGCACTTGGCACTTACTTACATCAACTATTAGTTCTCTATGAATGTCATTTTGTATGGCTAGGATTTCTATATTAGGAGAATTCTTCAATCTTTTAAGGTACTTTTGTGATAAATACCTTGATGTGGCTAGACGGTTGTCATAAGTCGTACTATAGGAATGAACTGGTTGTAAGTTTTTAATTTAGAATGTCTTCTTATTTTGCATTAGGGATGCATGAATTCTAAAACCACATTCTTGTTTGCAAACTGCAGTAATCCTTTTATTTTCATTTCTAACCCACTTTAAATCATATCTCTGTGGCACTTACCATTCCTTCAATGCATTCATAAAAACTTGTGCATTCTTAAATCTCATCCCCACTTTTAGATCAAGTTTGACCATATCCACATCCTCATTGAATTCTAGAAACCTATCCGATGATCCATACAAAAGTATGCATATCAAAATCTTAATCTAAATACCATTTATTAGACCCCTCATCATTTGGTTCATCTCCTACGTTTGATTCAATCCCCAAATTTGTTTATACATCCACATTTGATTCTATCCCTACATCTTTATCAATATAAGCAAATATATCTTTATCTTCACTCCCTTATAACCCATCATTCATCTACTATAGATCTGTGCCGTGACAATCATCAGAGTCATTCATTTCCCTATCACCCCCATCTTCACCTTCTTTCATTTCAGCCCCATTTCCCTTTTCATCTTCTTCCATTTCAGTCCCATTTCCTTATTTATCTTCCAATTCCTTTTGTGCTTTTATTTGTGGAATTTGTGGCCCTCTTATTGCTTCCCCATTTGGACCTAACGCCTAAAGTGACTCATGACCTTTCTCCACTTATTAGGCAACCACATTAAGACCCATATAATGGTATAACATATCAATTACATCCTTATTTGAATTCATCTCCCTAAGACCAATGTCCAGTATTTCCCCAGGAACTTTGTAATATAGTTAGCTAGTAGAGGGATAAGCTTGCTTCAAGTACAACTTTTGAAAAAAAGAAGAAGCCAAACCTATCTGGATCAAAGTACTGAAAGTAATTCACTTTTCCTCCCTTATACACTATATTTTGAAGCTTAATAAAGTAACCTCCATGATATAACTCAACACTAAAATCTGTTGCCGTCACATGACCCTAAATAATGCAAGATACAAAAGACAAAAACAATACATAAAAAAGCACAACAAAAAATAGATAACAAACAAACCAAACTATTAAACAAACACATGGGTGTTGCCATCACTAACTATTAAAGACCACTGTCCTGACTTGAGCCTAAACAATATAACCCACAAATAATACTGAACAATAAACAAACCAAACAAAATTATGTTGCCATCTATTTAGCTGGAACATTACAACATACAAAAGACAAAAATAATACATAAACAAACCAAAAATCTAACAATAATAAACAAACAAAAAATCATCATTCCCATTTTACATATAAAACATAGATATATGCAATGAAGAAACAAACATATGGGTGCTTACATTGACTCCCAATATGCAACAAATAGTTGGGGTACTATTGTCAACCTCACCTCCATGTACAAAAATCAGAAAAGCCGAAATATTTACTCATTTTTACATAAAAAACAAAAACTCCCAATTTATTATTCGAGATATACCTATCTTCATGCATTTAAGTCAAAAAAATAAAAATAAAAATCAACCCATTATGGGGATTTATGATGAAACACTGAAACCCCACAACTTTATCAACACACACAATACAAATCCTAAAAAAGAGCTAACTAAAAGACAACAAATCGTAACAAAAAGCTAACAAAAATACATCGTATAACAAAACCCTAACAAAAACTTAAACAATATTATACAATAAATATAGAAAAATCGTAACAAAATCTACAAATATTCACATAAAACATCAAATATTGAATAAATTTAGGGTACTTTGATCGTTACCTTCAGTAAAATTTCCAAATGTAGCTTCTTTGTAGCCTCAATCCCTTGTTATTGGTTCGATTTAATCCAAATCCTTTCAAACCCTAACCTATGCATGTATCTCACCATCATTCTCTCTCTCTCTCTCTCTCTCTCTCTCGCTCTCTGTGAAGTTCGTAATCAAGCAATTGAAGGGACTGCAACATCTAAATGCTATAAATATCCAAGGGTATTTTGGTCATTTCATTACTCCCGTCACGTCCCGTCACTTTTGCACGTCACTCCAAACTACAAGAGGTTTATGAGTACATGTATAAACCCAAGGGCGGTAATGTGTTACTGTATGAAACCATATGAGGTAAAGTGTAATTGACCCTATATTAAAAAAAAAAAATCAATTAAATTCTTTGGGGAATCCATGTATTGTCTAGCGAGAAGAAAAAAAAAAAAGTATACAAAGCTTGAAAGGTGGCTAAAAGAGACCAAGACCAACAAATAGTCTCATCCATGATCTAAAGAGGGTTAGATAAAAGTGCCAAGTTATCTTGACTTGCACAGTTAAGAAAATTCACTAGTGCAAGTCACGAGGAGGCATTTGTTGGCACATAAATTTCAACCAGATTTATGTTCAAATTTCAAATATGGTCAATCAGTTAATGACATGTATAGAACCTATGATAGGATTGTTGTAGGTAATCACTTCCTAAAATGATCAATTTAATCTGTTGAAATGCATAAATAAAATAACGTCATACCTTAGTGACATTATTCAAGATACTCAAATAACATGTGGAGCCTACGAAGGAGGACACTTGTAGAGCCTCCCGAAAGGACATCACATGGGATGAAATCCAAAGGATCAATACGGTTAACCGAATTACGATTAATCAAATACGATAATGCCAAATTCAAGTGGTATTATCATTCCATTTGAAATTCAAATTGAAGATGAGACACTTTTATCAGATGGATGGCCCTCTATAAATATGAGGATCATCACATAAGAGAGGAGAGAAAAATCAGAAGTTAGAAGATTAGAGAGAGAGAGAGAGAGAGAGAGAGAGAGAGAGAGAGAGACAGATGGAGAGAGAGAGAAATTGGGAGTTAAAGAAGTCTTTACAAGAAAGAAGAAGAGAAACGAGAGAACACACGAGAACACACTACACTGCAAACATGACAAGCAATAGGTAAAGGGTTCCAAACCCAATGATTTTAGTTTGTATCTATGGGTTATAAATCTCTACAATTTCAATAAAATATTTCCTTTCCTTAATTTGTCTTCTATTAATTTTTCAGTCTTTTTTAATCAGAGCTTTCGTTTGATTGAAATGTGTAATTAACGATCTAAAATACAAATAAAAAATAGGAATCTATTAATCAAATAATCAATATTGTTTAGTCCAAAAATTAAACCGTTGACAGTTGTAACATGAACAATGTGTTAAAACACTTCATGTTTCGAAATTTGTGTCTACAATGTTTTTCTAGTTTAACTTTTCTCTTTAAAAAAAAGTTAGGTTAAAAAGAAAAATGGTCACATTTTAGATTTTAAACTTTAAAAAGCTAATTATTAATTATTTACAAATAAATTTCAACTTTTCACATTGTACCAAACACTTTTGGGTAATGTTTGGTTTATTAGGAAATAGAACGATCATTCTATCAAAATATTCATTCTTATGTTTGGTTGAGTAAATGGTTAATGAAAATTACATTACAAATGAAATAATTATCCACCATTGTAAGAGAATGATCATTCCATAAGGAAGCTAAAGTAATGATCATTACATTCCATTATCTCATTCTAGTGAACCAAATAGAGCATTACAACTTATTCAAAAGCATTTTAAGCATTAATACAAAACTCCATAATTTTAAAAACTAACTTTTATGGTTTTTCCTTTTGAACCTACATAAAAATTAACCTTGGCTTATTTTTTTCTTTAAAATATCTTATATGTAAAATACAATTTATATTCTTTGTTTTGGGAATTATCAAAGCCGCTAGAGATATTTTGCCTTTCAATTGATACCACTGACTTAAATTCCTACCATTGGTTACTTTCTTGAAGTGGTGACATTATTTTTTTGGGCAAGATTGAACTTGAGCCCCACCTAATTTCAGCCACTAACCAAGTCAGGGTTCACTGAGAGCAAAACATGCAAATAACACAAACTAGGTGATGGACCTCCTTGTGACAAACATGCGTTTATTTTTATTTTTATTTCTTGTTCAACTTGATGGTTTAGGCACATACCAAAATATGACAAAAGAAGAAGAGAAATTATTTTCCTTAAGTGGAAGTATAGTGAAAATTGATTATTGAGAGAACTCTACGAGTGACTCTCTTTGCTATTTCATGTCCATAACAACAATGGAGACGTAGGAGGACAAGACTTTGGAAGGGTGGACAAAATAGAGAAATGCTGTTGAGGTTGTGTGATTGTTGGGTTTTTGCCAATTTAAAGAAAAACTTTACAAACAGATAGAGCGTTGGCTATATAGTATATATTTTTGTATCATGCTGGACAATTGAGAAATATGTTCAAAAAGATGAGCATAATTAGGTACGTGCAGCATGGGCAATCAATGACACTACTATGAAGACGTGAATTGATCTCACTTGAAGGTGATGAAAGAACCAGACTCAGTCCAAAAGAACTTGGGTCATAGTTGGGAGAAAGGTACATGACTACTACAAAAACAGTAAAAGATCACACTTTGACAAATAAAAATAGTTCACTTTTATTAAAAGTGTGATAAAAAAAATTAGATTGATATTTTAATCACACTTAATTTGATTAAGCGTGATAATATTTATTTTTTATGTCACTTTTCAATTAAGTGTGATTATATATATATTTTTAATCACACTTTCTAATTAACATGTAATTAAAGATCACATAAGAAGAATTAAAAATATCACACTTTTATTAGAAGTGTGATTAAAAAAATTAAAATGATTTTTTAATCACACTTAATTTACTATGTGAGATAATATATTTTTTTAATCACACATTTTAAATAAGTGTGATTATATATATTTATTTTACTACTGTCACATACACACAATCAATTCCGAAATTAAATCCTAAGAGCATCCCCATTATTTCTCTTATAATATTTTTTGCTATTATAAGGGTTAATTCTTCAGAAATTCCTCTCCCAACAAATCCCTTGTACCATCCCTTAAATTTAGGAATGCTATAGTGGCTCCCTATTTGTAAGGAGTCACTGTAGCTTCCTTATATCTGAGAAATTCTTATTTAATTTCG
The DNA here is from genome assembly GCA_036172215.1 of Camellia granthamiana. NCBI lineage: Eukaryota > Viridiplantae > Streptophyta > Magnoliopsida > Ericales > Theaceae > Camellia > Camellia granthamiana. Next base: position 80,106,328 of record CM069908.1, on the reverse strand, counting down.
CTGAAGGCGTGAAGGAGAAGTCCCTCTAGATGTCCCCTCAGACATCCACTTGGATGTCCGTAAGTGAAGAAGAAAAATGCTCAAAAATACCTTAATCGGTCGACCACCCGGATGTCCGGCCCCAACCTTTGCTTTCGTTGCTTTCCTTTGTAATTGAGGGCTAGTTTGGCATGTACTAAGGCCTTGTTTGGGAAGACTAAATAAGTGCACTTTTTATCTTTTTTGACTAAAAAATTGAGGTTGAAAATATGGATGTTTGGGTTAACTTTTTGACTTTTTATGGAAAAATGTGTAATAAAAAATTGTGAAAATTGATTTTTAGAGAAAAATTTGAATTGGGAGTTGTGCAGCCGTAATTGTTGACTTTTGGTGAATAGTGTTAACTTTTTAACTTTTTGAGTAATTTTTTGGCTTTTTAGATTATTTGGTATTCCCCAAACAAGGCCTAAATAAGCCAAAAAGTCAAAAAGTCACTATCTTATTTAAGTCACATCATCTTATTTAAATCACATCACTTCTCTAACACATCACGTCAAACTCAATCCAAACCCAACCCAAACCCACCAATAAGTCAAAAAGTGCATTTTTTTAGGACATCCCAAACCAACCCTGATTGACTCCAGCTCTAGTGCTATAAAAAGTCTCCAGATATTGTTTAATTATTTTATTATTAAAAAAATATTTAAATTTAAAAATAATTAAAATAATTATTTTAATTGAATAGAGGATTTGTTGAAGGTAGATAAAAAAGAAAATTTTAAAATAAGGAATAAATTTTTGAATAATGTGCAGGATCCCCTTTTTAGGACCCCTCTTGATTTGATTGGTTACATATTTTTTTTTTTTTTTTTTTTTTCAATCACCCCGCCACGTGTGAAAGGGTGGTGGGAGTGGTGATTTGAGGGTGCCAATCACCACTGTAAATTTTTATGCTACGACACACCCACCCCTTATCTCACCCTATTCAACTTTTGTCTCACACTCATCTCTTGCTTCTCCACTACGCCGCACTCATCTCTTGCTCTTCCACTATGCCGATCACCATCGCCATTACCTGTAGTAGCCTTGCCGGTCGCCACCACCGTTAGTAGCCTTGCCAATCTCTACACTCCTCTGTATCAAATGATTCAACCTCTCTGCAATCTCTCTTTTCTCTCTCTGCGCCATCATCACCGCCTTCATATCTGTCTTCATGGTAAGCACTCTCTGCCTCTCTTTCTCTGTGTATTCTATGTGTTCCTATATATATATATATGTATGTTTATATAATCTCCTTCATTTTTCCTACAAGAATGAGGAATTTAGGGTTTGGGACACAAGAAGATGAAAATAAGAAAACTGAAGATATTTTGTTTCCTTATATATGTGTTTAATATTAGAAATAAGGATATATTCATTTGATTTCCAACAGATGAACAATTTGATTTGATTTGATTTTTATATTTTTTTTGATATTGGAACTGCTCATTAGCTTGTTTGATTGGTTCTTGTAATGCTTTTAGAAAATAAATTTGATTTATGATTCCTATTTGTGTTTTACATGATACAACTTTGGGGACTCTGCCTCTATGCCTTCTGATCTGCCCCTATGGATTACCTGAAAACCTATCAGCTAACATATACAAAACAATGACAAGCAAATTAGACTGTATGCTTTATATAATAAAATAGAATAGATGGGTCATCATTTTAATCTATGAAAAAAGAAAACCCAATCTGCTCATATTTATTGACCTGGATACCATACATTTTTAGGTGTTAGCCTCCAAGTGTTCTGCACTTGGCTGGTTAGTTAAATGAATTTTCATAATATCACTCTTTGATCAGAATTTCAGAATGCTTTTTTGGCTCCTTTGTTTGTTTATTTTTTATTTTTATTGCATTGATAATCCAAATTAATGTGGCTGGAATAGATGTGTACTAAAATAAGGCATTTCAATTCCATCAAACCTTAGAGGTGGTGCATTTATTGTACGCATACTAGATGAGGCCTCGTATAAGGTTTATTTCATGTTGTGGCCACAATTACCTTACGTGTTCTGTTTGTTATGATAAAGGATATGGACATATGACCCATCAACTCCAGCATCAAGAAATGCGACCATCTACTGTGGAGCAGAGATCATGTCACTTGAGTGGGATTGTAAATCAGACCGTTTGGTATTTAATTCAACATCATATGAACATGTTTATTCATTTTCATGTTGGAGGATGATGTTTGATTGTCTGAAACCAGAAATTCATGGTTGTAATTTTAACTTCTTTTTTTTTGGTGGCCAAAAGTTTCTCATAGGCATTGCTGATGAAGGCATTAAAGCATGGAATGTTGATGCAAAGAGAGTTGTTTGCGATCTCAGCACAACTAAAGCATTTCCAAGGTTATGATTGGTTAATTTGGACTTGCCCAAAAAAAAGTTTAGTGATTAACTTTCTGCTGTATGCTTAGCTTCATGCATTTGGTGTACTACAGTATCTTGGATCTAAAATGCAGCCCTGTGAAACCAATTTTTGTTTCTGCAATAGCATCCAGAGGGTACATTCTTCGTAGACTTAATATTATTCTGAGTGTCTATATCAAATTCTTGATTTCTGTGAGTGGGAATGACAATTCTTTTCATGGTTCTTAGTTTACATAAAAGTATCATTTGTTTGCGTACAATGAGACTAAGGCTGAAGAGGATATGGATTGAATTCTTAACAGTACAGTTTTAGTCCCATTTTGCAACTTAAAGTAATGGATTTTGAAGAACTGAGTGGTAGATGTGAACACATATTAGATGCTATTAGAAAATTATGTTTTCCCTACTGTGCTTGTGTAGGAAAGCATGCATTCTGCATCAACAATCTCTATCATAAATATTACTCATTAAAAAAAAAAAAAAAATCATGGTTTTGACTAATAATACATCGAAGGCTTTCTTTTTCTCTTCCTTCATTATTAGCCCAGCCCTTTGCCCCTATTGTTTGTAGTTGCCTTCTTCCTTGAGCCATTACCACTTAAAACTTATCTCCCTTGGAACCTAAGGAAGTTTATTTAGCTTTCTTTGATTGCTTGAATTGAAATATTAATCAAGTTTTATGTAGGGATTTATGTTTGAGGTCATTTCAAGGCTTGAGTAGGAGAATGTATCTCTTTGCTAAGTTGAGTTCTTATACAGGACATTATATATATTGACTGATCATAATTGTTGCCTTATGTCGTTCTGATATACCTTGATATACCTACTTACTGATGGATTTTGCATGATTAAAAAGTTCAATGCACATGTTTGCTACTATTTATTTGAATTAATGCAGGAGATTCTTTGACTGACACTGTATGGGTGAACGTATCTTTCTTGTAACCAAGGTTTTAAAAAGCGGCCGCAACCGTTACGTAACGCCGTTACGTAACGGTTTTGGCGGTTACCGCCACCCGTTACGGCCGCTTTTGCAGTGTGATTGAGATTCACAGGTGTGTTGGCCGTAGCGGCTGCCGTAGTGGTCGTAACGGTGCCGTAATAGCCGTAACGGCCTGTTACGCACCGTTACGTAACGGTTCCAAATTGTTTCTTTCGGAAAAACACACAAAAAAAAGCTGAAAATGAGGAAAGAGGGATAGAGAGAAGAGGGAAGATAAAGAGAGAAAATGGAAGAGCAAGAGATAGAGAGAGAGAAGAGGGAAGATGAAGAACATGTTATTGATTTGTTGAAACTGTAAGACCTATGCTATTCTATTCAGCTGCTATCACTAAACCATTTTGTTTGTGTGTGTCTATCTATATATTGTTTGAAAATAATAATAATAATAAGTATGGTCATTATCTATTTGGCTTGGTTAAAATATGTATGTATATATATGTATATTTAGGCTCTTATTTATTCTTACTTTTGTCATTGTTTATCTTATATATAATAGTTAGTGATTGATTTTTTGTATAATATAAAGTCATTAACTATTAAAATAAAATGTAAAAAATTTAGTTTATAGTGATTTAAAAATACGAAATATATTGGATCATACTTAAAAATTTACAAAAATTGATCAATATTTTTTTTTAATCCAATAAATATGATCATGGAAAAAAAATATGCGTATCGGTAAGTTTTTTTCAAATTGTGCGAAAAATAAAAAAATTCACAGTTTCGGTTACCGCAACCGTTACACTACGGCCTTTACACCCCGCAACCGCAACCGCAACCGCAACCGCGTCACCGCCACCGTTACGGCGACTGCAACCGCTTTTCAGAACCTTGCTTGTAACTAAATCTATTTGTCCATTGTACTGTATATTTTTGTCCTTTAAGTACTATTGTAGTTGGTTAAATTCTGTCTATTGAGTTGCAACGTTTATGTAACTTACTAATTAACTACTTGTGATAAAAAAATTAAAAAATAAATAAAAACTCACACCAATCCCCATCTTTAATCAATGTTTTTAGATGTTATCATCATACTTGTTTATTATTTATGTTTTTGGAATATGAATCATTCTTAGGACCTAGTTTTCTTTATAGCCATGGCATGAGTTATATGGATAAGTTGGGATTTGCAAGTTTAACTATCTAGAACATGAAAACATGGAAGGCTATGGTATGCCCTTGTGTGTCCCACAAATTGTACATTAATGTAGAAAATCAATTTGTCTTTGACAGACAGTTATTATGTCTTAATATTTCTCAACTTTATTGAAGACAGTCCTTCCCCTTGGTGAAGATCCTCCAGCAATTACTTCCTTATGCTTCAACCATAACGGGAAAATTTCTGCAACTGCTGCAACTGATGGAATGATTCACATGTTCGGTATCCTTATAGTATTTGATGTTTATGTGTGATGGTTATTATATTTCTTAAATTAAGTTTTACACATTTTGCTTTTGAGGCTCAAATGTGTTGCTGCTACTATTCTTTGGTACACCAAGTAAAAAAACATGAAAAAGGAATCATTTTCTTTCTTTTGGGGCTTCAGAGTTGGGGGGGGGGGGGGGGGGGGGGCGGCTGGCGAGGAAGGGGGGATTAAACATTTCTACTTTGAAAGGAAACTTGTCCCCAATCCCATGCTGCACACAAGACATGAGCAACAAATGTATACATCTTAATTTGGCAAAGATATGTCTGTCGGACTACAAATTACTGGGTGGCCGGCTCATGATTCTGCTATTAGCTCTGTTCTTTTTGGGCCTGATGAGACAAGTGTTTTTAGCGTGGGGATAGATAGAAAGGCAAGTGCCTCTATTTCCTCTTATTTTAGCTCGGAAAATTATAATATTATGTTTCTATAAAGTGCTTTATATAATTTTTCTTTGCCTAAAAGTTTTTTCTGTGATATGTACATGTTGCCAGGCTTCTTATACTTGTGACTTGTTCAATTGTAGGTACCATTGGATATTGTCAGTCATTGATCTAACATTGATGACTGCATACTTGCTTGATCCGATTAATTCTAAAATAAACACAAGTCTTGAAATTGTAATAAACATGTAAATTTGGTTGGTTCGTACATTTTTAAGCAATTTGAGTTACCTTAAAAATATTTTGACTTTTGGAAAATTTTTTGTAAAGTGCTTTGAAAATTTATGAAACTACCCAAAAGAGAAAGAGGACCAATCCAGTTTGGAAAGTAGTTCAGGTAATTAATATCATTTTCTCTAATTTTATCATACTTATATTTATGTTAATGACTGTTCAGTTTGATCATAACACATTATATCTAGTTTCTAATAATAATGAAAATGCTTTCATGTAGTCCCCATAACAAATAGTTAGTTTATTCATATGCTTCTAGTGGTTTCTGAATTAATTTGTGCTTTCATTTTTCAGGTTAAAAATTTCTTGGAGAGGTGCAAAATATGGTCAAAGAATTCAAGAACTTAGTTTTTCAAGTTTTTTCATTTTTTAATATATGTAAGCATAGTTAAAAACTTTTGGGTAAATTACATTGACACCCCCTGAGATTTATTTTTATTACAGTTCCTTTCTTTACCTTTTGGAAATTACATTTCCCCCTTAAGGTTTAAAGTTTCATTACAGATTCTTTCCTCAACAATTTAATTTTTTTAAATACCAATTTTTCCCTCACTAGGTAAATTACATTGACACCTCTTACATTTTAGAAATTACAATCCATTTTCTAAGATTTAAAGTAGCATTACCAATTGTCCTCTCGGAATTATTTGAAAAAAAAAATTATTTGAAAAAAAAATTTGTTAGTAAAATTTTTAAATTTCTATTTAAAAACCAACGTAAACTCATTTTTTGATAGCGGATGGAATTAACAAGGCTAATTCCAAACTCTGCTACAAAAAACTTCACCATTTTCCCATCGAACACAGTCCCATTATCAACAGTTATAGTTTGTGGGATGCCAAATCTATGGATTAAATCCTTGATGAATCCAATGATCTCAGTCTGGTCTACAGCCTTGTATGGCTTGGCTTCGACCCACTTAGTGAAGTAATCAGTGGCTACTAAAATGAAACAATGATGCTTCGAAGAAGGTGGGTGTATTTTTTCCATCATATCCATGGTCCATCCTCTAAATGGCCAATGCTTCACTACTGTATGCAGGTCAGTTATGGCTACATGCCTTATTGTGCCATGCTTTTGACATGCCTGGCAACCTTTTCCATATTCTATGCAGTCTTTAAGGATAGTTGGTCAATAGTAGGAATACCTTCGAAGCAACCATCTCATCTTCACACCAGGCTGATGAGCACCACAGATGCCTTCATGAACCTCAGCCATAGCTATTAATTCTTCTTTTGCATCTAAGCATTCTAGCAATAAATCATCTCCCTCTCTTTTGTAGAGAGCATTACCACACATCATGTATTGCATAGATTGCAATTTAATTTTTCTGCTAGCCTTCAAAGATAGGCCAACCAAATACTGCATTATTGGATGCCTCCAATCTTGTTCCTGTAAGTCATTATGGTTGACTTCTAAGACTACATTTCTTTTATTCAAGGGTGGTATTAATTTCTGATAGGTTGTTTGGCTTATGTCCCTTTGAGTATTTTCCCTTCTTTTGAAATTCAAAACTTTCTGAGCCACATCATTAGCTCTATTATTCAAGAATCTTGGGACATGAGTTACATTTGCTATTTGAAATTGAGAAAACAAATGTAATGCAACAACATAGTATGTCAATATGCTTATACTTTGACATTTGAAAATCCCTTTCACTTGGTTAACCACCAATTGAGAATCTCCAAATATGTCAATTGCATGGACTTGTAATCCAATAAGAATTTCCAGTCCCACTATTAAGGCTTCATATTCAGCTTGATTATTAGAACAAGTAATTTCATCCACTCTGAAATCATTTGTGGTTTCTACTCCTTGTGGTGACTTAATCACTATACCAATTCCAGTTAGGCCATTGGCTTTCGATCCATCGAACCACATTTGCCATGGCTCAACACTACCCATACCAAGTTCCATTATCTCTTGGCTTTCTATTTGAGATGGATGGTCTGCCAAAAAATTAGCTAACACTTGTCCTTTTACTGCCTTTTGGGGAACATATTCTAAATGAAATTCTGATAAGGCTAGTATCCACTTGCCAATTCTTCCCCTTAACATAGGTCTAGATAACATATACTTAACCGAATCTATGGTTGCAATTACCAAGACAGTTGTAGGTAAAAGATAGTATCTTAATTTCATTGCAGCAAAATACAATGCAAGGCACAGCTTTTCTACAGCTGAGTATTTACATTCACAAGAATTTAAAAACCTACTAAGGTAATAAACGGCTTGCTCCTTGCTTTCTTCATTGTCTTGGGCTAAGAAAGCTCCCAATGAATCTTCTGCTGCAGCTATGTACAACTTCAAGGGCTTATCACCCTTTGATGGCATCAGCACTGGAGGGTTGGCCAAGTAGGCTTTGATACCTTCGAAAGCAGTTTGATGCTTAGCTGTCCACATAAATTCCTCTTCATCTTTCAGCCTTAACAAGGAAGAAAATACTTTAGTTTTCCCTGCAGTGTTAGAAATGAATCTTCGAAGAAAGTTAACCTGTCCAAGGAACCTTTGTAATTCTTTTTTACTTGATGGAGGCCTGGCTTCGATGATGGCTTTGGCTTTATTCTAGTTAATCTGTATTCCTTTCTTGTGTACTACATAGCCCAAGAAGTTTCCAGATGATACGCCAAAAGCACACTTAAGAGGATTGAGTTTCTTGAACTTTCTCATTCTTTCAAAAGCTATTTCTAAGTAAAACAAATGCTCCTCCATGGATTGGGATTTAACTACAATGTCATCAATATAACACTCTAAATACCCTCCAATGAGGTCATAAAAGATAGTGTTCATAGCCCTCTGATATATAGTCCCAACATTCTTCAAGACAAATGGCATTTTAACCTATTCGAAGGTGCCAATATTCCCAGGACATCTGGATGTTGTCTTGTGGACATCCTCCTCCGCAATGAAGATTTGGTTATAACCAGAGTACCCATCCATCATTGATAAAATTTGATGCCCTGCTGAATTGTCTACCAACAAATCCACTATAGGCATAGGATACTCATCTTTTGGAGTTACTAGATTTAAATTTCTAAAATCAATGCATACCCTCATTTTACCATTCTTCTTAACTACAGGCACAATATTGGATAGCCATTCAACATACCTAGCTATCCTAATAAAGCCTGTCTTGAGTAGTCTAAGAATTTCCTTTTTAACTTTCTAAATCACTTCTGGACTCATTCTTCTTGGTTTTTGCTTGTATGGCTTGAAATTAGGCCTCATAGGGAGCCTATGCTCTACTAATGATCTATCCAAACCTGGTAGTTCATTATAAGACCATGTAAAGCAATCTTTATATTTCTTCAGAACAACCAACAACTGGTCCCTGTCCAGAACATTCAAACAAACACTTATATAGGTGGGTTGTTGTATAGAACCTTCCCCTAAATTTACTTCTTCTAAGGGGTCTTGTGTCTGAAAACTTATTGAAGCTTCTTCTTTGATTCTTTCTGCCTTCGAAGCAATCTTCTTGCTTTGTTCTGCTCCCAGGTTCCTTAATTCAACATCTTTACCCTCCTCCTCATAGACAAAGTCTGTCCATAAGGCTTCTTCTTCCTGTATCTCATGGACTTTTGTTTCAATGTCCAATGTACAGTATTTATCAAGGGCCAAAACGCTGACCTGTTGCTGTTCCTGCTTGCAGCCAATTATCATGGCTTCTTTCTCTTGCTCTTGCACTTTCTGGACTTTTGTTTTTATATCCAATGTTGAGAATTTAATCAGAGCCAAAGACTTGGCTTTTTGTGCTTCATCTCCTTGCCTATAACCAGGCATCATTGTCATCTTTAACGACAACCTCTTCATCAGCACTCTCCTGGACTAAGTGCTTCAGGTGTGTCACTTCCTCCTCAGCCGTCACTTCGGCTAAGCCATCAGGTTTCCTCAGTATACTGAGTGATGTCACCCCCTCAATATACAATTTGGCCTCTGCGAAGTCTGCACAGACTATGAAGGGTTGAGGATCTGCATCAATTTCCTCCGTCTCTCCATTGCCCAAGGCCATCATTATTTTCTGATGCAAAGAGGAAGGCACACATTTGTTAGTGTGTATCCAATTTCTACCAAGTAAAGCATTGTACTTAGCATTGCTATCGATAACGAAGAATCCAATCATGCAGTCCCTGGTTTCCACACTCAGGTTGATGGGCAGAATTCCCTGAGCCATCTGTTTGTCTCCAGCGAAGCCAGCAATGGCTGTGCTGGTTGGGATTAACCTGGGGTTCCTTTTCCCTAGTGTCTTCAAGGAAGATTTCGGTAATAAGTTCACCGCTGTTCCATTATCCACCAAGACTCTGTTCAATTGTATCCCATCGAAGATGGCCTTAATATATAAAGGCTTGACATGCTGTGTCATAGAGTTTGAGGGATACTCAAAAGGATATGAGAGGTTAATGCTCACCTCTTCTTTACTCTCATATTCAGTTTCCATTGGGGTAGACATTCCAGATTCATCTTGAACCATACTCACTTGTGAGTCTTCACTAGAGATCGGAATTGGGTCAATTTCTTGCCCCTCTGGGTTCTCATCTCCAACTTGGAATTCATGTGGTAGTATGTGTACCATGTTTACTGACACTAAGCAAAATTCGATGGCTGGCTGTGCCTGTTTCTCCTCTTGGCCACTTTGTTCAGTTACTTCAGAAGTATCCTCCATGCTGCATTCTGGCACTTCATTATCAACTGACTCCTTCAAATGGTCTTTTCCGACTGGCTTTTCAACCAAAAATGTTTTCTCAGCCATGAAGGCTTCAAACATTTCTTCCTCAACCATTCCTTTCTTTTGGCCTAGGCCAACTTCTTCTTCTGTCTCGCTATCACTCTCCATCAAGGCCTTCTCCAACCCTACTAAACTGGACTTCTCTCTGACTTTTAGTTCAGAGTGAACTTTGGACAACTGTTCTCTACTGCAGCCCATTTTTCCTTGTGGAGTTGGTTTTGGAGTATGGTCTGACTTTGGATTTTTCCTTCATTCTGTCTGGACCAATGAAGAGCTCTCTCCATTTTCTTTCAGATTTTTCTGGTACTGAGTGTACCTACGCTAAATCTTTCTCCTCTGTGATCTCGAAATTACTAAGATCATATCTGGTTCCTTCGTTTTTGGGTGTTTAAGCAATACCCAATTGTTTGGAGCCACCAAAGGAGGTTTGACCATCCTACATTGGTTTCTAACATCTCTTTGGATAAGCACTTCCCTAGGCTTGTTCTGCATCACAAACCAATCTGAAACTCCAGGTACCCATGAATTTATTGACCCAGATGTTGAACTGCTTCTTTCTACCTTCGAAGCCATCTTCGAAGCTGGCTGTGAAGGCAACTGCTTGGCCCTGACTTCATGTTTTGGGCCTGATTCAGGCCTTCGATGAAGGTGGCCACTTTCTGTCTTGCGTGAGGTTGGTCTAGGGGGCCAATCTCTGGCTTTGATCCTATAAACTGAACCTTTCTCCAGTCTCCTTTCAGAATGACTGCTCTCCATTCTGAATAATTAGGTGGCCTGGATTCATATAAAGGCCTCTTACCTTTAGCATGCATTTTATCGACTGTTGGTTCAACCATCAATGGCTGCTGCCTAACACTAGCCGGATACGACCTTTTGTTATAAGCATTGGTTGGTTTAGGACATCTCTGCACATCCTTGTAATATTGTTTCCCATCAATTGGAAGCCCTTTCAACCATTTGTAACTCAGTCTGCACCTGGGACACATCCTTTGCATTACGGCTGCCTCTAAGGAATCGTCATCCAGTGCTTCTGCATCAGAGTCTTCCCTCTGGTGTGAGAAACCTTGTCCAATAGCTGGTGGATTTCTAGTGTCTTTTTTGATGGTTGTCTGGTTGGCAACATGCATCTGCACATTGACTTCTTCCAATTCTGTCAAGGACAAGTTTTTGAAGTCTGGCATAATGACATTGGCTGCCACCTCTCCAATTTCTGGAAATGGATTACTGTCAAGCCCCATGGTCTTTTCTGCTTTAGCTGGGAATTTTAAGCTTCATTTCTGAATTTGTTCTTGGATCTTGTCCCCGAAAAACAATACAGTTTTTAGTCGAGTGAGACCAAGAATTATGCCATTTACAATATACTTTTCCTTTAAGTTCATCTGGAGATGGAATTTTTACTCCTTTTGGTAACTTAAGGAAGTTGGCCGCGAGCAAATGATCAAAAATGTCATCTGCCTTAGTTAAATCAAAAGAGTATTTCTTATGAAGGTCTTTCTTTTTAAACTGCTGGTCAATTGTTGTGTCCTTATGAACTAATGCTTCACAGATCACAGGTTCTTTCCCCACAATCTCTGCTGCATCGATCTCATAATTAGGATCTCTATAATATGTCTTGTATGATGCATTATTTCGATCTTGTTCCTCCTCTAGTAATGCTTCATACCTAGACACCTTATAGGTTAGTTCCACCAAGTCTCTGAATTCAGTTGAGTCAAACTTCTTTCGAAGCCTAAACTCTAAGCCATTTTGAGCCAATCTTACGAATTCTGGCTCCGGCAAGATGACTCTACATTTATTTCGAGCCCTTTTAAATCTGAAAATAAACTGAGTAGCCTTCTCTTCAGGCCTTTGACTCAATCTTGCCAAGTTTGCCATAGAAACTTCTGGCTCCGATTGGAAGAATTGGGCATGAAATGCCTCTTCTGTTTATTGCCAAGTTTGGATGGAGCCAGGTGTAAAGTTAATATACCATACAAATGCTCCCCCAGTTAGAGAGTTTGGGAATAGTCTCAACTTCATATAGTCATTATTAGTAAATTCACCGCATTGAGCAGCAAACCTAGCAATATGCTCTACTGTTGATTGGTTTCCATTCCCATAAAAAAGGGCAAAATCTGATATCCTGAAACCTCTTAGACATTCATGTACCCTATCTACCCATTCTGGGTATGGTTTTTTGTACATAGGAGTTTGGACCCCTCCGAGCCATCGGTCCACACATCTCTCCAACAATGTTAGCAATTTGGTCCCTACGGACCATATTTTGTGCCTGCTGAACCACTACTGGAGGGACAAACACAGGATTTGGTGGACAAACTTGTGCTTGTGGTCCTCTTGGTCCATAAGGTGGTATATTTGGGATTGGTTGTCCCTGTGGTGCAGGTTGCTGTTGGGGGTGTGGGTAACCCCTTTGAGCCTGTCCTGCGAAGGGACCTGCGAAAGGTGCTGGAACAGGTGTTGTGTCTGTTCCATTTGTAGGAAAACCTTCTAACCCCCCGGGTATAAATTCGAATAAGGGATTTGTGAACGCCCTCGTGCCAGGTATGGCTTCGAACATGGGATTTGTGACCATTCTTATGCCATTTTCTTGTACTGGGCCAGATCCACCAACTTGCATGGCTTCACTGTCAAATATTGAGGCATTTTGACCCACTACAGGCCTCGAAATAGGTTCGTACTAAGACTGAGGTGATGGCCTTTCATAATTCTGATTACTAGTTTGATCATTAGAATGTCCATTAACGTGCATAGGCTGTTTATCTCTAGCCAATCTTTGCTGAGGGATATTTGGAACTTCCTCCATGTGTCTTGCGTTTGTTGGTTGGTGGTTATTCATTCGATCCAAAAAGGATGTTGCCCACCTTTCCATTGTGTTCATTAATTGTTGTCTCATGGCATCTACTAGGCCATCCCATGGATTTATTAGCTGAGTAGATGGAACAGTGGATGGTCTAATTCCTTGGTTTCGTCCAATACTATGAACATGTGGTTCTTGTTCCGAAGTGTTGGTCTGTTCGACCATAGGTTCTGATAAAATAGGAGTTTCCACAGGATGTGTTATTACATTATCCCCTAGATTAGGTGTCTCTACCTCTCCTTCCACGCCTTCTTCCAAGCGTTCATTTTCTCCTTGTCTCCTACGTCTAGCCATTTCAATTAGTCCCACTGGGCGTGCCAAAAATATATGTTGGTTTTTCAGCTTTCGAAGGTTATTTTTGTAATTGGGAGCGTGCCAGTAAGGATCAATCAGTCCTTACAGAAAATTAATTGCCAACCAATTATCAGACGATTGTGTTTTAGTTCTTTTAGCCTCAATGAAGATGACTTTTACTGGTGCCTTGATTTAGGAGAATTAAGCAAAATATCAATCAAATGAAGAACAACTGAAGCATTTTATTAGAATAAAAAACTTACAATGATCCAAACTCAGCCTCGTAGAGGTTTACAGCGACAATCTACTTGAAACTACTCCTATGAACGAAGTGCAGTACAGGAATTTAAAGTGTAGGAATGTAAAGAACAGGAAATGTAAGACTGGAAATGTAGGACTGGAAATGTAAAACTGGAAAGGAAATAAGTAGAATAAGACTGGTTTTTTGGATCTGAGTCTAGGGCTTTTTTCTGGGGCCTTTTCTGCTATTTATACTTCTCAAGGATGACCATCGAACTGCACTTCCAACCGTCAAACTGCTCCTCCATGATCGCTGATCATGTTGCCTTATAATTAGCTCCACTATGCCATCACTTGCAGTTAGGCTTCCTTCATAAATTTGAATTTAAATGTGAGTAACCGTTGAAGCCACATCACCTTGCATCTCTTCTTTGATCCACTGCTACTCAGATCTCGTAATAACCAATGCTAACTGTCACGTGTACGATCAGGATCGAAGACTTGAATAGTCTTCCTGTGTTACCTTTATTCTGCCACGCGTCGAATTGTAATTGGCTTTTACAAAATATGTAGCCAACAATTACATAATTGTGCTTTAAAATAGGATTTTTATTTTTGCAATCTAATGAAACATATCTCATTGAAGTGAACACTGAATGCGATCTGCTGAAAACTATGCCAAGCACCTCTGTTTGTTGGGGTGCAAAGTATATTTGATAAAAGTTTGTGCAACCTAGGAAGGGAATTTTGGAAGAAGATATGGTAATAGTGCAAATATAAGGGAACTGCTTATTAGATTATTGAATACAAGTCTTAGTCTTTCTTACTTATACAATCAGTAGGTATATAGCTTTATATAGAGGTCAGCCACCGACTTAACCTCTTCTAGAGAGGTCTGATTTTTCTATACATCACCCAACATGATCATTATATATCTACAAAAATCTAGATACATGTATATATTTTATCATTTTATTTTTAATCTACTAGATATTTCTAGATAAATACCTTCATTTATTATTTATTTATTGTTCTAGATTTCTCTACATTACAAATTATATTTTAACAACCCCACTTAATTTGTAATCTTCATGCATTCTTGAAACTGTAAGAATTTTTCCATTGGCACTGCTTTTGTCATGATGTATGCTAATTGCTCCTTTGTGTTGACCAACTTCAATTGGATTTCACCTTTTTATACACTCTCAAATAAAATGATGTCATAGTTCAATGTGCTTTGTCCTGCCATGGAATACTGGATTTTTGCTCATTGCAATGGCTGACATTCTATCACAAAAAATTGTAGTAGAACCTTTCTTTGTGTGCTCCATATATGAGAGAATTCTTCTAAGCCAGATTGCTTCACAAGTTGCATCTGTAGCTGGAATATATTCTGCTTCTGTTGATAATAGAGCTACAATTTTCTGCTTCTTGGAACTCCAAGAGATAATTTTTGAGCCAATACAAAATTCATAACCTGATGTACTCTTTCGATCATCCAATGATCCTGCCCAATCACTATCACTGTAGCCAATGAGTTTACTGTCATTTTCTTTCACATACCTGATACCGAGTTTCTTGGTCCCTTCAAGATACCGAAGAATCTGCTTTGCTGCTGCATAGTGTAGCTTGCTCAGCTTATGCATGACTCTAGAAATTATATTTATAAACAATGTCTGGCCTTGTATTAGGGAGATAATTTAGTGAGCCAACCAATTTTTGATAGGCAGTAGCATCTACTTTCTCTGCTCCATTATTCATTTATAACTTCTTATTTAAAGAGATTGGAGTAGAAACTGGCTTGCAATAAGAAATTTCTTTAATAAGTCTTCACGATATTTTCCTTGAGAGATAAAAATTTCTCCCTTTGACTGCTTCACTTGAATACTGAGAAAATATATCACAAGTCCTAAATCAATCATCTCGTACTCCTTCATCATGGCTCTTTTAAATTCTTCTACCATTGATGGTTTAGTTCTTGTATAGATTAAATCACCAACATATAGGCAAACTATGAGAAAGTCTTGCATACTTCCTTTTTTGATGTATACTGATGGTTCACTTTAGCTTCTTTGAAAACCATTTTGACAAAAATACTTGTCAATGTTGCTGTTCCAGGCTCGGGGTGCTTGCTTTAAGCCATACTGTGCCTTTTGAAGTCGGTAAACCTTGTCTTCTTTACCTTTGATTACATACCTTTGTGGTTGTTTAACATAAAATTCTTCTTCAAGCTCTCCATTGAGAAAAGCTGGTAGCTTATTTTGTGTAACCAAGGCAAGAACGGTTCTTATTGTCTCTATGCGACCAACTGGAGCAAATGTTTCATTGACGTCCACTCTAGGTTGTTGTGAGTAGCCTTTTGCAACTAAATGAGCCTTATGCTTTTAGATTGAGCCATCTTCTTTATATTTGGTCTTGTGGACCCATTTAATTCCGATCACATCTTTGTTTTTAGGTAGATCAACAAGATCCCAAGTGTTATTCTTTTCAATAGTTGCAATTTCTTCATCCATTGCCTTTCTTCCAATTTCTTCTTTTATAGCTTCTTCAAAAATCTGTGGCTCACAAGAAAAAAATGCTACATCACAAGTTTCATATATTCCTCTTAAGGAATGTACCTTTCTTGGTATCATTTCAGATTCTTTAGATAAAGAGCTTCCTAGAGAGTCATTTCTTGTCCTTGGGCTTAGACTGTTATGTGGGCTTTGGTTTGGATTTTCTTCGAGAGTTGAAGATCCTTGTCTTTCTGTTGCTTCATTAAATTCAAATTCCTTCTGCCCTAGGATGGAGTTATCATCCCACTTCAATGTTGTCATTTCATCAAATGTGACATCTCTGGAGATTATCAATTCATTTTTTATTGGATTGAGCAGACGATATCATTTCTATTCGTTGTTATAACCAATGAATACATTTTTCTCCCATTTCTCATCAAATGTTTCCCTTTTTTGGGAAGGAATTAAGGCATAAGCATGACAACCAAATACTTTGAAAAGATTTACCTATGGCTTTTGTTTGTGCCATGCCACATATGGTGTTTTGTTTTGGACAACCTTCGTGGGAGATCGGTTTAGAATAGAAACAGTAATATTGACAGCTTAAGCCCAAAATTTGTTAGAAAGACCTTTACCTTTTAGAATCCTTCGTGCCATCTCCACAATTGTCCAGTTCTTCTGTTCTGTAACTTCATTTTGTTGAGAAGAGTATTGAACTATGAGTTGCCTTTTAATCCCATTTTCTTTACAGTAATTCATGAATGGACTATAAATGAATTCTCATCCACGATCTATCCTCAATGTTTTGATTTCTTCGCCACTTTGCTTTTCCACCAAAGCTTTAAACTATAGAAGTACTAAGAAGGCTTTTGATTTTCTATCAAGAAAATAAATCCACATCATTCGAGTATAATTGTTAGGTCCCTTATGTTGTCAATTCCGCGAACAAACGTTTTCTCAATATGTAAACTGCTTTATGTTTTGTCTTGGAGCGCTCGAGCGATGAAATGGTCGCTCGAGCAAAGTATCTTATCTCCCAGAAGTTCAATTTTCTTGCAAAAGTTCTAAGATGTTTCAAGGTTTGCTCGAGTGAACATATTGGTGGCTCGAGCGATGTAACTAGTAGACTTCAAGTCCTGAGATGGTTCGAGGTTCGCTTGAGCGAACATATTGATGGCTCGAGTGAAGAGACTAGTGGAAATCACGCGTATAAGGCACACCGCTCGAGCAACCATTCCATGGCTCAAGTGATCTTCACAGCCCCGGTTTTCTATAAAGCTGCACGAAGGGCAGATTTTAGGGTAGATCTTCTAGAGCATATTCTTGATGGCTAGGGTTTCTCTCTGAAGGTTTTTGCTTGTTTCCTTTGATGTCTTGTTGAGGTTATCACATGAATTAAATTGTTTACATCAAAGGGTTGGTTGATTTTTCAAAACAAAAGAGTTTTTGTTCGGTGGATTTCGAAGATTCGAGCGTGAATGCTTTAAAGGAGTTTGAAGCGGCTTGTTGTCGTGGATTCGACGTGGATGTTGTGCATTCAATATCAGACTAATTAATTCCGAGACGAAGGCGTTGGTGATAGAGGCACAAGTTGTTAAAGACAATTTTACCAAGTGTTGGGTAAATTGTTTGGTAAACTCGTGTATTTTCATTCTTCATAATGGATTGTTTAGTGGCATTTCGCTCGTGGTTTTCTATCACAATTAGAGGTACTACAACTGTGGTTTTTTCCACGTAAAAATTGTTTGTGTTGATTTATTAATTGTGAAACAATAATCTAAATCACTTTCATACGTGGTAGTTAATTTAGATTGTTAGTTTTGTTTGTTTGGGGATTGTTGCAATTAAATCTGTTTTGAATCACGAATCACTTAAGTTTTTCAATTGGTATCATAGCGGGTTGCTCATTTTAAAAAAGAAAAGTAAAACTATAGGAGTGTAATTCTGTGTGATTCATGTAAATGGATTCGATTTGTGAAGGTAACTCCACCCATAGACCTTCTTTACTTGATGGAACAAACTACTCTTATTGAAAAGCTCGTGTGAGGGCATTTTTAAAATCAATCGATGAGAAAGTTTGGCACTCTGTTATCTATGGGTGGAGTGAACCTGTGGTTACCATTGATGGTGTTGATATTCCCAAATCAACTGATAAATGGGACACAATTGATTATGAAAATTTGAGTTGGAACAGTACGGCGCTCAATGCTCTCTTTTGCTTCGTCACACTTGAAGAGTTTCGTCGTATTTGTATGTGTGAGGTAGCAAAAGAGGCTTGGGACATACTTGAAACTATTTACAAGGGTACTACTGTTGTTAAAAGATCAAAACTTCAACGTCTCACCTCCTTTTTTGAAACCCTTTTTATGTGCGTGGATGAGACGTTTGATAATTTTTATGCTAAACTTAGTGACATCATGAATTCTTGTTTCACACTCAGTGAAAAAATCCCTGAATCTAAAGTGGTTGGAAAAATATTGAGATCCTTACGCGATGGGTTCAATCAAATTGACAATTATAGAGGAGGCTTAGGATGTTGAGAACCTCAAGCTTAATCAGTAGGTTAGAAACCTACAGACTTATGAAGCCCATTTGATTTCAAAGAAAAAACAAAATGGTAATGTGGCCTTTACTAGTACTTATGAAACTACTAAGAACTCAAGGTAGAAATTGATCTAGATTCCGAAATGACAGCTATGTTTACTAAACAATTTTAAAAAATTTAAAGAAAAAGAAGCCTAATTTCAAGACTCTAGTTTTAAAGATAAGGGGATTGATAAACCCAAAGTTGGTCAACCCAAAGTTGCTCCGAAGACTGAAAAGATGAGAGGACAAGGAGTCAAGTGTCATGAATACCAAGGGTTTGAGCATATTATTGTTGAGTGTCCTTTGAAAAAGAACCGGAAGAAAGTCTACATAGTGGCTTGGGATGATGAAAGCTGGTCAGAGCAAGAAGCTGTGGAAATCGAATCTAGTGAAGATAGAGATAATACCTACATGGCATTCTACTCTAGCTTCATTTAATCAACTCCCATGTCGGTTGAGTTTGCTTATGTGCTTAATCTGCATCATGCTCCTACCTTTGATGAGAGTAATTATTTTTATTGGAAGTGCCAAATGAGAGTTTATCTCAGAGCTTGGGATTCTGAAGGTTAGTGCACCATTGAGGAGAATGTTGAGGCACTGTTTGTGATTGATCTAGACACTGATCAAAATGTTGCCAAGCCGATTGAGGAATGGAGTGATGTTGAAAGGACTGACATGGAGAGTAGTGTAAGAGTTCTAAACACTATCTGAGAAGCACTTTATGAAGGGGAACAAGATTGGATCTCTCATTGCAAAAATGCCAAAGATGCATGGGTTATTCTTCAACAATTCTATGAAAGAACAGAGTCATCTTCACATTTATCCAGTAATACCCACATCAGTGCCTTAGTCGCTCAACTGGATGCTCTTGAGGAGCAAGAAGAGCAAAAAGAAGACGATGAAACCTCAGAGGATAATGATGAGATAAATGGTGAAGAACTTCAACAAGCATATGAAAAACTATACAGCGAATATCTAAACTTATCCAAGTTGAATGACAAACTCATTATCAAACTCAAAGCATGTGAATGTGAGAATATCAAGTTAAAAGAGGAGATTTCTACAGCTAAAAAGGATGCCATCAATCTTTCAAGTGATAGACAAGCTCTCTGTACAAAGCTTCTGACGTGTGAGACAGAGAGGAATAAACTTCTGAAAATATATGCCACATATGAAGAGAAAATTGAATCTCTCGAGATGTCTCAAGTTGCCTTGGAAGAGCTGCTCAGTCAGAAAGAGGAAGAACTCAAAAATGCAAGATCCATAATTGATATGTGGAACAGAGGATCAAAGACACTTGAAGACATCATTGGGTCTCAACAAATGGGCGGTGACAAAAGTGGAATAGGCTATGATGATGCAACACAGCAAAAAGGAAAGGCTCCTACAACTCAAGCTAAGGGAAAGCTGAAGATTCAACAGGACGACAAGCCTCTCCATCAACTCAAAGGTGGTAAGACCAAAGAAAGAGAGGTAGAACCTGTTTTTATTTGCTATCATTGTGGTAGGTATGGCCACATTCGTCCTTATTGCTTTGAGTTATTTGGTAAAGTCTCCCCAAAAATTAGAATTTTAATACTTCTTGGGTTAAGAGACAACCTTACATGTCTAGGCGGAATACTAGGATTCATAATGATGTTCACAATGCTAAGACACTTACCAAGAATGCCAGTCCCCCTTTTGTGAAGACCAAAAAGTTATGGGTAAGAAAGAGTGACCTTATTTGTTTTGTTGTTCACACTGCACTAAAAGCCCGTGACTTGCACATGTGGTATCTTGATAGTGGGTGCACTTGTCATATGTCAAGTGACAAATCTTATTTCACATCTTTTGAGAAATAAGGAGGAATTGTTACCTTTGGAGATGGTGACACTTCTAGAGTCATTGGTAAAGGCTCTATAAGTGTCCTTGGTCTTTTGAATTTGGAGAATGTATTACTTGTTGACGGCCTTAAAGCTAATTTGTTGAGTATTAGTCAAATGTGCGACTCACATTATGAAGTATTATTTTCAAAAAAATAAATGTGAAATTTTGGACAAAAAGGGAAATACTATCATGCATAGGGTTCACACATCTGATAACTACTATGGGATTGTTACTACTAATGATCTCACTTGTTACTTGGCCATCATGAGTAATCTAGACTTATGGCATCAGCGATTAGGTCACATGAATTTCAAAGACCTAACAAAGATAGCTAACAAAGAGATTGTAAGATGAGTGCCCAAAATGAGTAAAACTTTAAACCAAGTGTACGGGCCATGCCAATTAGAGAAGCAAACTCGAGCACGTCACAAGAAGGTGAATAGCTTAACAACCAAGCATCCCCTTGAGGTTGTTCATATGGATTTTATAGGACCCACTTGTGCTGAAAGCATTAGAGGTAAAGATATATATTTTTTTAATTGTTAATGATTATACTCTTTTTACATGGGTAAATTTTTTAAGAGAAAAATCTGATACGTTTGATGCTTTCAAATCTTTGGTCCTTAAAATCCAAAATGAACAAGGTGTTTCTATCGGGCGTATCATAAGAATCCGAACTGCTCATGGTCGTGAATTTGAAAATAGCTCATTTTTGAATTTTTGTGATATGCATGGCATTAAGCATGAATTTTCTACACCCATTACTTCACAGCAAAATGGAGTTATTGAGAGGAAAAACAAAGCTGTTCAAGAAATGGCTAGGGTCATGCTCCTTAGTAAGAAAGTTTCTCCTAAATTTTGGACTGAAGCCTTAAATACCGCTATTTATGTGGTGAATTGTGTGTATTTAAGGCCCGAAACATTACAAACTCCATATGAACTATGGAAAAGGTTGAAACCTAATGTAAAATACTTCAAAACTTTTGGGAGTAAATGTTATATTTTCAAAGATAGAGAGCCCTTGAGAAAATTTAATTCCTGTAGTGATGAAGGTATTTTTTTAGGGTATTCAACCACAAGTAGAGCCTTTTGTGTCTATAATCTTCGTACTTTATCTATAATGGATTCTATCAATGTGGTTGTAGATGACACATGTACCCCAATTGTATCTCTACCTGAGAAAGAAAATGGTGACCCTCAAATTTTTGATATGGCACCACAAAGTCAAGGAGAAGCACAAGGAAAAACTTAAGAAGGCAAACCAGCACCAATTCATATGGCAAGCACCAGTCCAAAAAGTTCATAAAGAGACACCACCACTACTACTCAAGACACTACCAGTTCCATCTTGAAGCCATCAGTAAGGGTGACGCTGAATCATCCGATACAACAAGTGATTGGGAGTGTCTTAGACATAATGAAAACTCGAAAACAAATTCGGGATGAGGTATTTCATATGTGTTATATTTCGTTAATTGAACCTAAAAATGTAAAAGAGGCATTACTAGATGGTAGTTGGGTTAATGCTATGCATGAAGAATTAGGTCAATTTGAACGTAACAAAGCTTGGACTCTTGTTCCCAGACCTAGAGATATGAATGTTATAGGTACCAAATGGATATTTAAAAATAAATCTGATGAAAATGGTACAGTGGTTAAGAATAAAGCTAGGTTGGTTGCTCAAGGCTATACATAAGTAGAAGGTGTTGACTATGATGAGACGTTTGCCTGAGTTACACGTCTCGAATCTATTAGGATTTTACTTGCTGTTGTATGCTTTCTTGGATTTAAATTGTTTCAAATGAATTTGAAAAGTGCTTTTCTAAATAGGTACCTAAAGGAAGAGGCATATGTTGAGCAATCAAAGGGGTTTGAAGGTCCTAAATATCCCAATCATGTCTACAAGTTAAACAAGGCTTTATATGGGTTGAAACAAGCCCCTCAGGCATGGTATGATAGGCTTACTACCTTTCTTCTAGAGAATGATTTTCAAAGGGGTAGTGTGGACAAGACTGTATTTGTGAAACATACTAAGTCTCATATCCTTGCTGCTCAAATTTATGTTAATGATATTGTGTTTGGATCCACTTTTGAATCTCTTGTGAAATATTTTTCGAATTGCATGACACATGAGTTTGAACTGAGCATGATGGGGGAATTATTTTTTTTCTTGGGGTTTCAAATTAGGCAGATGCCATTGGGTATGTTTGTTTCCCAGACCAAGTATGCCAAAAATCTTGTGTCCAAGTTCGGTCTAGAGTTGGCCAAACATACACGAACCCCCATGAGCATGAGTCTTCACCTCTCTAAAGATTCTTCTGGCACTGATGTTGATCCTACCCTTTATAAGAGTATGATAGGGAGTCTCCTGTACCACACAGCCAGTCGACCTGACATTGCATTTAGTGTAGGCATGTGTGCTTGTTAGCAAGCCTATCCTAAAGAGTCTCATCTTCTAGTTGTCAAACGGATTATCAAGTATGTTAATGGGACTTTGCGGTATGGGATTTGGTTCTCATCTGACACCATAGCCGATATCACTGGCTTTTCTAATGTTGATTGAGCAGGGTGTGTTAATGATCGCAAAAGCACATCCGAAGGGTGTTTTTACCTTGGGAATAATTTGATTGCATGGCATAGCAAAAAATATAATGCTATCTCCCTGTCGACCACTGAGGCTAAATATATTGCTGTAGGGAGTTGTTGTGTTCAAATGATCTCGATGAAGCAAATGCTTCACGATTATGGGATAGATCAAGATACTCTCACTCTTTTCTGTGACAACAGTAGTGCCATCAATATCTCCAAATATTTGGTCCAACACTCTCGCACTAAACATAATGACATTCGTCACCATTTCATTAGAGAGTTAGTTGAGGAGGGCCTTGTTGTGCTTGAACATGTACCCATTGAGCATCAAAGAGCTGATATTTTTACAAAACGCCTTGATCTTCTTAGGTTTGAGTTCCTTAAAAAGACCTTGGGTGTAGTACTCATAAACTAGAGTATGACTTGATGCATGAGTGGTTGTATGTGATTGGCGTTTTGTGTGCTTGGATGTTATAATCTCATTCTCATTGATACTTGTCATCTTTGCACATAGATTTACTTGAACACTTCTCATGCTGCTTGCAAGGTTTTGTATGTACTTGTCATTAATGCTTTTTGAATGTACATGCTCATTGCCTTTATGATTTTATTTTGTACACATCCTTAAGTTAAACTGTTGCCGGGGTTTTCGTATAAGTGATCAAATTTCTCTATGGACTACTAGCATTGGTGTATTATGCATTACTAGAGGAATTGACCTATATTAGCATATCATCGGTGATGTTAAGTCTCTTAACCACTTATCATACTTGTGCATCTCTACGGTTTTTCCCTCAGTTCTTTGTAGTCACGGCTTGAGGTAAAAGCTTCCTTAGAGGCACCAACCAGGCCATCATTAATTTCTCCATGCTTCTTTGGTTTGGTTTCCAAACTCTTGAGAGTGAAAGTCGCCAATGAGTGCAAAATAACTATAAAAACAAAAAAAACAAACAGACTCTTTGATTGAGGATGAGCCTTTGCTTTTATTCAACAAATGCCCCTTGTTTCCTAGTGGTTTGCCTTTCCTCAAATCTTGTGTAAATTCTATTGCCGGAGGTCCAGCCATTCGATCACTACCAGGATTAACTCAAGAATTGCACACACACACACACACACACACACACACACACACACACACAATATGTGAGCTCTCATGTTTGTCCTTGAGATGTGCATTCACTTGCTACCTATACTTATTGATACATACTGACCTGACTTGCTCCTGATATTATGTTCATATGGTCTATTTTGCAAGATTGTGAGCTTCATGATGTGTGGATTATCTCATCTTGGTGTCCCATCATTGCCATCGTACTAACCCCGTTTCAGGTGCTACTTGCTTGTATGAATGTTTTTGGAAGGTCATGTTTGAGACTCCTGCAAGTCCTCTAGTTTTTCTCACACTGCTCGATTAAAGGATCTTACACTCGAGCAGTCATTGCCCACATCTAATAATTTTGCAGTTGTGTCTATTTTCTGAGAGGCCTGTTTCTACGCTTGAGCGATGGGTTATTGGCTCGAGCAATGGCTTTCGCATGACTAGGTTAGCTCGAGTGAAAAATCCGTCGCTCGAGCGATCTGTCTTGATATAAATCCTTGCAGCCCGTCCTTTCACTTCATTTCCCCCCCAATCTTCTTCTCTCTCCTAGGGCAGACTCACTATTGCTACGCTCATCTCCTTGCTTTCAGACTTTTCGTGGAATTACTTTTAGGATTTGTGCTTTTCATCACTAGTTGGTAAGTCTCCTCTCTTGATTTCTTTTTTTTTTTTTGTTTTTTCTTTATCATTTCTCTGATTTTATATCATCCTTGACTGCTCCATGCTTAGTGTTTATAGTGCTAATGTGCCTCTACCATTTATTCTTCCATCTTATTGTAGGGTTGCCAGCTAGGAATGTTTGTCTGTTTTTTTTTCTTATTTTTATTTTATTTTATTTTTGCTTTGTCCTATTTTGACAACTAGGTTCATCAGTCTTTATTCGGGTTTTATTGTTTCTTTATTTGTTTCATGTTGACTGTTGATTCTGCACATTGGCTTTTTAATGATTAATTTACTAATGGATGTTGTTACGATTATTATACTATTGATGGTTGTCCCTAAACTCTCTTTTTACTGCTTTCTAATGGGATTTTGTCTTTATTGGTTGATTTTGGAGGTGATTGGTTTGGGTGTTGGTGGTTATGCTTAGGTTGTTGTTGAGGTTCCTGGGTTTCTCTATATTGGTTATCCTTGTGTCTATTGGGTCTGGTCTATGGGTTATATGTGTTTCCTAATCTTTTAGTTCTACCTGTTATGGCCTCATTCTCCTCTAAACGGCGCAAGTCTACTAGTACCCGTCCTGCCTATAACATCGACTTGTTTCCATCCCGAGAAAAGGCCATTACGTACTGAGATTTCTTCGAGTCACGGACAGTTCATCTAGAACGCAATGTCCAACCCTTCACCTTTGAATCCATTGCCAATAGCTTCGTCTTTGATCCGTTGGGGGGTGATCTCGTTCTCTCCTTCTCTAGCCAACAAAATCTGAGTTGGATCAAAGAATTTTATTGTAACATCACCTCTATTGACACTGTAGCCCCTTTCTTCAAAACATGGGTTCGGTCTAAGGAAATTTTCATTGATCGGGAGGTCATCCGGGCTCTTCTTGGTCTTTCTGAAGTCCGCTATTGTCACTTCCCTTTCCTTGCCACCCGGAATGCAGACTTTGACATGGTAGCCTCTGAACTATGTGGCACCCCCAGGACATGAATTGTCGGGACATTCATTAGGAAAAATGAACTCATCCCTCGTTTGTGCCTCCTTAATATAATTGTTTGTGCAAACATCCATGTCACCACCCACAATTCAAACATTTCCCAAGATCAGGGATATGTTTTGTATTGCATTAACCGTTGTTTTCCCATCAATTTGCCCGAAATGATTGTAGCCAAAAAGATATCTGCCTTTGAGGGTAAGAAATCTTTGGGTCTTCCTTATGGTTGTTTGCTTAATTGTTACCTTACCCCTCTTGGTGTCCCATTCTCTTTAGATGATGAGTATGCACACCCTATCAAACCTGTCACCAAGAAGACGGTATCCCAAAGTCAGACTCATATTAAGGTGGGTCCATCTAGGGTGGGGGTTCTGCTGCAAGTGAGGATCCACTGGAAGAGAAAGCTGAATTTGATGTCGTTGCTGTTGGTGAGGGGGAGCAGCCAACTCCAGCTCAGTCTATTTGGGGACAGCTACGTCAGTTTGAGCATGCCTTGTTTGCCCACTTTGACCGTTTGGAGGCTCGGATAGACATCCACTGATTCACAACTTACTGCCTTGGAGGTGTCTTCTGGTCGTATTGAGCATTCCATTGAATAGTCCTCACTGCAGCTTGCTCAGATCTTATCTCTTCTTCAGATGTAGCTGCTTCCTTCACCGCTGGATTAGTGATGTTTATCTTATCCTTCTTGGACATATGTGGTTTTGTTTCTTATGTTCATTTTTTCTCTATTTTTGGATCACTTTTGTGTTGGTAGATTCTCGTCTCTTGGACATATTTTATTTCTTATTCTCTTTTCTTTTATTCCCAATGTTTTATAATTAGCTTAATGTTAGGATTCTCTAGTTTGGGTTTTCTCATTTTCATGGACAGGTTTTAGTTTGGATTCTTTGTCTCTCCTAAAAAAAAAAAAGGGGAGTATGATGATGATAGCATAATGATGATAGCATATTGTATTTTGTGTTTAATATCTTTCCTGCTAATCATCTACCTTCCTTTTCTAGTGCTTGTGCATTATTAGCTTTCTTTGTAGGAATGGTTCTCGTCGCACGGTGTTTAGAGCGGTTAGTTTGTTAGTTGTTTTTGTGTCTAGTGCGTGAGTTTGTTAGGATTTAAAGTTAGATGTGTTTTTTTCGGGAATTGACAAAGGGGGAGATTGTTAGGCCCCTTATGTTGTCAATTTCGCGAACAAACGCTTTCTCAATATGTAAACTGCTTTATGTTTTGTCTTGGACTACTCGAGTAATGAAATGGTCACTCAAGCAATGTATCCTATCTCCCAGAAGTTCAATATGCCTGCAAAAGTTCTGAGATGTTTCAATGTTCGCTTGAGCAAACATATTGGTGGCTCGAGCGACATAACTAGTAGACTTCAAGTTCTGAGATGGTGCAAGGTTCGCTCAAGCGAACATATTGATGGCTCGAGCGAAGAGACTAGTGGAAATCATGCGTATAAGGCACACCTCGAGCGACCATTCCATGGCTCGAACGGTCTTCCCGGCTCTTGTTTTCTATAAAGCTGCGCAAAGGGCAGATTTTAGGGTAGATCTTCCAGAGCATATTATTGACGGCTAGGGTTTCTCTCTAGAGGTTTTTGATTGTTTCCTTTGATGTCCTGTTGAGGTTATCTCATGAATTAAATTGTTAACATCAAAGGGTTGGTTGATCTTTCAAAACAAAAGAGTTTTTGTTCGATGGACTCTGAAGATTCGAGCGTGAATTCTTTGAAGGAGTTTAAAGTTGCTTGTTGTCGTGTATTCGGCGTGGATGTTGTGGATTCAACACTAGACTAATCAATTCTGAGATGAAGGCATTGGTGAAAGATGCACAAGTTGTTGAAGACAATTTTACAGAGTGTTGAGTAAATTGTTTGATAAACTTGTGTATTTTCATTCTTCATAGTGGATTGTTTAGTGACATTTCGCTCGTGGTTTTTTTTTAATCAAAATTGGAGGTGCTCCAACTGTGGTTTTTTCCACGTAAAAATCGTTTGTGTCTATTTATTAATTGTGAAACAACAATCTAAATCACTTTCGCACGTGGTAGTTGATTTAGATTGTTAGCTTTGTTTGTTTGGGGATTGTTGCAATTAAATTTGTTTTGAATCGCGAATCACTTAGGTTTTTCAATCATCTACAAAGTGTAGAAAATATCTCTTGTTACCAAGAGATGGTATTCTACAAGGCCCACAAATATCTGCATGCACCAACTCCAAAGGTGCTTTGGCTCTCCAATAAGTCTTTGGAAATGGCAATCTATTCATTTTTCCATAAATGCATCCTTCACAAGTTTTATTGATTTTGCCAATGTGAGGTAATCTTATCACCATATCTTTCTTTTTTAATAATTTCATGCCCTTGTAATTTAGATGTCCATATCTAAGATGCCATAGATATGGATCATTGGTGTTTTCACTTTTAAGGGACAAATTATCATTTAGTGACATTAAAAGAGGAAAAACTTTGTTTGGAGTCATTTTGACTTTTGCCACTATATAATTTTTCTTTTTGTCAGAGATTATGCATTCATCATTATTGAAATTTACTGCATTAACCTTTTTGTTAATTGGCCCACACTTAATAGATTTTGGGTCAACCTCGGAACGTGAAGAACATCATGAATTAATTTTTTGTTACCTCCCTTTGTATAGACAGAGATGACTCCCTTTCCTTCAACATTTTGTAGCTTTCAATCACTATTCTTGAGAAGAGACTTTTTTATCTAGTTGCACAAAAATATTACGATTACCTGTCATATGATTACTACAACCACTATCCAAATACCAAATATTTTGTGACTCTTGTTGGACATTCATGCAAGAAAATAATTGTTTTGCTTCATTTTCTTCAGAAAAATTAGCTTTGTCTTTATCATTATTGAACCAACAATCTCGCTGTAAATGATTTGAATTTTTGTAGCTTTTGCACATAAATCTACAATATTTAGATGCATGATTAAATTTTTTGCAAATAGTGCATTGAGAGTCAGAGTTATCGCTAGAATTTCTTTGATTGTTGTAGTCTCTTCCTTTATTTCGGGCTTGACATGAACTTCGGCCTCCGTGTCCTTTTCCGGCTATGTTTTTTCTTTGAAATAAATCCATTCCTTGACTTTTTTGCTTCTTGTCTCCAATATTGACTTTGGATTGAAATGTTTGATCCATGGGTTGATTTGTAAACCTACTCATTCTTTGTTCATGTGCCTTGAGAGAACTCATTAGCTCATATCTTGTAAGTTTAGATAAATCCTTGGATTCTTCGATGGCAGCAACAATATGCTCGAATTTTTTAGGCAAACTTCTTAAAACTTTTTCCACAATTCTCTTATCATCAAGGTTATCTCCATAACTTCTAATTTGTTTGACAATTGCAGCAACTTGGGAATATAACTCATTAATAGATTCAGCATCCTTCATTACTAGATTGTCAAAATCTCTCCATAATGTTTGTAGTTTAATGGAGATGACCTTATCAAAATCTTGATATTCACACTTTAATATATTCCAAGCTTCTTGATATTTTTGCACCCATGATTCTAGGAAAGATAGATTTACTTACACCTCGTCGAATGCTGAGTAGATCACTTGCATCTTTTTTCTTGTTCGTCCTGTACTGCTTCTGACATGCTTTCGTCCAAGTTGGAAATTCTTTATCATTTGCTAGTGCCTCAAAACCATCTTCAACAAGTTCCCACAAGTATTGTGAGACAAATAATGTTCTCATTTGTATGCTCCAATATTCATAGTTTCCTCCCTCAAATAGAGGGATGATAGTTTATGCATAGTTTAAAGTGGAAGAGCTTGCTTCCATGCTGGAATATTATTTGAGGAAAGAGGTTTTGAGGCTTTAGAATGGGTGAGGAGATCCTGGCTCTGATTCCAAAATTGTTGGGGTGCAAAGTATATTTGATAAGAATTCAGGTAAGATAGGAAGGGAATTTTGAAAGAAGATAATTTTGGAAGAAGATAGGGTAGTAGTGGAAATATAAGAAAACTTCTTATTAGATTATTGATACAAGTCTTGGTATTTCTTACTTATACAATCAGCAGGTACATAGCTTTTTATAGAGGCCATCCACCGACTTAACATCTTCTAGAGAGGTCTGATTTTTCATATATATCACCCAACATCATCATTATACATCTACAAAAATCTAGATACATGTATATATTTTATTATTTTACTTTTAATCTACAAGATATTTCTAGATAAATACCTTCATAAACTATTTATTTATTGTTCTAGATTTCTCTAGATTACAAATTATATTTTAACAGTTTGATACTCAAGTACTGCTTGCTAAACTGCAAAATTAATAACAGTTAACAACCCAATAGAGTTTTCTATGAAAATCTGTTGAGAAGTTGCGACTTCTATCTTTATTTTGTTGGAAGGTTAGACCATATGTGACTTTAGTGTTTCTCAACATCAAGCTCATGGAATACCTATGATATCTGGAATGTCCAATTTCTCAATGATGATTTGATCATGGCATGATATCAATTTGTTGATAAAAATATACTCATATCTCATTTTATTTCTCAACTAGTTAGTGTGATATCCCTATCAGGCTGCTGCCTTTTCAGTTCTTACGCTTTGATGATTGACTGTTTACTATTTCAAGGATATATATGTGACATTGTAATCTTACTTATATATTGCCATGAATTTTGATTTAGGGATTTGTCTTTGGTTTCTTATTTTATTTTTTCAATTTAAATTATAAAATGAAACATGTCAAACTACATACATTCTCTTCATTAGATTGGCCGACCAATGCAACTCTTATTTTCTTTATTATTGCAGAGACAACACTTTCTTTGCTTCTGCATCCCGATCATTGGATCTCTGCTTATTCATCTGTAAGTTAAATACCATATTGTTGAGTATTTTGCAGCTTTATATTATGCTATGATTTAATAATCAGTTCTAGACTTCAAAACATTGTAATTAGTTTTTTTTACTCTTTGTGTCCCTTCTTTTACCTTGGTGTTTAGACTATAAGTTTCAATTTCTTGAATAGCATACACAACCAATATTTTTGGATTGTTACAGTTGACATATATCAAATAATTGCATCTCTGAGCATTGTCAAGGAATATATGGGCATGTTGGTTGCTTATAGTTGTTTCATATTGCTGAGGTGCTCATTTTTTGATTGCCAAAAAAAAAAAAAAAAAGGTGCATTGGTATTCATTTACTAAATTTCTTTTGACAACATGTCAGTCAGTGGTCCATGCCTAAACTAGCATTGTGAAGGGGCTAAATGTGAAATGGGTCGGGTCCAAGCCTTGGGCCAGCCCAATCCACTGAAGTCCGAATCCAAGTGGGCTGGATGAGTATATGGGCAAACCAGCTGAGCCCAACTTCATGATCAACAGTGCACCCAAGTCCTCAAGCACTTGGGCTCAACCCGCAGTGGAAAGGCTAGTCCAGCCGCGGCGCTGGGTTGGACCGAGCTGCAAGACTGAATCTATGGGCCGAACAGAAAATAGGCCGAGCCCATACAAAGATATCCGAATGGATCAGCCCTTCTCCATGAATGATCCTGTGAAAGGCCGAGACAAGGCATAATGATGCCGAGCTGAGGTGCATCGGTACCGAGCTGAGGAAACCTCGTAGGGAAACGTGGAAGTTGTGAATGTGTGCATGTGCAAGTAGCCACCTCAGCTGGTCCCCTATACCTAGAATCACGGAAGTTGTTGAACTAAAGGAATGTGGTTTGTTATCAGCATGACAACAATGAGTATATGCATTCAATGACAACTACCAGGTGGTCCCCCACCTTGAGCAATGCTAAAAGGACACCTGGCAGCATCCAAGCTGCATGAACCCACCTTGAGAAGCAAGCAAGGAACAACATATATATACAACATGAACTTCACATTGAAGGTAACTGAACGATTCCAAGTAAAAACCATAAGCTCAACTCGATATACATTCTCTCTCCGATCACTAATTCCCACACCGGAGGGGTTATCTGGCCAACCCCGGTCGGGCAGCTCTAACGGTGTTTCTTGTGGCAGGAACCTTAGTCCCTGGATAGTCCAACCGAGTGCAGGGCCTCGATCCACTTTCATCTAGTGCGGAATCCGGTACGCACAATTGGTGCGGTGAGCGTGGATCACTTCATTTCTGAGCTCTGCACTCAGTTCCGGCGATGGGGATTGAGGACATTCCGCCTTCGACACATACTCCACAGACAGAGAAGACGAAGGACAATGGTTTGGCACTCCCAACAGTCCCGGAGGAACAAACTGGAAATAATAATCGAACCCCTGAATCCGTCGAGCATCGATTACCCTTCACTGGAGGTTCTTTTCATCACTTTTTTCTAGAAAAGGATTATAGAGATCAAATCATAGACTCCATGGGGATGGAGATACAGGAGTTGAAAGCCCAACTTAAGAGGGTGCTGGGCGATCCGACGGAAAAGAAGACAGAAGCGGAGCCCTCTCGTTTGCGACGGAGGAGTTCATCCAAAGAGCCACCAGTAAAGAAGTTCCCTAGGAATGAGTCTGGGCAACAAAGCCAGCCTATCCCAGTACAGAGTGAGGCAGTAAGCAGTCACACCCGTGGGTCATGCCGGAGAAGAGCCAAGAGGCAGAAGACAGTTAGCCAATAGACTGACTACCCTCCTCAGGACCTTCGTACTTGATTGATTGGCAATAGGACGAACGAACAACATCGGGATCATCTGGACCGTACTGTTCACCAAAGAGAACACTGAGCGCTGGACAGGCTCGTCTCTTCGCCATTCTCCCCAGAGATTAAGACCATGAGACCCCCAAAGAAATTCACCTCACCAAAGTTCACTTCATACGATGGAAAGTCAGACCCGCTGACACATATTAGCCATTATAGACAGATGATGTCTCTATGGAACCGAGATGAGGCATTGATGTGTAAAGTCTTCCCATCCAGCTTGGGAGAAACCGGACTTCGATGGTTCGATCGTCTCCCTGCTGGATCGATCCATGGCTGGAAGCAGCTTTCCGAAGAGTTCCTAGCCAGGTTCGTTTCCAACACTAACATCCCGAAGGAACCGGATACACTATTCGGTCTCCGAAAGGAGCAGGAGGAAACGCTGCGCAATTATGCTAGGAGGTACTGGGAAGAGTACAATGACCTGGAGAAAAATGAGTGCAGCGAGCAGATGGCCGTTATGTCTTTCAAACATGGTCTGCGCCTAGAAAATAAGTTGAGACAATCACTTACCAAGCGCCCGGCCACAGCTTTGAAAGATTTGCGTGCCAGGATTGAGCAGTACGCTCGCCTTGAAGACGATCAGATCCCCATCGAGGTAGCGTCAACAGAACAAACAGCTCGGCACAAGAAGAGAACAGATCGAGGAGAACATCGAGGGATTGCAGTGAATAAAGTGGATAAGTCCAAATCCCACGAAGCCGTTGTGACTGTATTCAAAGAGCCAATCTATCGAATCCTGGAAACGATCAAGAGAGAGCCCTTCTTTGTTTGGCCGCCGAAAATGTTGGGAGATCCAGCTCGGCGCAATCAGAAGCTCAGATGCACCTACCACCAAGATAGGGGGCACATGACTCAGAATTGTAGGGCACTGAAGCAACACTTAGAAGACCTAGTGGCAGCTGGACACTTAAGGGATTACATTGATCAGGATAAGGAAGTGACCGAACCGGGGAACCCACCACCAGAACCGAATGTTGAGCACCCACCGCGGTTGATAATAAATGTGATCCACGGGACAACGACTCAGGAATCTGATGAGTCACTGAAAGAAGAGATCGCTAAGGCTGTGCAAATTCAGCGGGTCATGTCAGTGGAGCCTGCATCGAAAAAGGTACGTACAGTACCTAAATCCCCCTTGTGCACTGTTTCATTTACTAGCAAAGATTTAGAAGGCATACAACACCCACATACTGATGCATTAACTATAACTGTGGGAATTGGGAAATGGTTTGACGTAAAACGAGTCCTAGTAGATCAAGGCAGTGCAGCAGACATATTGTATTATGATTTGTTCAGAAAGCTTGGTCTCTCCGAGCAGCACCTCACTCCAGCGGCAGCCCCGTTGGTCGGTTTCAATTCACAGCCAGAATGGCCGCTTGGCAGAATAGTGTTGCCAGTCGTGGTGGGAACAAAAACCCTCCAGATAGAGTTCTTGGTTATTAATACACCATCCCCTTACAACGCCATACTTGGCCGTCTGTGGATTCATCAAATGGAGGCAGTCCCTTCAACCTACCACCAGCTCATCCGTTTCCCAACGGAACACGGAGTAGAGTAGATCTCAGGGGATCAAGTTGCATCCAAACATTGCTTCATAGCAGCATTAAAGGCAAAACAGCTCTGCAATCGGGTACAGACGGTAGAAGTGGCCGAACAGCCAGTCTTGGAAGATGTAGGGGGAGCCCCAGAGGAAAAAATAGTAAAGGATTTGGAGAGAGTCCTGGTAAAAGAGGATGACCCAGAAAAGGACTTCCTTATCGGTACCTTGCTAGGCGCTGATGAGAAACTTCAGTTGCTGGAACTGCTGAGGGAAAATATGAAGGTATTTGCATGGTCAACATATGATACTCCAGGGTTGGACCTAGAATTTGCTTGCCACAAGCTTAACATCAACCCTTCAGCTCGGCCCATTGTGCAGAAAAGTCAGAGATCCTCAGTCGAGCACACCGAAGCAGTAATTGCCGAAGTCGATAAACTCCTGGCTTCAGGAGCAATCAGAGAAGTTCAGTACCCGTAATGGCTGTCCAACACAGTCGTAGTCAAGAAGAAGAACGAAAAATAGAGAGTTTGCGTTGACTTTACTTGCTTGAACAAAGCCTGCCCTAAAGATAGCTTTCCGCTGCCTCGTATTGATCAACTAGTAGACTCAACAGCAGGGCATGAGCGCATGAGCTTTCTGGACACTTATAGCTGTTATCATCAGATACCACTGTTCGGTCCGGATCAAGAAAAGACAGCGTTTATCACTCCAAGAGGAACTTACTGTTACAGAGTAATGCCATTCGGCCTCAAGAACGCCGGGGCAACCTACCAACGAATGATCACTCGGATGTTCAAGGACCAACTGGGAAAAACCATAGAAGCTTATATAGATGATATGGTGGTAAAAAGCAAGCTCGCTACAAACCACCTCACAGACTTGAGAGAAGTTTTTGGCATCCTGAAAAATCACCAGCTTCGCCTCAATGCCTCGAAATGCGCTTTCGGGGTAGGAACAGGGAAGTTCTTGGGATACATGGTCACTCACAGAGGAATTGAAGCAAATCTGGATCAAATCAGAGCGATACAAGATCTTGAAGTACCAACAAAGGCTAAAGAGCTGCAGAAACTAGACGGAATGGCGGCCGAACTGAATCGGTTTATTAGCAAATCTTCAAATCGAATGAAGCCCTTCCTCCAGCTTTTGAGGAAAAAGGCAGCATTTGAATGGAGTAACGAATGTACCGAAGCACTGCAAAGTCTCAAAAGATACCTCAGCACACCTCCTCTACTGTCCACTACAGAACCAGGAGAGGAGCTGTACCTCTACCTAGCAGTCTCAGATCATGCCGTGAGCACAGTATTAATTCGAGAAGTTAACAAGGAACAGAGGCCTGCATATTATGTCAGCAAGACTTTACTAGATGCCGAGACACGGTATCTACCATTGGAAAAGTTAGCATACGCGCTGCTTATCGCCTCAAGAAAGCTACAACATTACTTCCAGGGGCATACTATTAACGTCCTCACTGAATTTCCCCTCAGATCTGTATTCAGCCGAGCTGATTTCTCTGGCCGAACAGCAAAGTGGGTGGTAGAACTTGGTGAGTTTGACATTCGGTATCAACCCAAGACAGCGATCAAGGCCCAGGTCTTAGCAGATTTTGTCGCAGAATTTGCTCCCACCCAGAGTACCGAACCGGGGGATCCGAGTTCGGCACAGGTGCCATGCACCACCGAACAAGGAAAACCCTGCGCTTCGGAAGCATGGAAACTCTTTATTGGAAACATCTGGCAGCTCTATGTTGATGGATTGTCCAATAACCGAGGCTCGAGGGTAGGAGTAGTACTTATTTCACCAGAAGGATTTATCTGGGAACAGGCCCTCAGGCTCGGTTGGAAGGCTTCAAACAATGAGGCCGAGTACGAAGCGTTATTGGCTGGCTTGCGTAGCGCCGAACACTTTAGTGCAGAACAACTTCTTGTTTTCAGCGATTCACAACTAGTGGTTAACCGGCTTTCTGGAGACTATGAAATGCGAGATGAAAGAATGGCTATGTACGCAGGCAAGGCCAAGGACCCACTTAGAAAATTTCAATCCATACGAATTGAACGAATCAGTCGAGACAAAAACAGCTACGCTGATGCTCTAGCGTGCCTCGGCTCATCAGTGGATACAAAGGATGCCAGAAAAGTTTGGGTTGAGTTTGTGCCGGAACCAAGTATTGCATCTCCAGTCCTCTGCAACAACTTAGAGCCAAGCTGGATGGATCCAATTTGCTTTTCTGAAATCTGGTACACTCCCCGAAGACAAAAGGGAAGCCAACAAGGTCAGCCATAGGTCAGCTCGAATCTGGATCTCACCATCTGGGAAGCTTTACAGACGCTCCTATCTTGGCCTCTACCTTCTATGTGTACATCCAAATCTCGTCGAGAATGTTCTCTACGAAATTCATGATGGGATTTGTGGATGCCCCGTTGGCGGAAGGTCACTGTCACACCGAGCCCTCACTCATGGGTATTGGTGGCCACGGATACAACAAGATGCGCAGCAGTACGTATAGAAGTGTGATAAATGTCAGAGGTTTGCTCCACTCATTCATCAGCCAGCCAAAACTCTCACCCCACTCACCAGCCCATGGCCCTTTGCGCAATGGGGTCTGGATATTGTCGGACCATTGGCGCGAGGCACTGGGAATAGGCGATTCTTCATTGCTGCAACCGACTATTTCACTAAGTGGGTTGAAGTTGAGGCGCTGGCAAGTATCAAAGAGGCGGACACGAAGCGGTTTGTTTTGAGAAATGTGGTGGTGCGTTTTGGCATTCCGCGGGTACTGATTGCGGATAATGGAACACAGTTCGATGGTAAGGTTTTCAGAAAGTTTTGTGCCGACCTCAGAATCGAGTATAGGAACTCTTCTCCAGGGTACCCGCAGAGTAATGGATAAGTAGAAGCATCAAACAAAACCATCATCAACAGAGTAAAGAAGCGGCTTGAACATGCAAAAGGAAAATGGGTTGAAGAGTTACCTCACGTATTATGGGCCTACCAAACCACAGCACGGCATTCGACGGGGGAAACACCTTACTCCCTAACTTATGGAATGAAGGCCATCATCCCACTCGAAGTAGGTCTCCCAACCCTTCGGTCTGAATTATTTGAAAGCTCCAATAACGAGGAAGCTATTGCATAAGCACTGGATATGGCAGAGGGCCGAAGAGAAGCAGTGCTGATCAGACTTAAAGCGTATCAGCAGTAGCTCATCAGAAGTTTCAATCAAAAAGTTTTCCCAAGGCAATTTACACCTGGGGAACTGGTTTTGAGGAAAGTTATGGATCACAAAAGGGTACCAGGCGAGGGCAAACTTGGGCCTAACTAGAAGGGTCCGTACAAGGTCACAGTTGCTATTGGAAACGGAGCTTACTACCTAGAGGATCTAAAAAGAAGAGCTATACCTCGGCCCTGGAATGTAGCAAATCTCAAGAAATACTATCAATAGAATTATCCCCCAACTTCTCTATCAGAATGTAAAGGCATTTATCTGTTGACCAATGCAAATGCTTCCCCACTTCTTTCAAATTTATCAAATTCTTGTAATTAGCTTTGATGTTTATCAAACGGAATTAGCTTTGGTTCTTACCAAATGAAATTAGCTTTGATGTTTATCAAACGGAATTAGCTTTGGTTCTTACTAAACAGAATTAGCTTTGATGTTTATCAAACGAAACTAGCTTTGGTTCTCACCAAACGGAATTAGCTTTGATGATTATCAAACGGAATTAACTTTGGTCTTCGCCCAAGTGGACTTAGTTTCAGAACGACTAGACGGAATATAAATTTGGTTTGCACTCAAACATGCTAAGTGGTATTGCTTGGTGGAATAATGTTTGGTAATTAAATTGGACTTTAGCCAAGTGGAATTGCTTGGTGGAAACCACACTAAAATATCTTAAGTAAACATCTTTGAATCCACAGAACTCCTTAAGTACCAACACGTCGACACTTCAGTACTGACTCAAACAAACAGAGTTGGAACAAGCATGACCAGGTTCTGTCAGGAGTAAACTTCCAGCATTAGTCTTACTCAACTCCAAGTGGGGGCAAACAACTGTTTTTCAAAACCGACCTGGACATGAGTAAGACACCCCTTCATGCCTTTATCGCATTCAAATGCTCTTATGCTATCAAAGTTGCAACAGACTTAAGCAGCTCTACCTAAAGAGCACAATCTTTAGTACCGATCTTACTTAGCTCCAGGTGGGGGCAAACAATTATTTTACAAAACCAACCTGGACCAAAGTAAGACCCACTTACGAACTCAAGCACATCCATACCACATATCCGTAAGCCACACCGAGCATCAGTTCGGCCTTGAGGCCCCAACAATGCTCGGCTGGGGGCAAACAATACCAAGCCACACCAAGCATCAGTTCGGCCCCAAGGCCCCAACAATGCTCGGCTGGGGGCAAGTAGTACAGAATCAGACAGAGCATCGATTTAAAAGCAGTACAGAACCAGACCGAGCATCTATTCGGCCCCGAGGTCCCAATAGTGCTCGGCCGGGGGCAGACAGTATAGAAAACATTCAGACATAAAAGCCAAACAGTATCAAATTGCAAGTTCAGAGAGAAAATTCTATTATCCAACAAAAGGCACAGATGGCCTCATAACCAGCAGCAAAGAAAGGAAAAGAGAAAAGAAAAATTGTCTTGGCAAGTGCAGAAAGAAAGCTCGTCATGGAGACCGAGCCACAATACATCAAAACAAAAAAACAAAAAAGTTCAAATCCTTTCAACATCAACTTTCATTAACAGAGGGAAACTCAGGAGCAGCATCAACAATTTTGTCCAGGCCGTCTGCAAGAGGAAAAGTAGAGGCAGCTCCAACTTCCTGAGAAGTAGAAGCCTCCT
Organism: Camellia granthamiana; assembly: GCA_036172215.1. NCBI lineage: Eukaryota > Viridiplantae > Streptophyta > Magnoliopsida > Ericales > Theaceae > Camellia > Camellia granthamiana. The sequence continues at coordinate 80,067,322 of CM069908.1, read as the reverse complement.
TAACCACATCTCCCGCAGCTTCGGTCTCCAGGGTTTCAATCCCTTCAACATCCACCGTTTCAGCGGCAACATAACTGTCCTGGGTCTTGTTTGCAGAATCAGCTTCTGGGGAAACTTCGGCTGGAAGAACAGCAAGGGTGGAAACAGTCTTCGAACCCAAGGATCTCGAAGGAACGAGGACATCTTGAAACAGGGAAGAGCCTTCAGGAACCAGCGTAGCAGCCAAAGCACTTGTCCAACCCTTTAAAAAGAGCTTATCTCGCAGCACTAGCACCTCTTCCTTATAGGCAGCCCCAGCTTTATCCCAACCCTGTTGCCAGTGTTTGGCTTCCAGCGCAGAACGCTCGGCAGCCATCACGGCAATAACGACCTCCAGTTCGGCCACCTTCTCCTCGAGTTGAGCCTGTGTCCCAATAGCAGCCTCCTTCGATTTTTCAGCTGAAGTGACAATCTTGTTCAAACGAAATGCTTCCCTCTCCGCGGTTCGGCGTCCTTCCATCTTTGTCTCCAAGTTTACCGTCAGTCTCTCAGCGTTCATTGCGGCCTCCAGTATGGCCCTTTCTAACTCTTCAGCACGGGTAATGGACAAATGCATTCTCTGGATACACTGCAAAGGACAACGAAGAATTAAGAGAAAAAGAGACAGCAACGTGACAATAAAGACAAGTAAAATGAGGAAACACTTACAGCAACCACCATCTGAAGGGCCCCATTCAGGATAGGAATATCACGGGGCCCATTATGGTCGGCCATGTCAACCGGCATCAACAAAAACTTAGTCAAATCAAAGGCAAAATCTTGTGAAGCGACAACTGAATCAAAAGTGGAAATGGGCCTGCCTTTATGCGACATTGGCGGCTCCCATTTCTCAAAAGTCTTATCCTCGGCAGGATCCTCAGAAGCTTCCCCCACCACTGCTTTTCCAGTCTTCCTTCTTCTTTTTTTTGCTCGCGCAGTGACTGAAGCTGAGGGCTCGGCAGCAGTCGCAGGGGTCCCAGAAGCTCCCATCTCCATCTTCACTTCCATGAGGCTCTTCGCCTCGGTCTTTTCCAGTCAGGTTTCCAAAGCATCGGAGGCTCCGAAAGCCTCGGCCTCTAAATCCACCAACACCCTTCTCTTCGCCACAGACCCGCCCCCTGCGAAATTGGGTGCAGGGGAGGGCGTTCTCTCAGAAAGTGCACCCCGACTCCTGCGACGGCTCGTGACCAAAGGAGTGAGAGACGTATCAGTCTCAGTATCAGAGTCCAGAAGGGCAGCAACGAGCCTCGCCTTCTTTGGAATAGTGAAGCGGTAAGTGGACTGGTAATCCAATAACTCGAGTGCATATCTCTTTTTATACCTCAGGGCAGCTTTTATGGCTTCAACATTCTCTCGGTTCGGTCTTCGTTGGAAACGAGAGGCCTCTGCAAAGAAGAAGTGACCCATTAGAGCAATATCCAAAATAAAGTAAGAAATACAAAAGGCATTAGAGGGAGAGGCCCGAACTTGGGTAGCCGTCTTTCTGGGGCATCCGCTCAAATTGAAACTCAGTTCCGGCGGGGAACTCCCAGTTTCCACCAACTTGTAAGAAATCATCATTGTGTTTATCCAAATCAGGCAACCCAGTAACCAAATGGCAATCAAATGAGCGAACACGCAAGTAATACGTGCTGTGGTCTTTGTTATGAGAAAGATTATAAAAACCTAAGATATCCCATATGTCAAGGTTCAGACCCAATCGTTTATTGAGGGCAGATACGCCACAAACAACACGGAAAAGGTTCACAGATATTTGCATTGGGGTTAACTGGACTTGATGCAGAAACCAGTGCACCAATGGGTCAAGGGGAAACGGAACCCCTCCCTCGACTATGGCCGCGATGGGAAAGTGACGGTATTTCTCGTGCCCATACGCTTGGCGTCTACTTTCGCCAACGAAAGGGTAACGTCATTGGGAATATTATAGTCCAGGCGGAACATAGCCATGGCCTCGGGGGTATCAACCAATGAGCGGAACTTCCCCATTTAACAAACCTAATGGGACAGAGGTAGGACTCAGATAACAGAGTGTGGAACACAGATAGCGAGTGGGCCAAACGAGAAGATTAAGACAGAAAAAGGCAAGAGAAGAAGAATCATAAGAGGACTTACAGAGATTAGAACAGTGGTAGCAGAGCAAGATCAATAGCGAAAAAGTCTGAACATAGCACCAACGAGACTGGTTAAGAGGAACAGGAAGAGTTCTTTCTCTCTCTTTGAAACTCTCCAGAGGAACGAAAAAGCAGATGAAGGGATTTGTATTGACAGCCAGAGCATTAATTGCACTAGCCGGCGCGCAGATACACGGAGCACGACCTCTGGTATGGAATCGGCGCATTATCTTTGCACACCTATCTCACATCGCCACGTGTCACCATGAAAGGACGCATGCAGGGATTGTGTATCAGAATTGAACCGTCACCAAGGCCGAACTAGGGAAAACTGAAATGACGCGACGCTTGGGAAGCAGAACAATAGCTCCCCCCAAGGGGAACCTTAGCGCGAGCTAGGGGGCAAATGAAGGGGCTAAATGTGAAATGGGTCGAGTCCAAGCCTTGGGCTGGTCCAATCCACTGAAGTCCAAATCCAAGTGGGTTGGATGAGTATATGGGCAAACCAGCTGAGCCCAACTTCATGATCAATAGTCCACCCAAGTCCTCAAGCACTTGGGCTCAACCGGCAGTGGAAAGGCTAGTCCAGCCGCGGCGCTGGGCTGGGCTGAGCTGCGAGACTGAATCTATGGGCCGAACAGAAAATAGGCCGAGCCCATACAAAGATATCCGAATGGATCAGCTCTTATCCATGAATGATCCTGTGAAAGGCCGAGACAAGGCATAATGAGGCCGAGACAAGGCATAATGATGCCGAGCTGAGACGCATCGGTACCGAGCTGAGGAAACCTCGTAGGGAAACGTGGAAGTTGTGAATGTGTGCATGTGCAAGTAGCCACCTCAGCTGGTCCCCTACACCTAGAATCACGGAAGTTGTTGAACTAAAGGAATGTGGTTTGTTATCAACATGACAACAATGAGTATATGCATTCAATGACAACTACCAAGTGGTCCCCCACCTTGAGCAATGCTAAAAAGGACACCTGGCAGCATCCAAGCTCCATGAACCCACCTTGAGAAGCAAGCAAGGAACAACATATATATACAACATGAACTTCACATTGAAGGTAACTGAACGATTCCAAGTAAAAACCACAAGCTCAACTCGATATACATTCTCTCTCCGATCACTAATTCCCACACCGGAGGGGTTATCCGGCCAACCCCGGCCGGGCAACTCTAACGGTGCTTCTTGTGGCAGGAACCTCAGTTCCTAGATAGTCCAACCGAGTGCAGGGCCCCGACCACTTTCATCTAGTGCGGAATCCGGTACGCACACATTGTCATCTAAATTGAAGGATAAATTTCTTAGGAAGGACCTAAGAAGCAAAATGAACGCTTAGTTATAGGTAATATAAATCAAATAGTTGTTTCTCCTACTGTTGTCAAAAAATGTATGGACATATTTTTTTTGACAAGTTCAAAAAATGTATGGATAATTGGACATTTTGGTATGTTTGCAGTTATTCCATTTGATTTTAAGGCTTTATTTGTTTGTTGAAAATAACATGTCAGTATCAATGTTGCATTGAACAATATAACTATGTGGTTTTTAACTATTTAATGTACTTGTGCTATTTTCTTTTTGGTTCCTTTGCCAGGACATTCTTTAATTTTGCAGAATAAAGGTCCTTGAGATAATAAGGTCAAAGGCTTACATAATGTTGTTAATGAAATTAGTCTCCTTGATGTGCATTTCACATAATCAAAAGTAAATACAACAGGTTCATCAAAAAAGGCTACATTGGAAGTTGTGTCATCCGGGATTGGTGGTTAAATTGTTTTCGTAAAATCATATAATCATGAATTTTGACCCATGGTTGTCTTATACGTAAGAAAATGATTTTGCAGAGAGGTGTGCGAAGTGCATTTATGGTTGTCTTATGTGAATCATAGGGTCATGGCTAACGGAGAGGTTGGTTTTTGGTTGAGCGGGTTAGTCATGATTTGTTACATGCATTATTGTTTATGTTAGTTTTTGATTGTTTTAAGTGGGCTGATGTTTTAAGCTAAAATTAGGTGTTTCTTTGAGTGTCTTAAGATATGAAAAGGAGGAAGCAATGTCTCTTGACTTAGTTTGGATTTGTGTCGTATTTAATCACAATTGTTGGTTAGTAGTGACTTCTAGTTATCTTTTGCTTCTAATATAATTGGTCACTAGATTGACTAGAGTCATTTTTTAATCAGTATTTCATTGTTGATGTTTATATAATAGAATATCAACAAATCAACCAACTGGGGCTAGCCTACCTCACTAGAAGGTCAAGAGTTCGTCTTTTGTAGTTGCAAATCTGTTGTTTGTTTGTTTAGGGAAATGAACTATAAGAATAATTTCTATTTAGAAATATAAAATGCAGACGAGCTCGTGTGAAAATGTTTATTTTGTCAATAAACCTCAATTTCTCTCTTTACTGGTCATCCTTTTTATTTATGGGGGAGTACGAATTTTATTTATTATTTTGTATTCAACATCCTGTTAATTAAGAGTCGGGAGTATTGAACACATGCATTATGTTTTTATCACATGCGATTGCAGGTGGATGGAAAACGAAGCATGAAGAAAGATGAGAAGCAGTTCAATGAGCTTTCTATTGTGGAATGTGAAAATTTTGATGAAGAGACGTTAGCCAATGTGGACAACATAAAAAAGCAAAGTACAAGCAGCCAAAGAGCTAGTGGAGTTGACAACTATGATATAGTGGTAAGGACAAGAGATGGTTCCTATGAGAAGCATCATCTAGAGGCTTGTTCTTAGTAGTTCCTTTGGCTTATGGACAGTATTTTTAATTTTTAGTTTTTATATGCTGTTTTACTTCACTTAAATTTAATTGTCATTTTTTTTAAATACTTAATTAGGTGTACACATTTTGACCTTTATTATTTTCTTAACTCATTGTTGGTACATAAATTTCTACTAAATTTATGTTAAAATTTCAAATACGATCAATTAATCAATGACACGGATAGAGCCTACGGTAGGAATGTTGTAGATAATCACTTCCTAAAAGAATTAATATGATCCGTTGAAGTTCATAATAAAGTACAACAACGTCATATTTCAACGATATTATGCAAGTTATTCAAGTGATACGTAGAGCCTACATTACTTGAAGCACTCAATCAAAAGATGACACCTTTAGAGTTTACACCATGGGAACTACGGGGAATAAAATTTGGGAGATCAACGTGATCAACCGAGTTCGTTATGATAACATTACAACATTATCATAACAGTTTGAAATTTAAAATACGCACTCTTATCACATGAATTTCAAATTCAAAATAAAGATAAAGTGCTCTAACAACGTAAATGGCCCTCTATAAATACGAGGGCCATCATATAGAGAAGAGGACATGTTAGATTTTTGTAACTGACAATCTTGTTTGACAAAACTCCTTTTAGTTGTAATTTTATTCGTTTTTTTGTTTCAGTGAGGCTGTGACTGTTTAGATGCGAAAACTTGAGTTATGCCTGAGTAGTGGAATTTGTGTTGACATTCTGCACATTGATTTGAGCAATCTTTGTTTGCCACTTTGCGAACTATGTAGGCAACCCCTAGGCGGGGTCGAGGGGCAGTGCCCCCGATGCCAAGCGGTTATTTGTGCATTTAAGCGGTGAAGTGGAGCTTCCAGTATTTCAACCTGCATTCAGAACTTTTGGAAAATTTGTTTTACTGCTTAAGTGATGGATGTTGTGCTCAAGCAGTTGGCTTATATATGAGTAACGCCTTTTAGTCACATCGCTCAAGCAGTAAAGTATACGCTCGAGCGGTCGTCGCAACTCTAATTAGTATAAAGTGCATCGTTTGCTACTTTTAGGATTTAACTCGTCCAAATTCTCAGAGAAGAGCTACTAAGGTTTTCTATATTTGAGGGTGTTTATATATTGGTTTCCTTCATGATTTGAGAGTGATAGATAAATCTATGAGCTTCATATTGACATCATCAAGGGTTTTTTACTATTTCATTAACAAAAGAGAGAGGTGTTCTTTGATGGATTCAAGAGTAGCTCATTGTTGTGAATTCGATATCGACATTGTGGATTCAATGTTGGGCAAAACAATTCTGAGGTGAAGACTGTGGTGGAAGAGGCACATTAGGTTCGGTTCACTATGGGCGTAGATCCGCTAGATGATTGAGGGTACTTGTGTGCAATTTTTTTTGTCTTCTTAGTAGATTGTTTTGCAGCTTTGGCGCGTAGTTTTTTTTTTTTTTTTTAATCACAATTGGAGCTGCTCATCGGTGTACTAATTTATTGTTGATTGTTTGATTGAGATTGGTATTCATTGTTTAAAATTGAAATATAATCACGAATCAATATTTCGAGAGTTTTTAGATTTTTCAGGACAAGAAATAAAAGGATCAAAAATAAAAAAAGAGATAAAAATCAGAGAGGGAGACACAGAAAGAAATCAAAGAAGTTTTTAGAAGAAGGGGAAAGGACCAAGAGGACTTAGAAGCCAACACCACAAATGTAGAATACAATGGCGAGCAATAGACAAAAGGTTCTAAGCCTAATAATTGTATTTTGTATATTCAGGGGTTTTGAAACCCCAACAATCCAATAAGAGTGTTTCCTTTTCTTAAGTTTTTTTTTTTTTTTTTCTTCTGCTTAATTTTTTTATTCTTCATTAATCGGAAGTTTCATTTAATTAAAATGAATAATTAATGATTAATGATTTGGAATACAAATCGAAAATAGGAGCCTAATATTAAAATAATCAATACTGTTTAGTCCGAAAACTAAACTGTGAACATTTGCAACATGAATATCGAAATGTGTTGAAACACTTTACATTTCAGAATTTTTGTCTACACTTATAATTCACACTTCACATTGCTTTATTAGCTGCCATGCCAATCGTCAGGACTGGGACTTCTGATCGTTCACAGTCTTGTGCTATTTATTTTAACAACATAACTGAAATAAATGAGTATTTGAAGCTTTCTGTAAATGAGTGTATATCATCATTTTCTCTCCATTGTTTAGTCATTTGGGTCACGGCGAGTTTCTATGGAGCTGATCTAAGATGCTGCGTTGAAGTGTTGTTCAACAAAGTCATACATTCAAGATTTGATATGTTTAAAGAAATCAACCTTTCATCATAAACAAGAATAATTAATGAAATTTTGCTTTTAGTTTCAAGATTATTTAGTGGCAAGCAATTGATCTGGGACTTCTGCATATTGCATTATTTCCTCTATGCTAAGAGGAAATACATAAGTCAATTATCGTGAAAATGAAGTCATGATTTTGATGTGCAGATTTTCTTATCTCTTATTTGGTCATTTTTGTTTAGAGGTGGAATTGACATTTTAGTTGCTGCGTTGGAAGTGTTAATGTGCAACCAATTGGTACGTTATATGTTTAATCTTTCAGGTTGAAGACTTGGATTATTTAGGCCCCATTTGGTTAGATGGAGTCATGGAAGTAAAAGAAAGGGAAAAAAATCTAGTTTTTGTGTGCAAGAAATGGAAAAATATCTTAGAAAGTAGGAATCATATAATGGCTTAAATTTCTTGAAAATATGGCTTGTCATTTCCTGCAAAAAAACAAAAGATTTTTTTTCTAATTTTTTAAATTTTTTTTTTTTTAAAACTTTACTGTGAAGGTTATTATTTATGAATTGGATTCCCACTTTATCCACTATCTAAATGCAACTTCTCAAAAAATAAAAGAATTTTCTTTTAAGGGCAATTAACAGCACAATGGCATTCAATAATTTCAAATAAATGAAAAATATTGTAAACATTAATAATTAAAATTATAAACTTTTTCATGAAATTGTAATAATTTTTTAAAGTCACCACTGAAAGGCAATTTGCCCTTCTTTTAACTCCCCTTCAATTGAAATTTAAATAATAAAATCTTATTTTCTTGTAATTTTTTGGAAAAACTTTCTACTAGCTAAAATGCATGTTCAAAAGTTATTTTTCCTTTAATTGACTCTACTTTCATTTTCTTTCACATTCTCATATATATATATATATATTAGTTCTAACCAAACAAAGCCTTAAGCATTGAACCATTGTCACGAAGAAGAAGGGCTGACATGATACACTATGACCAGTAGTTTGTTTGTCATATGAAAGGTGAAAGTGGAAAAATTGTCAACACTTGGAATTTTAGCAATCCTACTCAGTGTTAGTTGGTTCAAGTTACATCGTAATTGAATTTAATTTTTCGAAGTAAGGCCTTGTTTGACATGATCTAAAAAAGTCAAAAAATCACATCATCTTATTTAAGTCACATCACCTCTCTAACACATCACTTCAAACCCAATCCATATTTAACCCATATTTCATAAAAAGTCAAAAAGTGCACTTATTTAGATAATCCCAAACCACCCCTAAGTTTTCATCTTGCTAACCTAGAGCAGAGCATGGAAGAAGCTTATAAAATAAAAAACCTTAGTGAATCAGCTTAGGTCTTTTATGGCCTGTATGCATATAACTATTGAACCATCACCCCACTAGTAGATTTTTTTATATTAGTATATAAAATAATTCTGTGTTGAGAAGATTGTATTATCATTCCTGAATATTTCAAATTTCAGATAACAATCTTAGTGGCTGCTGAAGGACTACATGAACTGCCCACTATCAATGGCTGTGGAGACTTGAAGGAAGCCTTGTGTGTGAGCGATTTTCTGATTACACTACCAACTCAGTGATCAGCTGGAGAGAACTGGCAGAATAGATGACACCTGGCTAACCTGCAACAGAAAGAGAAGATTCCGACGGTGGTTCGTCCACCCGGGGGCACTCCGACGATCAAGTCAGTATATCTCTCAAAGATAATCAATAGTGCCAAACTCAATGTTCAGAATATAAATTGCGTACCTTAGACCCACGGGGGTGCCTTTCTTTTATAGTTAACTCAATCCTAATCCCGATAGAAGCCTGACTTCTATGGACTCCCATTCAGTGCTTACTTTGGACTCCTCAAGAGATAAGGATACACTCCCTAAGAACATTATTCTTATCCATCTTGAAGTCTTTCCTCATTCTAGGACTCTTGTCCCTTATCCGCTTATCTCAGATTCCGATATCTTTGGAGGTAACCTCGGCCTCTCCGAGATAACCTCGGCGTCATGAACAGGACACGTGGCACCTCGGCTGACACGTCGGCGTCACCTTGCCACGTGTTGGTACTCAGAAAATATGTCCCCACAACTGCCCCCTAGGTTCTATTACCTCGGCATTCTGAGGTGATGGAACCTATATCGGTACTTCCTTCTAGTACGTCGGCTTAAAATTTCTTCTGCCGAGATCATTTATTTCAGGCCGACATGCCTCCATTAAGACTAAGGACTCCAAGAGTTCTTTCTAACATATGAGCTGTCATGCATCACTTATTCGACTGTTTCATCCACGTGTTTCATCCTTACAAGATCGTGCCTGTGACGCGCCTGTAAGCCGTCTTGCGTCTGCATGCGCCGTCTGACGCATTCGTTGCTCTAGGCACATTAATTCATTTTCGCCGCCGTTTCAAGTTTTAACAAAACTTTTCCCTCTTCTTTCATTTCTTCACCTTTCATTTGATATTCTTGTGTTTTCTCTCTCTTACTTTTCTCTCTTGAATCCGCCATTATTCCAGACTTCAAGCTCTGCAACTGCCTTCATTCCTTCCTCTTGGTGAAGCCTTCGCCGTTCTGTTACTTCTGCAACCGTCGCCTGACTTCGACGATCTTTATACGGGCTTCACTTTTCCTGGTAAGCCACAGTTCCCTTTGTTTTCAATTCTCTGATGTTCTTTACTATTTGTTGCCATTACTGCTTTGTTCAAACATATGATTTGTGAATCTCATATCTGAGTGTGTTTATTCCACGATTTTGCTCTTTATCCATACCTTGAATACTCATACTGCTCACAATGCTTCTGCAATTTTGCCACTGTTCTTGACCTTGTACCACTTGTACTTACTATGTTCTTGATAGTCCATCTTTGTTCTTGATTCTGAAACTTGTTCTTGTTTTCTGTTTTTTGTGTCTTTGCCAGATTTGTGCCTTCAATCTTCGTTTCCATAGACTTAGGTTTGGGATTTGTCTGTAGAACCCACAACTTAGGAAAAAACTGAAACCTGCATTTACCTAAGTGTTTGCCGAGGTCACAATAACCCTTTCAAAACGTCTTCTGAAACCCAACCTCCTCGATTAAGCCGATATCATGGGTATGTGGAAACATAGGGTAAACACCCCATCCAAACTAGAATACTTTAGACAGGAGTTTGAAATCCCAGCCGACGTCTATCTGAGGTTGGCTGGGGATGATGACTCCATCATGCCTACTGATGGCTCCATGCCTTTCCCTGTGGTGGCTTTCATCGAGTGTGGACTTCGGCTTCCACTCAACATTCTTTTTCGCGAGATTATCCATTATTACAAGTTAAACCCAATGCAGCTCGCCATCAACTCCTACCGAGTTATTAATGGCATCATAGCCTTAGCAAAACAAGAAAATGTTAGGGTCACTTTAGCCGATATCCAGTATTGTTATACCATGTGTGGACTAAAAAAGGACACGGGCTATGTCTACTACCTCAAGCCGAGGTCAACGGAGTATAAATCGTTGCCGACCTCCCAGACTCCAACAAAGGAGCTGGAGATGATTACTTTATTACTTCGGGGAACTGGGAATTTGCTCCAGATGAGGACCTCCACCTCTACCTTCTTCCTCGGACAGTTTCGTAGAGGGCAATGGTAAGAGCCTTGTGTTTCACACTTATTTGTTTTCAAAATCTTTAATACTTCAAATATTCTGATGTTTTGTCTTTCCTTGCAGCTCTTCCAAAGCCAGGAAAAGACTTCCGCAAGTCTTTTTACCCAAGTCCAGGTTTAAAGAAACTACTGGACCTTCCTGTTCATAAGCGAAAGGCCCCACTAGTGCTCAATTTCATCCCGACGTACAAATCAGCTCTCCCCGACGTTCCAAAGAGGAAAAAGAAGAAGAGCCTATCTCCTCCCTCTGCCACAACCCCTTCAGTTGCTACCGAATCTTGGCCAGATCAAGGATCAACTTCTGATCCAGCAAAACAGCCATCTACCTCGGCTCCATACTTGATCCCACCATCTCAACGAAAACGTCGCCAACGAGTTATAGTTTCTTCTGCCGAGATGGGTTGCCCAAAACCAGTTGCCAAAGATCTCCTGGCCAGCATTCCTTCTGACGTTGATGCACAACCAACACAATCCCAGCTTCCTCCCAAGCAAAAACGAATCAGAAAGGCTCAACCCAAGGCAAAGATGACTTAGATCGATTCTGAGGATACCTTACCAATTTCCAACCTGGCTCCAAGTGAGAAGACTGCCTCTGTCCCTGCGAAGAGGTCTGCTGAAACACTTCATCCGAATCTGCCAAGTCAAAAAGGCCGAGGTCATCTTCTGCAACGACCTCGGGGTCTAAGAAGCCAGATGCCCCCTGGGCCCCCGAGATTACTCTGGAAGATAAGCCTGTTATGGCTAGTGATAGCGTCGACGATATCAATGTCGGCGTTACCCTCAATACTGCACTGCTTCTTCCAGGCGACCTGGAGCGAAATGCCGAGTTCAGTGAGTACGAGAACTACGCTCTCATGCTTCAACGCTCTGTTCATGTAAGTGTTTTTGCTTGGTACTTTTTCTTTCTTTCTCTTCATTTCATACTTAGAATATTTTGTAATACTTCTGTTTTCTTTCAGGCCATCCAGCATACCCACTCTTTCTCAATACAATCTTTTGAGAACCGTGAGAAGCTAGCCGAAAAGAAAAGGGAGATCTCCAGTCTTCAGAAGATTAACAAAAATCTGCAGTCAAAGCTGAAGACCCTGGAGGATCAGGCCGAGGTCGCCATCAAAGAGAAGGATGATGCCGAGGAAAAGGTCGGTGCCACTGAGGCAATAAACAAAGTTCTTCAAGCCCAGCTGAAAGAGGCCGAGGACAAAGTGGCCCAGGCCCAGAAGGAGCTTCAAGATGCCTTGGCCACCAAAGAGGCCGAAATCAAAGATGTCGTCGAAAAGGCGTATGCTCAGGGCATGGCCGATGTTACAGAGGCCTATGAAAAGCAAGTCAAGCAAGCATGCAAGCAACAAGGGTTTCTCCCTTGGTTGGATGACTTTGCTGAAAAAACTTGATGTCCCTGAGGACTCCTCCCTGAGGAACGCTGATGCCATTCCCCTGCCATTTCCTCCAACTCCACCTCCTAGTGAATCTGATACTGAGGATGAGGCCGAGGAGGAAGTTTTGGTAAGGAAACCAAAAGATGTTGCTGGGACCAAGTCTTCTCCTCAAAATGAGCAAGTCCTAGACTTGACTCAAGATGAGGATGGTGAGGAGGTTCCTGAAGATGCTGTTCCTGAGAAGACATCAGCTGATGTAACCTTTGCCGACAAGAGCCTTGACGAAACCCTTGCCTAAATTGATGCCGAGCTCGTGGCGGAAAAGGCTGCTGAGGCGTCCTCTCAACAATCGTCTGAACTTCAATCTCAACCAACTGCTACTGCTGAAGAGCCTTAGTTTTATGTTTTTTTCTTCTGTTCTTGTACTTTTGTTTTTCTTCTTTGAAGTACTAGAAACTTCTTCATATTGTCGATGTGTTTTTAATACAAACAACTCTTTTGCTTTTGAATGCTTGCATGCTTGCTTTGTATGCCTCCATACTTGGAATATTTTTGCATATCTTTAATATATACTTCCTTCTTTGTGCAACCTTCTCGGGGTGACATACCTCGGTTAACAATGATCTCGGTTTAACTTCAACTTGTAAATTGCTACAAATTTCAACAAGTGTTAAACAATAATCTCGATTTAACTTTAACTTGTAAATTGCTACAAATTTCAACAAGTGTTAAACAATGATCTCGGTTTAACTTCAACTTGTAAATTGCTACAAATTTCAACAAGTGTTAAACAATGATCTCGGTTTAACTTCAACTTGTAAACTTTTCTCAAGTTTCAACAAGTGTTAAACAATGATCTCGGTTTAACTTCAACTTGTAAATTGCTACAAATTTCAATAAGTGTTAAACAATGATCTCGGTTTAACTTCAACTTGTAAACTTTTCTCAAGTTTCAACAAGTGTTAAACAATGATCTCGGTTTAACTTCAACTTGTAAATTGCTACAAATTTCAACAAGTGTTAAACAATTATCTCGGTTTAACTTCAACTTGTAAACTTTTCTCAAGTTTCAACAAGTGTTAAATAATGATTTCGGTTTAACTTCAACTTGTAAATTGCTACAAATTTCAACAAGTGTTTAAACAATGATTTCGATTTAACTTCAACTTGTAAATTGCTGCAAATTTCAACAAGTGTTAAACAACTTTGTCTTCTCTCTGCCCCCTAATGTGAACCTGAGTTCCACTTGGGTTCTCATTATTCATGTCTTCCAGAAACCACATTATGCATCTTTATTAGTCATAAGTGTTGATGAATTCTGCTAAGATTTTATTGATATTGTCAGTAAAAAACAAGTAACATCTAATGATAGAAAAATTTCAAATTACAAGTGTTCCAGGGTCTTGGCAATGCTTTGCCCTCATTATCTTCAAGCCGATATGCCCCATTGCCCAATACCGAAGTGATTCTGTAGGGTCCTTCCCAGTTTGGGCCAAGCTTGCCCTCCCTGGGATCCTTCTTGTTGCCGACGACTTTTCTCAGGACTAGGTCGCCGACTTGAAATTCCCTTGGATTAACCTTCTTGTTATAAGCTCTGGCAAGCTGTTGCTGGTATGCTGCAAGCTGTATTACAGCTTTCTCTCTTCTTTCTTCTAGAAGATCCAGATCTCGGGCTAAGAGTACGTCATTAGTCCCGTTCTCAACTCCCTGGGTTCTGATCCCTGGGATGCCGACCTCCAATGGAATGACTGCTTCTGTGCCATAAGCCATGGCAAAGGGGGATTCCCCTGTTGATCTTCTCGGCGTAGTCCGATATCCCAGAGTACATTGGGCAATTCGTCTACCCATTTTCCTTTTGCTGCCTGCAGCCTTTTCTTTATCCCATCCAGAATTACTTTGTTGGATGCTTCTGCTTGTCCGTTGCTTTGTGGAAAGCTTGGGGTTGAAAAGTAGTTCTTGATCTTGAACTTCGCACAGAAGTTCTTAATTAGCTTACTGTCAAATTGTGTTCCATTGTCGGCAACCATTGCTCTTGGAATCCCAAATCTGGTGATGATGTTTCTCCATATGAAGTTCTTGACATCCACATCTCGGATCTTGGCAAGAGATTCTGCTTCTATCCACTTCGTGAAGTAATCTGTTGCTACCAGTAGGTACTTCCTTTGCCCAGTTGCTTGGGGCAATTGCCCAACGAGATCCATGCCCCATTGGGCAAATGGCCAAGGACTGGATATAGGGTTCAGGTTAGCAGCTGGCTGGTGTACCTTTAGCATTGTTCACACTTCTTCACGTAGGTTTCTGCATCTTTTTGCATGTAGGGCCACCAATAACCCTGGGTAATGGCCCTGTGAGCTAGTGATTTGTCCCAGCATAGCTTCCACAAATTCCTTCATGAATTTTATATAAAAAATCTTCAACCTGCAGAGGGTGTACGCACCTTAAAAGGGGTCCAGTGAAGGACCTTCTGTAGAGATGTCCTTCTGCTGTCAGACTGAATCTTGCCGACTTCAATCTGATCTTATGTGCCTCCTTGTGGTCATCTGGCAGCTTTCCTTCTTTTAGGAACGCAACAATTGCAACCATCTAGCTTGGTCCCATGTCTACGCACATTGCTTCACGCTCTGTGGTTACTGGTTCAATGCTCGGGCCTGACAAGTATTCAATCATTATTGTCCTTGCTTTTCCTGGTTATATTGCACTAGCTAGGTTGGCCAATGCATCGGCATGGTTGTTATCATCTCGGCTGACTTGAAGTAGTCTGCAGTTCTGGAATAAGGCTGCCAGCCTGATGACCTCATTTGCGTAGGCCGACATTCTTTCATCTCGGGCTGCAAACTCGCCCGTTGTCTAGTTAACTATTAATTGTGAGTCACAAAAAACTATTATCTCATCTGCTTGTACTGCTGCTGCCAGCTTCAGTCCTGCAATCAATGCTTCATATTCTGCCTCATTGTTTGAGGCCTTGAACCCCAATCGAATGGACTGTTCCAATATCTCTCTATTTGGAGATATCAGTACTACTCCTGCCCCCGCTCCCTGTCGGTTTGAACTCCCATCAACGAACAGTCGAAAGGAGTCGCCGCTGTAAATGTTGCAGGGTCTGAGTTTCTCTTCTTTCCTTTGTTGTGTTGTATTCGACTGTGCTTCTTTTTCCTTACTTGAGCATTACTCTCCTCGGTTCAACGAAGCCCGGTGTACGATGGATTCTGGTGTGAACTCGGCCATGAAGTCGGCCAAAACTTGGCCTTTGATTGCTGTTCTTGGCCTGAACTCCAAGTCATACTGGCCCAAGGCTACTGCCCATTTGGCTATTCTTCCTGTTAAGTCTCCCTGCTGCAATAGGGACTTCAATGGATGCTCTGTCAGTACCACAATTTTATGGGCCTGGAAGTAATGGTTCAACTTCTTTGAAGCCATTACTAGAGCCAGTGCTAATTTCTCTAAGGGTAAATCCTTGTTTCTGCGTTGGCTAGGGTTTTGCTTACATAGTAAACAGCCCTTTGCTCCCCTTTTTCTTCTCGGATTAGTACTGCACTTATCGCATGTTCTGAAACTGCCACGTACAAGAACAGCTCCTCTCCGGGTTCTGGATTCGAAAGAACTGGAGCTGTGGTCAGGTACTTCTTCAGATCGGCTAATGCTTCTTCGCACTCCTCTGTCCAAAGAAAGTCTGTGGCTTTCTTCACTAATTTGAAGAAAGGTTTGCACTTGTCTAAGCTTCTGCTTATGAACTTGTTCAGGGCTGCGGCCCTTCCAGTTAGCATCTGCACCTGCTTTGCCGATGTCGGGCTCTTCAACTCTAGGATGGCCTTGATCTGATCTGGGCTGGCCTCAATGCCTCTCCTGGTCACCAGGTATCCTAAAAACTTACCAGATCCAACTCCAAATGCACACTTCAATGCATTGAGTCGGAGCCGATATGTTTTAAGGATTTCAAAGACTGCTTTTAGTTCGGCGAGATGACCTTCAGGCTGCTTGGTCTTAACGACCATGTCGTCGATGTAGACTTCAACTGTTCAGCCAATCAGGTGCTTGAACATCTTGGTTACCAATCTTTGGTAAGTGGCTCCTGCGTTTTTTAACCCGAAGGGCATCACTCTGTAGCAGTATAGCCCTTTGGGAGTGATAAATGCAGTCTTCTCTTCATTCGCAGGGTCCATAGCTATCTGGTGATATCCCCTATAGGCATCCAGGAAGCTCATCCTTTCATGCTCTGAAGTGGCATCCACTAGCTGGTCAATCTTTGGTAGAGGGAAGCTGTCTTTGGGACAGGCCTTGTTTAAACTGGAAAAGTCTACGCAGACCCTCCATTTACCGCTCTTCTTGTTTACCACCACTGTATTGGATAGCCATGTCGGGTAGTGAACTTCTCTAATGGCCCCTAGCCTCCAGAAGTCTGTCTACTTCTTCCTCTACTGCTTCGACGTGCATCAACGTCGGTCTTTTGGCTCGTTGAATTACAGGTTTGGCCGACCTGTCAACATTCAGTTTGTGGCAGGTGACCTCGGGGTCAATGCCAGGCATTTCGTAAGGTGTCCAAGCGAACACCTCAATATTTGCTCTCAAAAAAGCTTCCAACTCTCTTTCCTCTTCTTCAGATAAGCCCGAGCCGAGAAGAAAGAAGCGTTCTTCATCCCCATCCAGGACGAGGATTTTCTTCAGCGCCTCTTCACTCTTCTCGGCTGGCTCCTTGCCGACATCTTCTAGGACTTCCACGTCCTCATCTGCAATTTCTGTCTTTTCTGGCTCTCGTATGCTGCAGGTAGATTTCATTGCTGCCATGGAGCAATTCTTCGCCTGCAGCTGATCGCCTCTGACTTCCTCTATCCCATGTTCTGTTGGAAATCGCAATAGTTGATGCAATGTTGAGGGAACTGCCCCCATCGCATGCAACCATGGCCTTCCTAAGATGATGTTGTAAGGGGAGGGTATGTCAATGATGGTGAATTCTGTCTTGATCTTCCTGGTGCCAGCCTGCACCTCCAAGTTTACTGCTCCCAGTGGCCATGTCGGCGTTCCATTGAACCCAACCATTGGCCCATTAGATTGTTCCATATCATCCGGGTGAAGGCCGAGCTCCTTGTAACATCGGACGTACATGATGTCACAAGAGCTGCCTTGGTCAATCGGAATGCGTTTCACTTGGCACTCCCCAACCTGGAGGGATACTACCAAGGCATCATTATGCGGATGCTGGACCATCTCTAGGTCGGCTTCAGTAAAGGTCATCATTGGTCCCTGGCATTTTTCTGCCCGATGTCTTTTCTCCCCGACTTGATAGACATGTTGTAGGTGTTTTACCTTCTGGGTCTCCCCTCTGATTTCGTTCTCGTTGACCTTTGAATGAATCACATTGACTACCCGAGGTCCTCCTGCCTGAGGTTGCTGTACTGGGGGAGGCGGAGCTGCTGGCGCCTGGGGTAATCTTGCCCGTTCTTCTCTTGTCCTGGTCTCATCGACAAGGTCTCTCAGATGTCCTTGTCTCACCAGGTCTTCCAAGTGTGTTTTCAGGGCTCTACAACCCTGAGTTGTATGTCTATCTTCATTGTGGTAGGCACAATGCCTGCCAATGTTCCTTCCCATGAACTCTCCTGGAGTCCTCTCTGGCGCACTGAAATAGGGTTGATTCCGAATTTGTTCCAGGACTTTATGAATTGGGATTCAGAACACAGTTGTCACTACTTGCACAGCCCTCAGTTCTGCTTCTTGCTTGTTCGATCCGTTGTTACCTCGGCCTCGCTTCGGCGAGCCGTTTCCTTTCTCTTGTTTTATCTCCTTAGTCCCCGACGTGTCTTCCTCGGCTCTGGCATACTTCTCGATTCTCGCCATGAGCTCTTCTATGCTCTTTGGCAAAGTTTTTGCCAAAAATTTCCGTAGTGGGCAGTTGTCTTTTAAGCCGTTCTTGAATGACACGACCACCACTTCTTGATTACACTATAGTATTCGGTTGAATACCTCATAGTATCTTTTTGCATAGGCCCTAAGGTCTTCATCCTTACTGATCTTCAGAGCCATCAATGCGTCCACCCTCAATGGTTGCAGCTTGTTTGTCACGAACCTGGCCACAAACATTTCGGCCAGGCCTTCCCAAGTCTTCACGCTTCCCTTTGGTAGTTTGTGGAACCAATCTGATGCAATCTCCCCGAAGGATGAGGGGAATACTTTGCAGAGCAACGGCTCGTTCCCACTATACAATGTCATTGAGTTCAAATATAATCCGACGTGGAAGTCAGGGTCTGACTTACCATCGTATATTTGAAACCTCGGTATACTGAATCTCTTCGGTGCCTCAAACCTGTCCAATTCCACCAAGAATGGTGTCCTCGGCTTATCTGGGGAGGTTACCTCGGCGTAGGCATTCTGTTGCTTTCTCTTGAGGTAATCTCTTAAGTCCTCTTTTGTCTTCCTAGGAGCTCGGCTATCTCCTGCTTTCAGTCTTTTCGATGCACTACTTTCAGCTTCGTGGTGAGTCCTCTTCGACCCCTCTCCATGAGTTGTGTCGAAGCACAGCGCCTGCCCCTGAACATCCTGATGTCCCTTGGGGTCTGCCTCCTTTGTGTGATGCGTCCTCCGTGATTCTTCTCTTCCTGGCCCCCTTCGTCCGACCTCTCTGGAAGGTCAGTGAGAGTGTCTTTCGCTCCCGTTGTGTTGATGGGCTACGGGAATTGTTCTCTGCCCTCCCCTCTGGACATTGGCCGCTGGAATTGGCGTGTCCTGCAGCGGGAACAGTGGTTGCATGACGTTATTTTGCATCATGAAATTGACGACCGACTGCAGGTCTACCAATTTATTTGCCCTCTTCGTCCCTCCGCAAGCATCTATCCTTCCATACCTGGAGGTTGTCTTCGTTGTAGTAGCCACTTCGATCTGGTTTCTTTGGTGCGTCGCTAGTCTGGCCGACGTCTTTCATTCCGTGATTCTGGTCACGAGTTTCTGCGTTGCATTCGTCTCCTGTGACATTAAGGTTAATAGGTCTCCTACTCCCAGCAGGAGTGTCGTCTCTAATCTTTTCCTTCTGTCCGTTGCTGGCCATCTATTCTCCTATCTTTCCCACAGACGGCGCCAAATTGTGTGAGCGATTTTCTGATCACACTGCCAACTCAGTGATCAGCTGGAGAGAACTGGCAGAATAGATAACACCTGGCTAACCTGCAACAGAAAGAGAAGATTCCGGCGGTAGTTCGTCCACCCGGGGGTACTCCGACGATCAAGTCAGTATATCTCTCAAAGATAATCAATAGTGCCAAACTCAATGTTCAGAATATAAATTGCGTACCTTAGACCCACGAGGGTGCCTTTCTTTTATAGTTAACTCAATCCTAGTCCTGATAGAAGCCTGACTTCTATGGACTCCCATTCAGTGCTTACTTTGGACTCCTCAAGAGATAAGGATACACTTCCTAAGAACATTATCCTTATCCACCTTGAAGTCTTTCCTCATGCTAGGACTCTTGTCCCTTATCCGCTTATCTCGGATTCCGATATCTTCGGAAGTAACCTCGGCCTCTCCGAGATAACCTCGGCGTCATGAACAGGACACGTGGCACCTCGGCTGACACGTCGGCGTCACCTTGCCACGTGTTGATACTCAGAAAATATGTCCCCACACCTTGCAAAAGCTAGCTTCTATCCCTTCAAGAACACTAGTAAGAATAAAAATAATCCCGGACTAAAAACCTCTGGATTATGTTTCTTCCATGTATAATTCATATTTGATTTTCATGCAGGCTGTTGAGGTGTTGTGGACCCTTCAAAATGAAAATGACACATTGTCAAGGGGCGAGAATTCCACGAAGATTATCCTCTCTTGAAGACTCTGTGAGGAACGTCATTTTCTACCTTACATTTTTTCAGTTAGAGGTATGGGCTAAACTACTTTTAGGATCCCAAGTACAGTTAGTAAAGAGAAAATTTGTTGTTTATAGTACAGAAAAGTTCATTTGTGGAGGATTGACTACACTACATATTAGCAAAAGAGTATTCACTGTGAAGCAAAAGCTTTCTTTCAAGAACTCTGAAATTGTGAATCATTTTATCTTACGAGTTAAATGATTATTAGATTGCCTATAATTTATCCTTCGGTTCCCATAAAAACAAACAAACAAACAAATCCTTGGGTATTTATTTTGCCTAAATTGGCTCTCCAAATAGGTCATTCATGCACTTTAAACGGCCAAGCTAACCGTGCATGCATGCTTGATTTTGATTTTGATTTTGATTTTTTCATTCAATGAACCATGTTTGTGTAGCAAAGCTACTCATCAATTATGTTCTTGAATGTTTCTTCTGCCAACATTTTCATTCCCTATGATAGGAGATGAAGGAAAGTTAACTTAATGATGTTGGATGAAACCATGAAAATGTTAAATTGGTGTTACGAACTTGGTGGCTATGCCACGTTCTTATCTTAAGATAAGTGTGACATATTATTGCTGATAAGATTCCTGTAATTATTGAATGATTCTGGATCTAGGAAGCACACTTCAAAATGGGGTGTACTGGGCACCGGCACGCCGCAGGCGCGTGTTCACGTGTCAAACATACCACATGGCATGTCAATTTTTTAATTATAATTTTTTTTGCAAGACAATTTGGAGACACTTCACAGACACTTGTGTCCTATATTCAGACATGCCTCAAGACATTTTTTGATCATTTTTGTTTTATAAAATTGATTTGCGATCAAAGTAAAATATATGGAAACAAAGAGGGGAAAGTGGGAGAAAAAATTAAAATTATATCTTTGTGCCTTAAATTTATATTCATATATGTAGCAAATAAAAATATATAAAAGAATATATATTTTTTCCAATTCTTACCATATTCATATTCATATTTTAATTTTTTCAAAACGTGTCCATGCTTTTTTTAGTTGGTTGGTTTGGTTGGGAAATGACATGGTGCTTGATCATACTTTTTCTAGTGTCACAATCACTAATAGATCTTAAGCCTAATTTTCTCCACCATCTTTATTTATTTATTCCATTATACATTTTTTATTTTATGCTTATCATTTGGTGGTAGAGGGTGGGAAGGATTCCAGTTGCTGGTGAAAAATATCTTCTTGGAGACTATATTCTTCTCCAAATTAGCAAGCATTTCTAGGCTTACGAGTAAACTTGGTTAGGCTCTGTAAAACAGGCTCAGGACAAAGAATTGCGAAATTGTTTAATTCTCTTATTCATGTTCTTTTTTCTTTT
Organism: Camellia granthamiana; assembly: GCA_036172215.1. Lineage (NCBI taxonomy): Eukaryota > Viridiplantae > Streptophyta > Magnoliopsida > Ericales > Theaceae > Camellia > Camellia granthamiana. The sequence goes on along the minus strand of CM069908.1, from coordinate 80,045,896 downwards.
TCTTTTTCTTTTTCTTTTTTTTTTTTCTATAAAAAAAAATCCTTTTATTTTCTCTTTTCGTGTTGGATAACTCAAAAATTGAAAATTTGTTGCTTCAGCTTCACAAGATAGGTGAGGCAGTTTAACCTAAAAGAAAGCACTCCAAAATTTTATGTGTATTTATAGAAAGTTTGAATCCCTTACTTCATCAAAGCTCGTTGCTGCTTGGAATAGGTAACATGAAGTAGGCAACATAGAATTTTATTTATTTATTTTTCACATTCAAGTGTTCGTAGTTTAATTTCCATACACTTACTGAGGTGGCGCCACAGTTCTAGCCTAAGGAGTATATTAGATTCAGAAAATCTGATTACCGAACCAATTCAACTTTTATGGATTGTGTTGGTTTGGTTCTTTCATTACAATGGTTTGGTTTAGTGTTTGAAAATCATGAACTGATAAGAATAGTTCGGTTCTTGGTTTATAACATTCTTAAATCGAATCAATTCAAAACATGAAGAGTTATATATATATACACATAAATAAAAGAATAAATTACACTGATCATCCTTGAGATTTACAGAAAATACAATAAATTTTGTACTTTTGATATAATTATATTGAGCTCCATTAAAATTTTAATTTATATAGTATTTAGTCCATTTTTTTTATCAATAATTAATTAGTTATATAGATGAAAAAATAACATTGTCATCTTTATTACATCAAAATGTATACTTTACGTTATTTATTTTTGTGTTTTCGTACTATGTGGATTAGTTTCAGTACATTTTGCCTTACTAAAAGGAAGGTTAATTTAATTATGTCAAAGCTGTAGGATATATATATATATATATTTTTTGATTAAAATCTTAGGAGAAGTCAATATAATTTAATTTTTATTTATTTTATTTTTTTAAAACTCTACTTGAATGTATTAATGGAACAATATTAATGATTTTTGTAACTTCTATTCGTTGTATTAGAATTTAGGGCAATATGGATGATTGTTGGCGGTCATTGGCTTGTATTAAAATTTAAAACAATAATTTGTTCTTTTTTGTAATAAATTAGAATGTTCATGACTTTTTTATTGTAATAATTTATTGATGTTTTTTATTGGGATTTTTATTGATAAATCCCATTTAGAAGTGTTTTAATCCAAGAAGTCCATGAAGGAATTTTTTAACACATTTAGTCCCATGTATGTATAGTTTTATTCCATAGAGTCTTTTTTCTTGATTTACACTATTTTCTTGGACACTTACGCCCTTATATTTAATTTTGATACCTTTATAAATATTTTTTGAACGGTTAGCAATTTTATGATGTGAACATTCATATTTTAAAATTTACATTGGTAGGAATGTAAAATTGGCCCATGGGCGGCCCGAAATCAGCCTGGGAGCCGGGGCGGGCCCGGCCCGTTGACAATGTGAATACTCACGTTAATATGTTAACATTCACATTAATAGGAGTGTAAAATTGGCCCGCGTCCCGTGGCGGCGGGAAACCCGCCCGCGGCCCATAGGCTACCCGGGGCGGGCCCGGTCCAAGTCGTTGACAATGTGAATATTCACATTGACATGTTAAGATTCACATTGATAAGAGTATAAAATTGGCCCGCGGCCCATGGGCGGCCAAAAGCCCTCCCGCGGCCCGGGGCAGGTTCGGCCCGTTGATAATGTGAATATTCACATTGACATATTAACATTCACATTGATATGAGTGTAAAATTAGCCAGCGCCTCGTGGCTGCCCGAAACCCTCCCACGGCCCGTGGGCGGCCCAGGGCGAGCCCAGCCCGGGCTGTTGACAATGTGAATATTCACATTGACATGTTAACATTCACATTGATAAGAGTATAAAATTGGCCAGCGGCCGACGGGCCCGACCCGGCCTATTGACAATGTGAATATTCACATTGACATGTTAAGATTCACATTGATAGGAGTGTAAAATTAGCTCGTGCCTCGTGGCTGCCCGAAACTCGCCCACGGCTCGTGGGCAGCCCAGGGCGGGCCTGGCCTGGCTATTTTTTTTAATTCTTTTTAAATTTTTTACAAAAATTTTATTATTTTCCAAAAAAAAAGACACTAGGCCTCAGCGCGGGCCGGGTTTCGGATCGAGCTTTGAATGGGCCTTAACCGGGCCGACGGGCCGGGCGGGCTTCAAAGTGAAGGCCCAAGCCCTAGCCTAGGGTCTCGGACTAGGCTCGAGCCTAGGCCCAAATGAGCCTTTACCGGGCCGGGTTGGGCCGGCCCACGGGCCAAAAAATTAGGCCCATGCCCTAGCCCTGGCACAAGGGTATTCAGGTTTTGGACGGGCCGATAGATCGAGCCTCGGGTCGGGCCGGTGGGCCTGGGCTTAGCCTCGAGCTTAGGTCGGGCTTGGGCGGGCCTGGCCATTTTTTTTTAATTCTTTTTAATTTTTTCTACCAAAATTTTATTATTTTCCATAAAAAAATACATTGCACCTCGGGCGGGCTGGGCCTCGGACCGAGCCCTGAATAGGCCTTAATCGGGCCGATGGGCCGGGCCGGTCTTCAAAGTGATGACCTAAGCCCTAACCTAGGGTCTCGGATATGCTCAGGCCTGGACCCAAACGAGCTTACCCCGGGCCGTGGGCGGGCTTCGGGCAGCCCACGGGTCGCGGGCCAATTCTACATTCCTATCAATGTGCATTTTAACATGTCAATGTGAATATTCACATTGTCAACGGGCCGGGTCGGGCATACCCCGGGCCGCGGGCAAGCTTCGGGCAGTGGGCAAATTTTACACTCCTATCAATGTTATTGTTAACATGTCAATGTGAATATTCACATTGTCACGAGTCAGGCCAAGCCCGCCTCGGGCTGCGGTCGAGCTTTGGGTCGCCCACGGGCTGCGGGCCAATTTTACACTCTTATCAATGTGAATGTTAACATGTCAATGTGAATATTTACATTGTCAGCGGACCGGGTCGGGCTTGCCCTGGGCCGCTGGCCAATTTTATACTCTTATCAATGTGAATGTTAACATGTCAATGTGAATATTCACAATGTCAACAAGCGAGGCCGGGCCGGCCCCGGGCTGCCCACGGGCCGTTGGCGGGTTTCGGGCGGCCACGAGGCGCGGACTAATTTTACAGTCCTATCAATGTGAATGTTAACATGTCAATGTGAATATTCACATTGTCAACGGGTCGGGCCGAGCCCGCCTGGGCCGCGGGCGGGCTTTTGGCCACGCATGGGCCGCGGGCCAATTTTATACTCTTATCAATGTAAATGTTAACATGTCAATGTGAATATTCACATTGTCAATGGGCCGGACCGGGCCCGCCCCGGGCCGCCCATGGGCCGCGGGCGAGTTTCGCGCCGCCACGAGACACGGGCTAATTTTACATTCCTATTAATGTGAATGTTAACAACACTACTAAAAAAAACACTTTTTGCGACCGCTATAAACCGTCGCAGATAATAAAAAACAGTCGCAAAAAGACTTTTTGCGACGGCCTATGCGACGGCAAATGGGGGTCGCGAATATGGGGGTGGCAAATACTTTTTGCGACGGCAAAGCAACGGTCGCAAATTATTTGCGACCACCTAAACTACTTATGGCGACCGCTATTTTGCCGTCGCAAAAAACAAAGAAAAACACTAACATGATCTTTGGTGACCATCTTGTTACCGTGGCAAAAAATTAAAAATTAAAATTAAAATTAAAATAAATAAATAAATATGACGAGGGGAAAAACTCCTTCATTTACATGCATTTGTTCTCCATTCCATAGTAAAAAAGAAATACTTAAATCTTGATATGTCTTTCATATTCACTTGTTCTTTACATTGACTAGAAAAGGCATCAAAGAAGTGTTACAAGCATCTGGCAGAGGGGGGCTCCCTTCTCGTAAGCATATCATTCGTAGCGTACTTGTGGGAACTTTCTTAATGCTTTTTGTATCCTGAAAGAATTTGAATTATGAACATGAGAAATCCAAAGGATAACAATCAAACAACTGTAGGAAAACTCTAATTTCTATATAAAAGTCAAGAAAACACTTATTGCAACAAAACAAATCGAAAGTCAGGAAATAGCTATCAAACATTTTTATTGTATATTGAACAAGCAAACTGGAGAAAGTTTGATAAGAATACTTACAAGGTCTACATCTGACTCCAGCGCTATAGACATTGAAGAGAACCATTGAGGCAAATCAACTGCAACAAGACACAAAAACCAAAGAAATAAATCAACCACTAAAAATCTCTAGTTCATCATGACGTCTGAAATTACATAGAGATATTAAGATAGAAAAGAGAGCTAAAGAATGAAATAATAAGCATGGTCTTTTGTAGTGCATACACAGACCTGAAACCGCTTTATTGGAGGTCTAACTATTTGCAGCCGAAAGTGAGAGGCAAACCGGGATATACACCAAAAATAACAGTAACATAAAAATCCAATGTTCGCATAAAACATAAAAATGATTAGTTACAAAAAACAAAAACGAGGAGAACAAAAACACAACCAAACAGGGCTATTTCTAGTTAGATACAAGGATCACCTGGTTGAATCCTTTCTCTTTCTTTGTCTAAAATTTATTTAAAATTATATCCACAATTTTCTACAGAAAGTAAAATTATGGGCCTTTCTCATTGTATGTCCTAATTTAATAGCCTCCCCAGGGGCCAAACCCACTTTGTGGCAAATGATACTAAAGTTAGTGTCGAAAGTAAGTTTCAAAGAGCATGCAAGCAAAAAGCTCAAAATAATTTGTAGTTAATTCTCACATACCTTTTCCAAAGTGGAGAGTAATATAAGAGTGTGATGCATTTATACACATATAGCTAATCAATCTGGCTCTTTATAAATCTCTTAAAATTCATCAAAATTAAACACAACATTAGTCAACCAGATAATCAATCTGGCTCTTTAATGTGACATATCTCAAGCAACACATAATATGTAGGCTGCCAACCAGATATCTAACCACACCATAATAAATATTGACTATTCCAATTTGAATGAAAAGTGCAATGCCATTGAAATAAACCCTTGTGGAACAACTAGCTATGAAAGTGAATTCCATTTCAAATTTTATGCAAAAGGCAACTAGAAAATGCTATGAAAGTTGAATACATTCCCATTTGATAGCCAAAGACGCTCCTTTGGGACAGGAGGATGCACCACTCACAGTTTCCAGCTGAACCACATAACTAGAATTAATCTGAATGTTGTGCATTTTGTCCAGCTACAAAAGGAAAAAAATAAAATAAAAAAATTAACATAGAAAATCAAATAGAAAGAAAGATTGAACACCAAGAATCAACCGGCAATTTATGTGGCATGTACAAAGAAGGGGGTAGAGGGACTACAGTAAAATTATATAGAATTTCTGGGGCCAAATGAAAATTTCTTTTATAAATACTCAGTTGACTTATTCAAAAATTATACAAAGAGTCACATGATGGGGAAGATTAAGCTTCAATACAATACAATGTTATAGTTTTGTTAGGTATACTACTGCTCCTCCCTTATTTTACAGGTATAATCTAGAATGGTTCACATGGTTTGGTCATGTTTAACAATTTGGATGCTTCAACACAAAGTTGGACATGAACATGACACGTTCTACAAGGTGTCCACGCTTCATAGCTTCCAATTGTATTTAACATTAAGAATGATAGAAAAGAGTGGCAAACCTTGGTTGAGTGTGACTGATGTTGCTGTCAATCCTCCAATTAACAGAGCTGTTGCTGTCAATCCTGTAATTCCCAATAAATGTAAAGTAAATGAAAGGATGAGAATACTACATTTTTGCATCTCTAATTTAGTAGGATGGGTTTGACTAAACTTCCATTTCATATCATCTACTTACTGCTCAACAAACAAAAAGAATCCATAGCATTGCTAAACTGATGCAGAAACTTTATAATACAATGAATAAATTACAGGTACAAGTTTCCACTGTCATAAGGATTTTATTTCCACAAAAAAGGACAAGATTAGACTGAAAATAAACATATAAACCAACCTGAATTCAGACCCGCTGAGAGTACTCCAGATGCTACTGAATTAGCAACAGCATCATAGTGGGAAGTATCACCTCTTATCTACCAACCAAAAATAAATAAATAAATAATCATTGATTGATTAGGACATCAACAGCAAGCAGACTGTAATCACACCAAGAAGATAAAAGAAAAGCTTAGAGCTTCCTGATTGAAATATAACCCACATAGATTAAACATCCTTCAACAGTAGTAACAAGTAGTCGTGGAAGAAGATTGAAGTGCTTATTGGATTACTTGTATGAATAAAGTCAAGAAGCATTCCTCACAGGAAGGGAAGCATTCTATGACGGTTCAAACCAAAAACATAAGACATAAAATGAAATTACAACAATTGGAGCAATCATAACGAAACAAAGAAAATAAAACACACCTAGAGAACCTTTGTATGCCAGGGCATTTCTCCCTAAACAATTCTAAATATATGCTTCAGGCAAAAGTCTAATAGTTTTTTAAGAAATGAAGTACCAATAGGTACTGCAGACACAATTTCTCATCCACCTCTCCAAGCCCAACCAAATAAGCAGCGTTCACTAAAGTTGTCATAACAATAAGCCATACATCTCCCAAAGAGGTCCATCACAATGCATCATAGTCATTTTAAAAAGGACTAGTGTTTAAAAAATGTGGCACGTGTCTAATCCCAAACCAATAAAATCCTTTCTGTAATCCACGTGCACACACCCCCGACCACCCACTCCCCACACACACACATAATTAGCCACTGTCCTGTTATATGGCAAAGCTAGACCATAACTTCCTATCACAGAATCAAAATAGTTGTAATAAAATGAAAATCAATGCACTACCCATTTCCACAGTTCCTCAACGACAGTGCATAGCTAAGAGATCCAGGTTTGGATAGTTACATGTCATTCAAAACTTATTCTAATATCAAACATTCAGGCATAATAGAAAAGTGGGATGCAGTTAAGCAAGAAAATAAGGCAAAAAAAGGACTAATAAAATCTTGCAGCATAGCAAGATTTAGGTATTCTGACGAGAAATCATACCACAGCTCCAATGCACAATATGGCTTGCTATTTGCGAGACTTCCCAAGCTTTTCTGCAACGACACCAATTTCAAAACTACCAGGAACCCACACTACCTGATGCATACATACAACAATTGAACCTATTATTAATGAGTGTCAAGCAAAACAATGACCACAGACCATGTAAAACAATTGGAATGATGAAAGCACTACATGATTTGTGCTACATTTATCCGCATCAGCACCAACAATTTCACCCCAATAAATAATAGACAACTCATGTTTTAACATGATAGTGACCTGAAAATATTCTAAATAATGTTAGACCAGGTTTGTTTTACCACAGCAAATGTTCACTTCTTCCGCATCATGTCATTCAATTTAGCAATTCATTAAGGTGAATCCCCGACTAATCAAAGTACTTTTGGTTATAACCTATCCAAAAGGTGGTGATTCTTTGCCATCAGATGCACAGGCAGGTCTGACAAGCCCTAGGACAGGAAATTCAGCACATCGAGGAAAAATAGTCATGTATGACAAATATGGAGCTAGTCAGACATCAAAATCACCCCATCAATCAAGCACTCCAAATAAGACAACATTATCACTTATGATATAGAAAATCAAGTCATGGATCAGAAATCCAGTGATATTATACCCTTCACACATTCAAGATATGTAGATTAGGCATCTGTTACCTATTCCAGTAGAGATGGAAATCTAGGTGCACAAATCTACCAACAAAGGCCAAGAATTGAATCTGCCATTTCTACTTCAAGGAGATTCTCTATTTCGATTGCTTTACCTTAATATGAATTGCAAAAGAGTATTCAGACCACAGTTATAAATATCAACCTAGACTAATACACTCAAGTATATTTATAGGAATGAAAATCAAGTATATTAATAGGAATGAAAATCAAGTGCATAGACTAATTCGCACATTTCGGTTCATAGCTAATTCATTGCCTAACAGTTATGATTGCTATAAAACTCTTTTAGGTACTTCTGCTTCATCTGTTCACTTCTCATACCTAATTGCATGTTTTGCTGTATATATATTCATATATATATATATATATATCAGGAAGAGGGGTATACAACCTGATCGATCGAGAAGATTGCAGTGAGATTAGTGAAGATGTGTTTAGGCTTACCGATTATGAAATCTTCAACAGTTGTGGACTTGAGAAAGTTGAATCGATCGACAGATTTGAGCGAGAGATTCGAGCGACAAATTCGAGCGAGAGAGGCTGTGAGATTCGATCGAGAAGATTGCAGTGAGATTAGTGAAGATGTGTTTAGGATTACCGATTATGAAATCTTCAACAGTTGTGGACTTGAGAAAGTTGAATCGATCGACAGATTTGAGCGAGAGATTCGAGCAACAAATTCGAGCAACAAATTCGAGCGAGAGAGGCTGTGAGATTTTGAGAGGGAGAGAAAGAGAGAGCTCAGATTTGGGAAATAAGGAAAAAAATGGGGGGGATTAAGAAGGAGAGAAAGAGAGCTCAGGTTAAATACTGATTTTTATTTTGTTTTTATTTTTTGAAGAACATGATTGGGTCTGAGATGGTAAAATAAGTTTTTGATTTCAAAAATGATTTTTTGCGACCGTTAAACAATCAGTCGCAAAAAAATAGACGCAAAAAGTCATATTTCTAGTAGTGACATGATAAGAGTGTAAAATTGGTCCGCAGCCCGTGGGTGGCCCGAAACCTGATCGCAGCCCGAGACGGGCTTGGCTCGACCCGTGATAATGTGAATATTCACATTGACATGTTAACATTAACATTGATAGGAGTATAAAATTTGCCCACTGCCCGAAGCTTGCCCGCGACTCGGTGTAGGCCCGACCCGGCCCGTTGACAATATGAATATTCACATTGACATGTTAAAATGCGCATTGATAGGAATGTAGAATTGGCCCGCGGCCCGTGGGCTGCCCGAAGCCCGCCCACAGCCTGGGGCAGACTCATTTGGGTCCGGGCCTGAGCATGTCCGAGACCCTAGGTTAGGGCCTAGGTCATCACTTTGAATCCCGGCCCGCTTAAGGCCCATTCAAGGCTCGGTCCGAGGCCCAGCCCGCCCGAGGCGCAATGTATTTTTTTATGGAAAATAATAAAATTTTGGTAGAAAAAATTAAAAAGAATTAAAAAAAATGGCCAGGCCCACCCAAACCCAACCTAAGCTCGAGGCTAGGCCCAGGTCCACCGGCCCGACCCGAGACTCGATCCATCGGCCCGTCCAAAGCCCGAATACCCTTGTGCCAGGGCTAGGGACTAGGCCTAATTTTTTGGCCCGTGGGCCGGCCCGACCCGGCCCGGGAAAGGCTCGTTTAGGCCCAGGCTCGAGCCTAGTCCGAGACCCTAGAGTAGGGCCTGCGCCATCACTTTGAAGCCCGGCTTGGCCCATCGGCCCGGTTAAGGCCCATTCAAGGCTCTGTCCGAGGTCCGACCCACGCCGAGGCTTAGTGTCTTTTTTTGTGGAAAATAATAAAATTTTGGTAGAAAAAATTAAAAAGAATTAAAAAAAAATGGCCAGGGCCGCCCACGGGCCGTGGGTGGGTTTCGGACAGCCACGAGGCACGGGCTAATTTTACACTCCTATCAATGTGAATGTTAACATGTCAATGTAAATATTCACATTGTCAACGGGCCGAGCCGGGCCCACCCTGGGCCACTGCCCAATTTTATACTCTTATCAATGTGAATGTTAACATGTCAATGTGAATATTCACATTGTCAACAGGCCGGGCCGGGCCCGCCCTAGGCCGCCACGGGCCGTGGGCGGGTTTTGAGCAGCCACGAGGCGCGGGCTATTTTTACACTCCTATCAATGTGAATGTTAACATGTCAATGTGAATATTCACATTGTCAACGGGCCGGGCCTGGCCTGCCCCGGGCCGCGGGCGGGCTTTTGGCCGTCCATAGGCCGCGGGCCAATTTTATACTCTTATCAATGTGAATGTTAACATATTAATGTGAATATTCACATTGTCAACGGGCCGGACCGGGCCCGCCCCGGGCCACCTATAGGCAGCGGGCAGGTTTCACGCTGCCACGGGACGCGGACCAATTTTACATTACTATTAATGTGAATGTTAACATGTCAATGTGAATATTTACATTGTCAATAGGTCGGGCCCGCCCAGGCCCGACTCGAATTTTTCTAGGCACCCACGAGGATCGACATGGGCCAGGCCCCTACACATTGACGATATGAACATTCACATTGACGGTGTGAACATTCACATTAGGGGTATTTTGATAATTATGTCACCCATAGGACTTATTGAAACATAAGAAAATAATGTGAACTAAATGGAACATAAGTAGATGAAATGGGTATTTTGGTCTTCTTATCTCAAATAGGACCTAATGGAATAGTCAAAAAGAATATGGGTTGGATGGAATAAAATTCTTAGAAAGTGGATTTATCAAAAAAGCTCCCTTTTTTTATTTTTATTTTTTATAGAATTTTTTTGATGATGATACAAGATTTAGTTTGAGGTTGTCTTATTTAAATAAATGAACATTTAGGCCTCGTTTTGGCAAGTGACTTTTTTAGTCAAAAAGTCAAGAATCTATACGAAAAAGTCAAAGATTCTTTTTTCTCTCTACTTTTTGCACATCTTTTCGTAAAAAGTCAAAAAGTCATCCCAAATTTACTATTTTTTTTACATCATATTTTAGCCAAAAAGTTACTAAAAAAGCTTGTTCCCAAACAAGGCCTAATTTAGGCTAAGTTTGGCATTCCTTAAAAAAGTCAAAAAGTCAAAAAATCACTATCTTATTTAAATCATATCATCTTATTTAAGTCGCATCACCTCTCTAACACATCACTTCAAACCCACCCCAAACCCAATGAGAGGGTGTATTTCGCATTTGGACTTCCAGAACTGAACAAAGTGAATTTGTTCGAACTTCCAAAACAGAACAAATTTACTTTGTTCAGGTGTACACTATCAAACAAAGTGAATTTGTTTAGTTCTGAAAATCCGAACAATAATGACGAAAAATAGATATTTGCTTTTTATGTAAAAAAACATAGAAATCAATAATTGTATATTAAATACATACATCCTCTTTGATGGATTACTTTAAAAAACTATTTTGATTAATACTCTTATTCATTGTTTGATTTTGTTCAAACTTTTTTCTATTTGCAAATAACAATATAATAAAAAATAATGATGTTGATGATAATGGCGAATTTTGGTGGAGGGTATAGGAGTTTTGGAGTGAGAAAGAAAAAGAAGAAGAAGAAGAAAAAATAAGTGAAATTTGGAAAAGAAGATGAAGATATTTGAATAAGAAGAATACGTAAAATTGATGGTATATCATGAGTAAAAATAATATTTTATTTTAAGATTTATTATGTGTTGTCCTTATTAGTAAATTTACGTTAGGATACAATAGGAATTAAAATTTTAAAATTTGAATTGGGTGTATTAAGATAATTTTTGGATTCAAATAGAATGGCCCAAGTATGCATGTCATCCAAGCTCGGGTCGACTTGACATCAGACCTAACTTAGCTATCCCAAATCCGGTCCTAAAAAAATATCTAGATTCTAAACCCGTCCACTTAACCCAATAGATATAAATTATATATATATTCACCTTTTTGAAAGACTATTGTCAGTAAATCATCTTTTATGAGGTTTAAAGAAAACGTAGTTTGTTCTATATTATTAAAATGATTATACCAACCTTTCTTGAAGTTTTAATTCATGTAGCACTTAGGTTATTTTTTATTAATAATTTATGAGTTGTATGGATGAAAAAATAATGTTATCATATCTTTTTTATGAAAATGTATATTTATTTTTGTTCATTTATTTGTTTACCCACCGTGTGCATTAATTTTGATGACTTTAACCTTATTAAAAAGAAAATTAATATAATTATGTCAAACTTATGAGTTAATTATATTTTTGTCAAATCTCAAGCGATGGTGAGTGCAATCTGCCCTTCAATTATTGTTATAATTAGTATTTTGTCAAACCTAAGGAAGGTTTATCAGTATTACAACTAGCCCCACTAGTATGCACAAATAACATTGACCTCCCTTAATGGGCTTCAAAAGTTAATTCTTGGGAAAATTATAAAAAAATAAATAAAAATAATTCCGAAATTTGAGTCTTTTAACAAAGTAATTCCTGAGTTTTTAATTTTATCAATTTAAATCATAATATTTTAATTTATTTTTAATCCAAACCATTCGTTTATTTTCATTTAGTAAAATTATCGAAAATTTTTTATTTTAGTCATTAAACTCAATATGCAGATGTATGGAAAATATCTAAAATATTCGTTTTTATTAAGTTTAATTACTAAAATATTATTTTTTTAAAATTTTATTTAACAAAAATAAACGAATGGTTTAGATTGAAAACAAATATAACAATTAAGGTTTAAATTGACAAAATTAAAAATTCAGAATTTATTTTGTTATAAGGTTCAAATCTTGAGATTTTTTTGATTTTTTTTTTGTTGGAAATTTCCCCTTAATTTAATTAACATATAATATACAAAGACAAAAATGCCCTCATTTACCAAGTGTAAAAAGATAAAAATATCCTTAAAATTGAAAATAAATTAACCTGTTCATTACACTCTATTTTCTCTTTTTTTGTTTGTCTGTTTCTTTCTCCATCTTTAACACCATTGGTTGGACCCCTTAACAACAAAGCAAAGGCATCCACCACTTGTAGCCACCATCAATGTGACCCAACCCAACCATCAATCCCTCTTACCTTTGTCACAACTTCTTTCCCCAACATGGCTGTCACTAGTAGTAACCTTCTCTGCCTCCATAAACTTCTTACTGCCACACTTACTGGGTAAGCGCTATAGTGAGGCGCCACTAGTTGTGAGTGAGACGACAGAGAGTGAGTGAGGTCACAACTAGAGGCGACGATGGATGTCAGTACTGGAGGTTGTGACTGAAGGCAAGTAGGGCTCGCGATTAGAGGTGATGATAAGATTGACATTTGCTGGAGATGAAGATGTTATGCAGAGAGATAGATGAAAATAAGAGGAAGAGATGGATGGTATGTAGGCGTTGGTGCTGCTGGAGGCAGCTAGGGAAAATATGAAACCCTAATTCTAATTTACTTTGAAAGGTTGGTGTGTTTGGTTTGCGTTTGTAGAGTAGTTTTTGAGATAAAAAGTACTAAAACTTGTTTGGTTTGTCTTTTTTTAGAAATGATTTTGGAAAATTGTTTTGGGAAGAGAGTTTTAAAAAAAATGATTGATTTGATGTGTATAAGAGAGAGAGTGATTTTGAAAAGTAGGTAACCAAACAAAATTTTGAATTTTTTTTAAAAAAAATTTATTTAGTTTGATTACTCTTGAAAACTTGTTTGTAGAGAATTTTTCTCAAAATTTTTTCTGAAAAACAAACCAAATAAGGCCAAATAAGATTAGTTGTGCATTATTAATGAACTACAGACATAAATTTATTACGGACAACATTTGTTAGATTTTTCTGCTTCAGGCCTGCCCCTGGCCCAAGACAAGCAAGCCGCTACCTTGGGCCTTCAAATTTTAACAATTTTTAGGGGCCCAAAATATTTTGGATTCATGTAATATTAGTTTCCAAAATTCAAGCCCAGCCGAATATATTCTTTAACACTCACATTCAAGAGAAAAGGCCCAAAACAAATTTCGGGGGATTGGACTAATATAGTATATGGGATCCACTTAAAGAGTGTTTGGTTAGGGACATAAGTGAGGGGATTAGTTATACCCTTAGGTCACATTTGTTTGGCGGGTTAGGGTAGATGAAATTATTAGTGAGAGGATTGTTAGTGAAGAGATTGTTAATGTATGAATTATTGGTGAGAAGAGTAAAACTGTGTTTATTTTGATGATAATGTGGAAAATGATTAGTGATAAGATTGTTAAATTATTTTTATAGAAAATAAATAAATAAATTATTTCTATATTAAAAAAAACTAAAATAGATACGTGCACTTGGTAAAAAAATAATAATAATAATTAAAAAATAATTTTTTTTAATATAAAATAGATTCAATCCCCTCACTATTTTTCTAATCCTACCTAAAATTCACCCAAGCTAAGGAGGATTACTAAGCCCTCTTTCACTACTAATCCTATGACATTTTGTTGCATCCAAACAAGGGTTTGGTGGGTCTCATGGATTGGTAATCCAATCCACCCTCCCAAACTCCCAATCAAACATGGCCTTAGACTAGTAATACCGCCATTGGTAGGACTACCAATCTCATAGAGAGGTTGAGATTAGAAATTGAGTGAGGAGATTAGTGAATTTGTAAATGATTTTTAAGTAAAATTTATATTTTTAAGAACAAAAAAAATAATTATAATATTAAAAAAATACTAAAAGTAAAAAATATTAATTTTGTATATTACTAATCTAGTAATGTACAAACAAACTCTCTTTATCTTACATTTCCAACCTAATATCACCATAATAATAATATTCTCATTCAATCTCACCATACTATCCTCTTCATCCTATATGTTAATCATATTATTTAATTTTGATGATTTCTAAAATATTATTTGAAAAAATTTGGATTTTTTAATATACATATTATTTGACACAAAAATTATCTGTTTAAAATATATATTTGTTAAATATTATTTAAATAAAATATTTTTGAAAACTCTACTATTCACTTTTTGAAAATTTAGGCTGATCACTATTTACTTTTTGACAAAATTAAAATTGATTAATTATATTATTTTTACAAAATTGATTGATTGGTTGTATTATCTTAACAAATGTGATATTGATGAGTTGTCTTCTTTTGACAAAAGTGATATATCCAAATGGAGTGGTAGGTTATGTTTAGTTGAAAATCTCTACAAAAAATTAAAAATAGTATATATGATCAGATCTATCATAAATATTACTTAAAGGGATTTTACTATATATGCAAATATTTGATTATAATATTATATAGAATGCATATAATATAAATAGAATACATCACGTGAGCAATTAAACTTTTTACACTACATTGATTATATCATATCACACTACACTACATTGATTTTATATATATATATATATATATTATAATAAAACAAGATGGAGCAAATCATTTGCTTGTTTGAAAGTTGTGAACTTTGTATTAAATTGTCTACAAAAACGGTGGCTCCATGTTTGAAAAAACAAAAAAAGGAAAAAGAAATATTAGTCTTACTTTTATCTTTTTAATTATTAACATTTGCTGACTATTTAAAATTAAGGAGCGTGCTTATATAGGCCATGACGTCAGCAGCGTGCTTATGTAAGCCATGACGTCAGCAAGGAGCGTCCTACTTCCAACGGGTATATTTTTGTATATAAATAGAAATGTTGTGTGTGGAGAAAGATCAAGAATTTTAAGAGAAAAATTTCTTTGTGCTCCAAAATTCTGAGTATATTGTATTATGCTTTTTCACTTTCAGATCTAAGTGTAACCTTTGTTCTTACACTTTCATTTCTACTCTTTGTGAGAGAATTATTGTAAAAGAAGGTTTAAGTACTACTTATTTTTATTCATTATTTTTGTGAGAGATTTTGTAAGGGTAAGGCATTTATTGTTGAGTGAGGCTCAATAGATAAGAGTAAGTCCTATGCCAAACCACAAGCTTGGTGGTGTATTTATTCAATTGATAGTAAAGAAATTCTCAAGGAGGTTCCTTGGGGAGTGGACTTAGGCCTGGCGTGCCGAACCACTATAAATCTCAGTGTTTGATTTTTTCTCCCTATCTCTTTTACTTTTATATTGATAATTGTTATTCTGTTTTTTTTTTATTTGTTAAAATTCTGAATATTGTATTAATTTTAATATTGTTAAATTTTTAATAACCCAATTCACCCCGCCTCTTGGGTTGCCTACCTGGGATAACAATTGGTATCAGAGCCTAGACTCTAGTTTGTGTGACTTAATCGTCTTAGAGTAGATCATGGCAACCCCTAGTTATTCCTTACCCGAGGGACAAGCATCCAATAGGCCACCACTATTTAGCGGCACAAATTTTAGCTATTGGAAAACTAGGATGACCATACATGTTCAATCTAATGATTATGAATGCTGGAAAATTATTTGCAATGGTGCAAAAATTCCTACCAAAACTGTAGATGGACTTAAGGTACCAAAACCTGAAGATGAGTGGAATGAATCAGATACTAGAATGGCTCAAATTAATGTCAAAGCCATAAACATGTTGTACTGCGCCTTAGATGCCAACGAGTTCAACAGAATTTCCACATGTAAAACCGCAAAAGAAATTTGGGACAACCTTATAGTGGCTCATGAGGGAACCGAACAAGTTAAAGAATTTAGAGTCAGTTTTTTAGTCCATAATTATGAACTCTTTAAAATGAAGCCTGATGAGACTATTCTTCAAATGTTTACTCGCTTTACTGATATTATTAATGGTTTAACTTCTCTTGGAAAAATATATACTAATGCTGAAATTGTAAGAAAAGTGCTTAGATCATTGCTAAAAAGTTGGGAGACAAAAGTCATTGCCATTACCGAAGCCAAAGATTTATTAAAGCTAAGTCTAGATGAGTTAATGAGATCTCTCTTAACTCATGAGCTCATAATGCAAGAAGAAAAGGAAGAGGAGGACAACAACAACAAAAAAGGAATAGCCTTCAAATCCATCTCGAAACATCAAGAGGATGAGAAAGATGATTCAGATGATAATGAGGAAATAACATTCATCACTAGAAAGTTCCAAAGATTTGTGAAAAAGAAACAAAGTGTACGAAAATTTTTCAGAAAAGATTTCAACAACAGGGATTTTCAAAAAGGAGAAAATCACAAAAAATCTGAAGTTACCTGCTACGAATGCAACAAACCTGGACACTACAAATCAGAATGTCCAGAACTTAAGAAAAAATTTAAGAAGTACAAGAAGAAAGTTATGATTGCAGTATGGGGAGAAGATAGCGATAAAAGCGACACAGAAACCAAAGTTTGCAAAAATGAGGTTGCTAACCTATGCTTAATGGCACTTGGAAACGAAAATGCGGTAAATGACGAATCCTTTACAATTGATGAATTACAATTAGCTTTTGATGAATTACATGCTGAATTTAAGAAACTTAGTTTGAAAAGTAATTGTCAAAAGAAAGTGATTTCAAGTTTATCAAAAGAAAATGAATCATTAACTTCCAAGATAAATGTTTTAGAAAATGAAGCCATGAAAATGAAAAAGGAAAATGAGATTTTAACTCGAAAAGAGTCTTCAATTTCTGAAAAACATTTAGTTGTATTGCAAAAAGAAAATGAGTCTTTAAAAAAGGAGCAAATTATTTTGAAAGAAAATATTGAAGACTTGAAAAATACTCTTTCAAAATTCACTCAAGGTAGAGAGACTTTAGATAAAATTCTTAAAAATCAAAATCGTACTTTTGGTAGAGTCAGAATTGGATATAAACCTTTTTCAAAAGTAAAAACTGTCAAAAATGGTTTTGTGTATGCTTCTTCTAATCACTCTCATCCCATATATCATTTTTGTGGTACAAAAGGTCATATTTCACCTTCATGTCCTGTTAAAAGAAATCATTTTGCTAAAATAAAAAAGATGTGGGTCCCTAAGGACATCTCAAGAGTGTCAAATTCTAACTTTTATGGACCCAAGAAAAAATGGGTACCAATAGAAAAATCAAATTTTTATAGGTATGTTTCATGACAAAATCCAGTAATGATAGATGGTATCTTGACAGTGCATGTTCAAGGCACATGACTGGAAATAAAGCTATGTTCGCCACATTCCAACCAAAGGATGGCAGATATGTGACTTTTGGCAACAATAGCAAGGGTAAAATCATTGGTGTAGGAAGTATTGGTAAAAATCTCTCTCCTATTATTGAAAATGTTTTATTTGTTGAAGGTTTAAAACATAACTTGCTTAGTATTAGTCAATTATGTGATAAAGGTTATAGAGTTATTTTTGAGAAAACTCATTGCACTATTGAAAACACTCTAGAAAACAAAACTTTATTTGTAGGTTATAGACATGAGAATGTATATGTGTTTGATTTGCATGATTTGTCTTCTCATTTTAATATTAAATGTTTATCTACTATAAATGATAATGGTTGGCTTTGGCATAGAAGATCAGGACATGCTCATTTTGATTTAATTTTCAAGCTTTCAAAAAATGAGTTAGTTATTGGTTTACCAAAAATTATTTTTGAAAAAGCCAAACTTTGTGATACATGTCAATTTAGAAAACAAACTAGAATTTCTTTTAAATCCAAAAATATCGTTTCAACTATTAAACCGCTTCAACTATTGCATATAGATTTATTCGGACCATCTAGAACATTAAGTTTAGGAGGAAAATCGTATGCTCTTTGTTTGTGTTGATTATTATACTAGATATACATGGGTATTATTTTTAGTACATAAAAATGAAACTTTTTATAATTTTTCAAGACTTTGTAAAAGAATTCAAAATGAAAAAAAATCTTAATATTTGTAGTATTAGAAGTGATCATGGTAGAGAATTTGAAAATAATAATTTTATTATGTTTTGTGATGAGTTTGGAATTGATCATAATTTTTCTACCCCTGGATCTCCTCAACAAAATGGAGTAGTTGAAAGAAAAAATAGAACTCTTGAAGAAATAGCTCGTACTATGCTTTGTGAAAATAATTTGCCTAAATATTTTTGGGCGGAAGCTGTTAACACTGCATGCTATGTTGTGAACCGTGCCATGATTAGACCTATTCTTAAGAAAACCCCTTATGAAATTTGGAAAGGTAGGAAACCTAACATTAGTCACTTACGTGCATTTGGTTATAAATGCTTTGTATTGAATAATAATAAAGATAATATAGAAAAATTTGATGCTAAATCGGATGAAGTTATATTTCTTGGTTATTCAATCTCCAGTAAAGCTTATAGAGTATTTAATAAAAGAACTCTACTTGTTGAAGAATCTGTGCATGTTGTTTTTGATAAATCTAACAACATTAATTTCAAGAATCTTGTAAGTAATGATATTGTAGAAAATCAACCAAGCATGGAGAGCATTTACATAAAAGAAAATGAAGAAAATCCATTACGCGAACATGAAGAAGAAATGACAATGGAGAAACTTCAAGAAATATATGCTCTTCCAGAAAGCGACTCAAATCTACCAAAAGAATAGAAGTATGCTCATGGCCACCCAAAAGATCTCATCATAGGTGATGCGGCGGAAGCTATAAAAACTCGTTCATCTGTTAGAAATGTTTGTGGTAACTTAGCATTTGTTTCACAAATTGAACCAAAATCGTTTTTAGAAGCTGAAAATGATGAAAACTAGATTTTAGCAACGCAAGAAGAATTAAATCAATTTGAAAGAAATGAAGTTTGGTTTTTGACCCCTCGACCTAAGGATCATCTTGTTATTGATACAAAATGGGTTTTCGAAATAAAATGGATGAATCTGGAGTTGTTACTAGAAATAAAGCTAGGTTGGTAGCCCAAGGTTATAATAAAAAAGAAGGCAATGATTTTGATGAAACTTTTGCACCGGTTGCTAGACTTGAAGCTATTAGAATGTTACTTGCTTTTGCATGTTTTAAAGATTTCAAATTGTATTAAATGGATGTTAAAAGTGCTTTCTTAAATGGGTACATTTTGGAAGAAGTTTATGTTGAACAACCCCCCGGTTTTGAAAGTCATAAATACCCAGATCATGTTTTTTAACTCTCAAAAGCTTTATATGGCTTGAAACAAGCTCCTAGAGCATGGTATGAAAGATTGAGTAATTTTCTACTTGACAAAGGTTTTTCTAGAGGAAAAATTGATACAACACTTTTTATAAAAATCAAAAAGGAAGATATGCTAATTGTTCAAATTTATGTTGATGATATCATTTTTGGTGCTACTAATGAAAGTTTGTGCAAAGAGTTTGCTAAAGATATACAGGGTGAATTTGAAATGAGTATGATGGGGGAGTTAAATTACTTCCTTGGTCTACAAATTAAACAAACTAATGATGTGATCCATTTAAATCAAACGAAATATATCAAGGATCTACTCAAAGGGTTTGAAATGGAATCATCAAAGCCTGCAACAACTCCAATGAGCACATCAATAAAAATCGACAAAGATAAGCAAGGTAAACTTGAAGATAAAAGGAAATATCGAGGTATGATTGATTCCCTACTCTATCTTACTGCAAGTAGACCCGATATAATGTTCAGTGTTTGTATGTGTGCACGTTTTCAATCCGCACCGAAAGAGTCACACATCACCACAGTCAAACGAATTTTCAGATATCTTGTTGGAACTCCAAATTTGGGATTATGGTATCCTAAGGAAACAACCTTTGAACTTTTTGGTTACTCAGATGCCGACTTTGCGGGATGTAGACTTGACCGAAAAAACACCAATGGCACTTGTCATTTTCTTGGACACTCACTCACTTTTTGGTTTTGCAAAAAACAAAACTCAGTGGCTCTGTCAACTGCTGAAACAGAATACATTGCCCCCGCTGGGTGTTGTGCACAATTGTTTTGGATGAAACAACAACTTCAAGATTTTAGATTTCACTATGATCATATTCCTATAAAATGTGATAACATAAGTGCCATTAACCTTTCAAAAAATCCTATTCAGCACTCACGCACTAAACACATTGAAATAATACATCATTTTCTAAGAGATCATGTACTCAAATGTGACATTGAACTTGAATTTGTGCCTACAAATCTTCAATTAGCTGACATTTTTACCAAGCCTCTAAATGAAGAACAATTTTGTTATATTAGAACTGAACTTGGTATGATGAATACTCCAATATAGTGTATATATTAAAAAAATATATAAATAATTTTTTTTAATAATAATAAATAATAAATAAAATAACTATAGTAATAATAATAATTATTATTATAAAAAATAATAACAATAATATACATATATATATATATATAAATTTTTTTCTCTCTCTCTCTCTATCGTTTTGTCTCTATCTCGCACCCACTCTCTTCCTTACTCTCTCTTTTTCTCTTTCTCTCGCTCTCTCGCTCTCCCCTTCTTCCTCACATCCTCAGCAGCCTCCATCTCCATCCTCACCATCGTCTACAACCAGCTCCACCATCCACAAAATTATCCATTACTTTCATCATTACTATCGTCCACCCAAATCCCTCACCAATCTACCGAACTCCATCACTTCTCTACCCAAAATCTACATCACTATCTTTATCAATTCATCAAGTTCCATCACCGATCCATCAAGATCCGTGACTGATCCATCAAGATCCATTATCGATCTACACAAATTCGTCACCGATTTACCCAATCTTCTCCATTTCTTCCGATCATCAAGGTCATCACCGATCAATATATTAAAATTCTTGTTGCACTGTGTTATATTTTTTTACTTGTTGTATGTGTTCCAAATTCTCTTGGATTTAATAATGGTTGCTTCTACATTGTCTGAAGAAATTGTTTTTATTTTTATTTTCTCCTTTTATGCTAGTGCACTTGGTGTAGTTGTTTATTGCCGGATCTTAATGGCCTTTGGTATTATAGATTGGTAATTTGTTTCTTCAAATTTATGTAATTTTTAGTGCATTAATTCAGGAGGAGACTCATATATTTTGAGATTAACAATTATTATAATAATATAAAAAAATAATAATAATAAAAAAGGGACGCGTGTATATTCTGTGCATAATTTTAGGGGAAGTATATATATATATATATATTTTACTCCTTATCTGCACCAACAAACAAATTTTTTTTTTTTTTTTTTTGTGCAAAGACAAAATTAAACAAAAAAATAAAAATAAATAAAAAGGGAAGAAATGCTTGCAATTTTATTTCAAAAGAAGAAAATATTACTCGATTACATATAAATTTTCAGAAGGCTTCACAGATTTTTTCCGTTTCACTTCTCTTAACAATTTTTCATGAGCCTCTTTTACATGCTTCTCTCTATTTTCGACTTTTGTCAGTCTCGGCATTATAACCGTTACATAATATTGCACCGCATTATCCAACTGTGCATTTTTCCTTTTTAGCTCTTTCTTCTCCTTACATATATTAACCAGTTGTTGTTTTAACAAGCACACCTCATCTCTCCATTGCTGATTTTCTTGTACTCTTGTTTGTAATCGTTGCACCATATTGGAAACTGCAGTCATTGCCTGTGTACTAAGAGTCATAGTGTTATTAATAGCATCAATATCATTTCGATTACCAATAACACTAGGACCTTCATTTACAGACATAGCATGTGCTTGCACCACTGGTACCCTCTTATTTGCCTGCATTACATGCACCTCATGCAGGTCCGAACCATTGATGGCTAAGGTAAGGAATGACATGATTACACAAGAAGGTAAAACAAATTTTTCTCTTCAATACTTGATATTTTCGTCTCTTTGTCTATCATCCTTGTCACTTTTTATACACTCCATCGATCCAATCATCGATGCATATCTGCTCAAATATTTTGTTTGTCAACATTTTGTGCGCTCGAGATGCTTCAAAATCCCCACAATGATTCCGACAAGACAGAATGCCCATTATTTTATTTTTGGCCGCTCAGATTATTTGTTTAATCTTTTCATCTTTTATTTTGATGATGTTAAAGGGGGAGAAAAAAATATATGATTTTGCTTTTGAAAATTATATGTTGCAGGGTTATAAAATATTTTGTTAATTTTATTTTGTGTCAAATCCGTACAAATATTGCCATCATAAAAAAAGGGGGAGATTGTTAATCATATTATTTAATTTTGATGATATCTAAAATATTATTTGCAAAAATTTAAATTTTTTAATAAACATATTATTTGATACAAAATATTATCTATTTAAAATATATATATTTGTTAAATATTATTTAAATAAAATATTTTTGAAAACTCTACTATTCACTTTTTGAAAATTTAGGCTGATTACTATTCACTTTTTGACAAAATTAAAATTGATTAATTATATTATTTTGAAAAAATTGATTGATTGGTTGTATTATCTTGACAAATGTGATATTGATGAGTTGTCTTCTTTTGACAAAAGTGATATATCAAAATGGAGTGGTAGGTTATGTTTAGTTGAAAATCTCTACAAAAATTTAAAAATAGTATATGTGTGGGTGATTTTCCGACCACACTGCCAACTTAGTACTCAACTGGAGAACACCAGCAGAATAGATGGCACCTGTCTGACCTATAACAGAAAGAAGAGTCTCCGGCGGTGGCTCGTCCACCCGGGGGTACTTCGACGATCAAGTCAGTACTCCATATCTCTCAAAGATAACCAATAGTGCTTAACTCACTAGACAGAATACCAAAAGCATACCTTAGACCCATGGGGGTGCCTCTCTTTTATAGCCAATATAATCCTAGTCCCAATAGGAGCCTAGCCCTAATGGACTTAGGATTACTGCTAATCTGGGACTCCCAGTGTGATTAGGATAAACTCTCTAAGAGTCTTATCTTTACCCAAACTGAAGTCTTCTCCCAATCTAGGACTCTTGTCCCATATCCGCTTATCTCGGATTCCGGTATCCTCGCAGATAACCTCGGCCTAGCCGAGATAACCTCGGCATCATGACCAGGACATGTGGCACTTCGGCTGATACGTCGGCGTCACCTTGGCTGCGTATTGGTGCTCAGAAAATATATCCCCACAGTATATATGATCAGATCTATTATAAATATTACTTAAAGGGATTTTACTATATATGCAAATATTTGATTAGAATATTATATAGAATGCATATAATATAAATAGAATACATCACGTGAGCAATTAAACTTTTTACAGTACATTGATTATATCATATCACACTACACTACATTGATTATATATATATATTATAATAAAACAAGATGGAGCAAATCATTTGCTTGTTTGAAAATTGTGAACTTTGTATTAAATTGTCTACAAAAACAGTGGCTCCATATTTGAAAAAACAAAAAAAGGAAAAAGAAATATTAGTCTTACTTTTATCTTTTTAATTATTAACATTTGCTGACTATTTAAAATCAAGAAGCGTGCTTATGTAAGCCATGACGTCAGTAGCGTGCTTATGTAAGTCATGACGTCAGCAAGGAGCGTCCTACTTCTAATGGGTATATTTTTGTGTATAAATAGAAGTGTTGTGTGTGGAGAAATATCAAGAACTTGAAGAGAAAAATTTCTTTGTGCTCCGAAATTTTGAGTGTATTGTATTCTGCTCTTTCACTTTCAGATCTAAGTGTAACCTTTGTTCTTACACTTTCATATTTACTCTTTGTGAGAGAATTATTGTAAAAGAGGGTTTAAGTACCACTTATTTTTATTCATTATTTTTGTGAGATATTTTGTAAGGATAAAACATTTATTGTTGAGTGAGACTCAATAGATAAGAGTAAATCTTGTGCCAAATCCACAAGCTTGGTGGTGTATTTATTCAATTGATAGTAAAGAAATTCTCAATGAGGTTCCTTGGGGAGTGGACGTAGGCCTGGCATGCCGAACCACTACAAATCTCAGTATTTGATTTTCTCTCCCTATCTCTTTTACTTTTATATTGATAATTATTATTCTGTTTTTTTTATTTGTTAAAATTCTGAATATTGTGTTAATTTTAATATTGTAAAATTTTTAATAACCCAATTCACCCCCTCTTAGATTGCCTATTTGGGATAACACTATAAAGTCAAACAAACGTGGCCTTCACTAATAGATTTTCAATGCATCTCTACTATTGATATACAGTCTATACATCTTACTGAAAGTCCATTTCAAGAGTTGGAAGCAAATGGTGAGCAATTGCCAGTTCAAATTCAACAGGTGACAAGGGGATAGTGTAGTGATTTCCACGACCTTAAATAGTTTGGTTTCTCTCCTAAATCTATTTTTTGATGCCCTAATAACTTTTTAAAATTCCTTTTTTTTTTTTTTTGGTTGATTTAAAGAATTTGATTAATCTAGTAATCTCTTTCATTACTTTTTTTGTTATAAGAGCATCTCCAACCCTGAACCAAAATTTTCATCAAATCTGAGTAAAAGAATGACTTTTTCCTGCATCAAATTTTCATCAAATCTGTGCCGGGACAACCGGCTGGTCGACCGGTTAAGCCAAATTTTTTTTTTTTTGAACTGTTTAAACCTTTTAGTGGTCGACCGGCTGGTCCACCGGTAAGGCAAAAAAAAATTTTTTTTTTTTTTTTTTAACTGGTTGAACCTTTTTTTGGAATTGCTTGAACCTTTTGGTAGTCGACCGGTTGATCAACCGGTTGGTCTCCCCCAACGGTCATGCATAGTGTTTTGGTGAAATGCGGAGCTTGTCCTCATTTTGGTGAAACGTTTGGTGAATTCTCGATTTGATATCAATTTGGTGAAACTGTTGGAGCTCCAAACAGTGCTTTTTTCACCAAATTTCAAATTTGATGCTAGATTTGGTGAAGGGTTGGAGATGGTCTAATTTGTGCCCTAAATCTAATTTTGTGCCTTATTTTTTTAATCTAATTTTTGTACAATAATTTTGACATTTTATTTTTTAAAATTTGGACATTAAAGTAATGAGTTTCTTGATTTAAAATAATAACTACTCATTTCAAGAATTAGCTGAACTTGTTTGAATAATTTATCAGTTGACTGGGTGATAGATAGTGGTTATATATCATCTTTATAGGATCTAATACCTATACAGGTTATTAGCATATTGGATATAAAAAGCATAAAAAAGTATTAAGAATTATTTATTTATTTTTCTTGTAGATAGCTATAGGGATTTATTTATTCTTAGATTTTGTTTAGAAACATATTATTTTAATAATTTTTTATAAAAAGTATGTTAAAAAAAAAATACTGTAGTAATTTATTATAATGTTTTAATTAAAATTGAAAATTATCGAACAAAACCTTAAAAAAGAGTCAAATATGATCGGGGTGGTAGGTGTTGTAATTCCCACACAATAAAACTGCTTTTATGTTGTAGTGTCCTGTCCACAAACAGTTCAACAAAGATACGCTTCAGAATTAAAGCATAAAGAGAGCATACTTTGAATTGAACTGAACTGAACAGAACATTTAAAAGTAATGTTATGTGTTCACTGTTTCAACAGAAGTTCGGTTCACTTCTCAATGATTTTTTTTTTTTTTTGGAGTTTTGAATTCAGGGTGTGTAACCAAAGCTAATTTTGTACACAGATTAATGCTGTGTTTGGTTGAGGAATTTAAAAAATGATTTGGAAAGAGAAAAAGAAAAGGTATGTGAAATTATGTAAAATTTAGATATATTTTATTCACATTTCACCTATCTTTTCTATTTCTATTTCCAAATCCCTCCTCAAATCCGTCAACCAAACACAACATAAGAGAAACTCTACAATAAAGTGTGTATTATAGAATTTTTTTCATTTAAAACTCTTATAATTACCATTGATCACGTAAAAAATTTGAAAATAAATTTTGAAATATAAATCAATTATTTGTAAATATCTTAAAATAGAGAAATTTATTAATAGATGATCTCGTGCTCCTTTAGCAGACCATTATACACCATACCATCTTAATTTTTTTTTTCTTTTTTCAATTAGTAAAAAAATTATTTATAAATATGAGAAAAATTCCATCAAATTCAACAATTATAGTGCAACAATACTTATCTGGAGAAACCTAACAACCAACACCAACAGCCCACACAAAAAAATTTCATAATGGAAAGAGAATAAACTCCATACAACAAAAAGTTCCAGAGTAGAGAAATAATTAATATTTGTCTTCAATAATGATTAATCCCTGGGTCCATAATTTTTTTCCGAGTGTATACTATATGTAAATTATAATAATTTGTAGGGTTGATATTATAAATGTTATAACTTATAATTAAAGAAAACACAATGAGTCCTATAAAATATCACTTGAAGTATAATCAAAAATATTTTCGGTCATAATCAAAATAAAATTACAATGAGTTATAACTAATATCAAAATAAGTTATAACCAAACACCACTTTATATAATAAGTCATAACCAAATTATAACAAACATCACAATTAATTATGGCTGAAGATTACAAAAATCAAAGTTAGGCATATGATACATTTTTTTTTTTGGTAAAACAAGGACATAAATGAATTTATTGATAGAGAATCTTTAGCCACATACTACTTTATTATTAATTGAAATTTTTTCCACACAATTTCTCCCTCACAAATCTTTCGAATGACGTGACAAAAAAAGATAAATTAATAACTCACGCTCTTACACTATTCTTTTCTCTGAAAAGTTTTTAGCCAATCATGGGATTGTTTGGGAAGTGAGTTTGGGACTAAAATAGCTACAAAAAATAAAATAGATTTTTTAGTCTCAATAAAACAAAATATTACATTTAATCCATAATCATTATATTCTTTTTCTCACAAAAAAAATTAAAAAAATAAAAAAAGTAAAAAGCCCGATGTTATGTTATTCGGGAGGTTTGTAGAAGAGAATTTTGTATGGATATAATACTACTGTTATTAATTATTGTTTTAAAAAGAAGTTTTTTTTTATGTTGAAAACAAAAGAATATGTCTACCTTTTGAGTGCGCATATGGGTCAGGTGTTGCCATCTCTCTCTCTCGTTTGGATGGTGCAATCAAAAGTGTGATAGAAAAAAAGCAAACTTCACCAAAAATGTCCTTATCTTCACCATCACTCTCGCATTATCAAATGTGTGAAATGAAAAAACCATGAAAAGCGTTTCAATCATTCAAAAGTGATGATATCTCTTTACCCACTCCTCCCCTCCCTCCCTCCCTCCCTCCCTCCCTCTCTCTCTCTCTCTCTCACCACATCGAGGATGGATTTGAGAGTGGTAAGTAGGCATCATAGAAATCCAGAATTCTGACTTCGGAGAGCAAATGTATATCCAACTCCTACCTGAAAAAATTTAACAAAAAGTTTAGAAGATAATAAGGGTTTAATTATACTTTTAGTTTTTGAAATATGAACTTTGTATAATTTTGGCTTCTAATGTTTAAAATTATATTAACGTTGAGGGGTTGGCTGGGCGATATAGATTTAATATAAGATCTAAACTCTCGAGTTTGAGTCACTTTAAGAGATCACAGGAGATTTGTATTAACTTTAGGCCATGAGATTAGTTAAGATATGCACAAACTGATCCACATATTCCATTATCAAAAAAAAGAAGTTTAAATTGGATTAAGATTAATGATTCGTCATGTTTAGCCTGAATTTACCCGAATGAGTCTCTTTCCGGTAAGAAACTCATAATTAGGTGGATGTAGTGCTGCTGTTGTATTAATTTAGCCTCCAATGTATAAGTTGTATTTCAATTTGGTCTCACAACCTAACTTCATCAATAATGTCGAGAATAAATTTGAAAATTCACTTAAAATTACAGGTCACAAAAGCATGTGATTTGTGTCATTACTGCGATGTGAGTACTCATTTCAAAAAAATTACATTTTTAGTCCATAAAACATGATTTGTGTCATTTTGATTGTCAAAATTACATTTTTAATCCTTAAAATATGAGATTTGTGTCATTTTGATTGTCAAAATTACATATTTACCCCAAACTTTAATGACGTCTCACTACAACATATAAGAGTTTTAGAAACTAAATGTTTTGGTCTCTAAAAGTAAAAATTTTGTTGTAAAAGACATTTAAAGACCAATTTTCATCGTCATGAGGATAGTTGCTAAAAGGTCGTCCTAAAAAGTCAGAAATAAGACTTTTAACGACAAAATTTTGAAAATGTCATTAATAAATAGACTTTTAGGTACAAAATAATTTGGCCTCAAAATGGTTTATTTTTTGACACAAAAAATTTGGTCCCAAAAGGATAATAATTCATCACTAATACCCAATTTTTGTTGCTAAAAATATAATAACGACACTTTTCGTAACAAAATTATTTAGTCCATAAAAAATAATTTTGTCCATAAATTTTGGTCTTTAAAACCAAAATTTTTTGTAGTGTATATTAACAGAGTTAGGTCACGAATCAAATTAAAACACATTTTATACATTAGAAATTAAATTGACACAATTTAAATGTTAAAGACCAAAATGATACAAACAACATACTTGGGGGACCAAAAATATAATCAATCCAAAATTAAATAACATTAATACTAATATAGAAGTTTTTTATCAACATAGTGGACTATAAAACAATTGAGCATATTTAATTTTCTGCATTAACTTATAACAAAATATCAATTATTGCCGTATGTCTTAATACATTTTAGTTCTGACAAGTTTTGTAGTTTAAAATATTGAGGGAATCACAACACAGTGGGGTAGAAAAAAAGTACAAAAATATAGAAGATGCAACTTATTTTGTGGTGGTGTGCAAATCAAAAGCTGTGAGGTACAACTTACCCCTAAAATATTCCAATGCTTAATTAAAATAAATAAAATTAAATAAGACGAATCAATCTATCAAATTTAATGAATTCATTTAAAAAAAATGTCATATCGAACCGTTTATATATCCGGAAAATTATACAATAGTTTTGGAAAATAATATATCCATTGTCAAAGGATAAATAAAGAAGAATGGATGATAAAACATGGGATGTCAACATATTGATTTGGACTTTGATCTAGGGATTGTGCAGCATTATTTTCTACTGTGAAATAGCAAATTCAATTATTATGGATAGGCTCGTTTGTAGTATTTATTTCTTTTTCATTATAAAAATTATGTGTAGTTGTTTGTCTCTTCCCAAATTTGGATAGTGATAGTTGGTGTACTTGATGACTATTGATTCCATAGCTATTGTTGACATTTAATTATCTATCCCAAGTTTTAGACCATATTGATTCCATAGCTAGTGTTTGACATTTAATTATCTATCCCAAGTTTTGGACCAGTGATGGTTGTTGGGCTTGATGACCATTGGGTCTCTAGTTATTGTTGGAATTGTCTTTTTACCTCCTAATTTAGAGTTATACAACCTTTTTGTATCTCACCCTCCTTATCGGGATACAAAATCTCACGTATGAGAGACTAATAGTCCGGTCTGACTATTAGTTCATTTTACAAATTTTCAACCAAACAATAGTCTACTTGATGTGATGGACTTAAAATCCAATCCCATGTCTCAATCTTTCTAAACAAACACTCCCTAATTGTTTAATTTGATATAACATTTATCATATTTATAATTACTTTTTTATCGATTGATAAAAATAAATAAATAAATTATAATGTATAAAAAAAAAAAAACCATAAATGGCACAATACATAATTAAACATTTATGCAAACAAACTATGATAAGAATAGAGACAGACTAGGACAATAAAGATATAAATCCCCATATTCTGCCTTGAATGCTTGACTTTAGAAGGATTGTGTTCACATTAGAGATCTTCTGTGAGAGAGTTGCTCAATATTGTTATCTTTAGCTGTTTTTGTGTCTTATTTAATTTAAAAGTTTTACCCAAAATCAATTTTCACTTTGATTAACTCAACAATCTGTATAATAATGTATATTTTCTTCTGAATTTAATTCTCTCTAAACAATCACTATAATATGAATTGAAAAAAGATTTGTTTATTGCACTAATATTAATTATTAATTATCTTTAAACTATGTAAGTTCGTCCTTTCAATCTAAAAAAAAATAATTAAAAGTGATCATTCTTCTACATTATTGTATACTCTCAAGTTTGTTACTTAAACATAATCAAATATGTTCTTATTTATAATTTGATTTTTGTTTGGAGAGCCTGGAAGATATTGTCAAATTTGTTCCAATAACATAACAGAAGAAACCTATTTAGTGGACGATGAGACAATTAGTAGTCTAATCCAATCAATCCAAAATCAGAAATTCAAAAATAAAAAAAAAACGTCCATTTCTTCACAGAAAAGTCTTTAGGACAAATGCAAGGGGCGCTGTGCAATATTCTTGAAGATATGTTTTTTTAGGATAAATTACACTTTTGTTGGCTTTTTGGCTTTCGAAGGGTATTTTTGTAAATGTGAGCGTGCTAACAAGGATCAATCAGTCCTTACAGAAATGTTAATTTCCAACCAATTATCAGACGATTGTGTTTTAGTTCTTTCAGCCTCGATGAAGAGGACTTTTAGTGATGGCTTAACTTAGGAGAAATTAAGCAAAATAACAGTTAAATGAAGAGCAATTGAAGTATTTCATTAGAATGAAAACTTACAATGATCCAAACTCAGCCTCTTAGAGGTTTACAGCAACGATCTACTTGAACTACTCCTATGAATGAAGTGCAGTGCAGGAATTTAAAGTACAGGAATGTAAAGAGCAGGAATTTAAAGAACAGGAAATGTAAAGACTGAAAATGTAAAACTGGAAAAGAAAATATGTAAAGTAAGACTGGTTTGTATGATCTGAGTCTGGGCTTTTTTCTGGGGTCTTCCTTGCTATTTATACTTCTCAAGGATGACCATCGAACTGCACTTCAAACCGTCGAACTGCTCCTCCATGATCGCTGATCATGCTGCCTTATAAGTAGTTCCACTACGCCATCACTTGCAGTTAGGCTTCCCTCCTATATTTGAATTTGAATCTGAGTAACCGTTGAAGCCACGTCACCTTGCACCTCTTTATTGATCCAATGCTACTCAGATTACGTGAGAACCAATACTAACTGCCACGTGTACGATCAGGATCGAAGACTTGAATAGTCTTCTTATATTACCCTTATTCTGCCACGTGTTGAATTGTAACTGGCTTGTACAAAATGTGTAGCCAACATTACCCCCCGCACTAATATACCCAATACTTGGTGATATTAGTGGATCAAAGTTTTTCCCCACGTCTTAGAACATGCATGGTTTCCAGCAATGCAACCGTCATTTATCATCTGCATTAAACTCCCCTTCAATCTTTTGAACACTTCCACCACCTTAGTATTCGAACAGACTGGTACACTTATTATGGCCGAATCAATTATTCCCTCCATTGATTGAGCACACGAAGAGTCATATGATGATGTTGTTCTTCCTCGAAAGAACCTCCATGCATTAATTAGCCACCTTTACCCACCCTTCTATATTCAGGTCATGGATGCCTTTGCAGATTATCAACCCTTGGACTTCGAACATATTGCCCTTAATCATTTGATTCAAAAACTTACAAATATGGACACGGAAAGGTCTTCTTCATCCTCAGACTACGAACAAACTGCTCTCAATCCTTTGATTCAGAAAGTTGCAAATATGGACATGGGAAGTTTTCCTTCACAACCCTCTGCATGGGATAAGGCTGCAACTTCTTCTTCTTCTGGGGCTTCTGACTGGACAAATTGGTCCAAACCCGAGGTCTGTGAGTTAAGGGAACGGATCAACCATCACTTTGTCGAATTTACTGACCCTTTAGAACTCCCTTCCTATGCGCGAAGCTCGGTGGTCTATCCTTACGTGCCTATTGACTACCGATGCAGTTTGGAGGAGAATCTGCTTGTGGCATGGTATACATCTTCCATGCCTACAAAGACAGTGCATGTTGCCCGACGCCCAGAAGAGGCACAAGGATACAATCCATCATTCTTAGCTCAGAAGGCGAAGATTTGCTCTTCTGACTGGCTTGATTATATTAATGCCCTTGTTCCTTCTGCCCTTGCTCCACCTCCTGAGATAGAAGCATCCACACCTTCTCTTCCGCTAAATCCTTGCTGGATAGAGAAACTAAGGCTTGTTCTCTCCGCGGATAAGATCTTTCCACCTTACAAACCACCACCTTTCCCTACTCCGGCTGAGCGGAAACAAGCTCAACTTTTGCTCGCTGCTTTTTCCCACTTGCCCTTTAATGTTCTTGAAGACGAAGTCCCTCCTAAGAACTTTCGATGGGCTTGTGATATTCTAACTTGGGGTCATGTTCTTGATCCCCTCGCCTAAGCAGAGCTTCACATGTTTTTGGACCAACTTCCATTGCTTCTTCACTGGCATCGGACCTTTATGAACACCACACAATTTTTAGACCAACTTTCGTCCCTCCGAATTCATGCCCAATACGAAGCAGAAAACTTCATTGAAGAATTTGATGATTTCAAGAATAAAGATTCTGCATACTGGGATGATTTGGATATAGACGAATTGGAACAAGGATTGAGAGAAACAACTTTCGAAATAAAGGCTGAAGAGCTCTTTTACGAAGTGAGAGTACATCAACTCATGCAGCCAATGTTAGAAGAAATAGAGGACAGAATAAAGAAAGAACAGAAATTCATTGATCATTGTTGGACTAAATTTCATGATCTTATTATTTATTCCATTCCCTATTTTTATGAGCTTGAGTTTATACCCAAATAGAGCCATTCGATGTAACTGCTTTTGCTTTAATACCACTAACACTTCTCTTTGTTTGATATGGTTTGATCTTATCTCCAGTTGTCTTTAAAAGCAATTTCAGAGTTTCGAACTGAACAATCTTTTCCTTCGAACCTGGATTCAACCGTTTTAAATGAAACACTACAAATAACCAATTATGAACTTTTCCAATTTATGGAATAAAGTTGACAATTTTGGTTGTTTTTCAATTAGAATCAGTGCTTCGAATCTATCAATCTCATACTTAAAGCTTGCTTAAATCATAATCAACATCTGATCATGGTTAGTATGATCAATTAGTTTTAAATTGACCATCTTTTTATCTTGAACAACGGTCCATACTTTCAAAAATATGGAAGCTCCTTTTGAGGGCTGCACTGCTTTTGGCTTGAAAAGACAATTTTTCTTGAATATATATATAAACCAATTATTGGTTCTGATGCTTCGAATGCCAATTCCCATTCTTAAGGGATTTCTAGTTTTGCTTCAAAGAACATCACTTTCATTGAGAAACCTAAAACAGGTTTTTAATCCCTTTGAAGAAAACGAATACTTGGCATTCTTGCATCCATTGGGTAGGGAATGTGCTTCGAAGCCGGCTTCTCGGTTTCGAAGCCGTTGTTATTGGATTTCTGGCGCCAAAATCTGGTGTGTTATGTTTTGAATACCAATTCTCATCCTCATAGGGTCTCAAGTTTCACTTCGGAGGACATTACTTTTCATTAAGAAACCTGAAATAGGTCTTTAAACCCTTTGAAGTAAAACAAGTACTTGAGTATTCTTACATTTTAAGTACGGAAATGTGCTTCAAAGCCGACTTCTTTGTTTCGAAGCCGTTGTTTTCTAGCTTTTGGCGCCAAAATCTGGCTTCGAAGCCAAATATTTTACTTCGAAGCTAGCCTCAGCATCTGGGCTATATTTTTCCCTCCAAATACTATCAATATTTGAAGGAAACTCTTCGTATTCGTACTTTTAGTGTTTAACGAACCAAGCGTTTATATATCCCCCAAACACAAAGGCTTTTGAAACCCTTTTATTTTGTGTTCTGAAATCATTCGCTCGCTCAACACACAAACCCTTTTATCACTAATTTTCCACTTCTCTCAGCTCCCTTGTTGCCAATGGATCATTCCTCTCTCAAAGTACTTGCGGGCGACCGTATTAGCCCAACTATGGCCTTGAAGAAATGTATCGACGAAGAAATCGCCAAGCTAACATCTGGTGAGTCAAGCACCATAGATGGACGTCTCTTCATTCCTCGTCATAGTAACAAACAGGAGTACGTCTTAGGTCGTATTTTTCGGGAAGCTCCTGTTCAATTTCCGGCTCTATACCCTCGTTTGAAGGACCATTTTCTTCTTTATGAAGGAGGGCTTGATTGGGGGAATTGGAGGATGACCCGGCCTCATCGTTGCTGGCCGACATTGAGGACTGAATGGGAAGAGTAGTATGACAGAGTTGTGCCTGCGAGAGAAGATGACCTGCAGGAGGTCTGTATCCTCGATACTCTTCGTCTTTCCAGGTTCCTCATTCCTGAGGATCCCTTTTTGATTCCTGCTGCTTTATGCTTTTGGAATATGGCTTTTAATTTCTTCCAATTTCGGTGGGGTATGATGGCCCCCACCGTTCTTGATATTTGCCATCTTTTAGGGCTTTCAACCCTTGGCTCTCCTTTTACTCCCAATTACCCAGACCTCCCTGTCAAATTTTCCCTTCCAATCCTAAACTCCTCTTACAGCGACTTCGTAAAGGCTGAAAATAAAAGGGAAGGCCCCGTGAGAGACAGAGAACTATTTTCCTTCATTTTGTACTGGTTGTGCAAATTTCTCTTTTGCACCTCATCTTAGAGGATTATGCCTGAGTTCGCTCCTCTTGCGAAGGCACTTGTCTTGAAAAAACGCATAGCTCTTGCTCCTTATCTTCTAGGTCATGTCTACAGAGCTTGCTCCCAATTTTGTGAAAAACCTCTTGATGTTAACCAAGGAGGTCCCCTCTGAGTGCTCCAACTCTGGCTCTTCGCCTATTTCACTGACTTGCACCTCAAATGTCTAAGATTCCTTATTCAGGATCCTAGTACTTATGGGGAAAAGTATGCCAGGATTGCTCTCTATCCTACCTCCTTTGCTTATTACCTTACTTTCTTTCACCAACACCCTATTTCTCCATCTACCACCTTCTTTTGTCCTTTTGATGCCACTAAAGGTCCTGTTTGGCTGCAAACATTTTTGGCTGATAAGGAGTGCTCCACCTCACCACACGAAGATATATGGGCTTCAATCTTACTACCAAGGGAGTTGTTTATTGGCACTTTAAACCCTCGAGCTTACAAATACATATCTGAGCTGTACTGCCCTTCTCAGTTTGCTAGACAATTTGGGCTCACTCAAGGGATACCTGTTCCACTTTGCAGTCTCTCGAATGTCCACCTCACGGCTAGAGACCTAAGAATATCCAAATCAAAACTAGAGGCGGCAACATTCAAACTGCTGAAGGAATTGAGTGAATTCAAATTTGTCCCATTTCTTCCTTCTGGCTTAGTCTTGCAAAGATTCCAGAACTGGTGGTCAGTCAACATGGAAGTGCGCCTATCTGTACACCCTCATGATTTACTGATAGGATTAGGGGTGCCTTCGAAGACTAAACCAGCAACAGTTGAGAACGTTCCTCCTCTTTCTGCAGCTACCACAACTTCTCCTGCAGCCTCACCTTCTCCAGCCAGAGTTACCAGAGCTGCTTCAAAGAAGGGTAAGCGTTTCGAAGTTCCTCTTTCCTTCAACTCTTTTGTTTGCCTCCTCTATATTCACACATTTTGGTGCAGGGTCTCCACAAGAAGAATCTCCTAAAAGAGCTGAAACTCTAACTGCCCTCAAAGCCAGACAACAGCAGAAAAAGAAAAGAAAACTGGTACTCACTCCTGAAGAATCTGAATCTCAAAATGAAGAGAGAGAGAGAGATTGAGCAAGAGCAAGAAACACCATTACAAAGAAAAAAGAGAACAAGGGTGGCTGCCCCCTCTTCTGATTTGGTCGAAGATCCTAATTCCGAGACAGTTGACAAAGAAATGGAAAAGGAGCTTACTCCTGAAGAACTTGATCCCCAAATTGAAGAGAGAGAGGTTGAGAAGGAGCCAGTAGTATCATTGCCAAGAAGGAAGAGAAAGAAAGTGACTGTCCCTGCTACCGACTTGGTTGAAGATCCTATCCATGAAGCTACTGCCAAGGCAGTAGAACAAGAACATTCCAAAGCAATGATTGTCTTTGAGAGGGCTGAGAAGATACGGCAGCAACAATTTCTAAGAGATGAAGCTGCTGCTACTGACGTACTACAAAAGGAAACTGCACGAAGGCAACAAACTGCCAAACATTACTCCCTCCGTAGCTCTCTCATCATTGCCAACATCTCTGAAACAAGTAATTTCTTTCATGCTTCTACTGTTTTTCCTTATCA
The DNA here is from genome assembly GCA_036172215.1 of Camellia granthamiana. Classification (NCBI taxonomy): domain Eukaryota; kingdom Viridiplantae; phylum Streptophyta; class Magnoliopsida; order Ericales; family Theaceae; genus Camellia; species Camellia granthamiana. The sequence continues at coordinate 80,009,149 of CM069908.1, read as the reverse complement.
AATTTTGACATTGAAGCTTGACATTACGTTTCTTCCTTTTTGCAGCAACAACTACTGAGGCTATACTTCCAATGAGGACTCCCTCAATTTCAGTTGAAGTTGATCAGATGCAGAATGTGAAAGCCATTCAGATAATGCTCCCACTTCCCAGGCCTACATTTGATATACCTTCTTTGAGTCTTAGCATTCCTGTAACTCTTTCTTTTGGCTTAAAGCCATACCTTCCTTTCTTAACTTTTGACCTCCCTCAGTTTACCTCTCTTTCGAGCCTTGCTCCTCCTCCTCCTTCCAAGGAAATTCCAACTGCTACTCCATCTCTGATGGCAGTTGATTCCCTTATTGAGGGTGCTAGTAGCTTTCCAACTCGTGGCTTATCGCCTTTACCTAGCTCCAGCCCTTCTTCAGTTGATTCATCGGTGGCTAAGACCATAGAGACTGCCAAAGATACTCCATCCATTTCTCCTATCCCTATGCAGTCCTCTATGCCTTCCACCACAACTCTTTCTGCACCCCTCATGTCTACGGATGAGGTTAATGTCTTCGAAGCAAGACTAGCTAGTCTCTTCGACATACCCTCTACCTCTCCAACATTCAATGAGGAAGCTAAGCCATTAATTTTGGCTGACTCTTTGCTGGAAATTTTTGAGAGCTCTTCTTCCTCCAGTAGCCAGCCTTTTGTACCTTTGATAGACTTAGACACCTGCCTGGAACTGTTAATCTCCTTTTCGAGGATTCCCTTCGAGGCTCTACAAAGGCCTATTATTAGAAATGGGTTTCTTCAGTGCTGCAAAATTGCTGAGCAATCCGGCATGAATATCTCAAGTCATCTATCCCAGGCTGCAGCTACTATCGACTTCTACATCAGCATTTGCCATGCTGCCAAAGCTGCGGAAGAGAAATTGGCTAGAGACCAGAGTTTTGTTTCCCAAGTACATATTGAAGTCTCAGAGCTCAAGGAACAACACTCCTCTGCCTCTCACTTTCGAGTTCAGCTGCTGGAGAAGAAAGCTCAACTTGAAGAGGAGCTATCTGCAGTGAACCAGGCCTTAGTCCGAACTGATACCAAACTGCAAATCACCAACCAAGGACTAGTCGATCGGAAAGAAGAAATGGCTGCAGCTATTCAACTATTTTCATCACTTAGTAATAGGAAATCTGTTGTAAAAGAACAATTAAGACATTGTAATGATTTTTGGGCCAATTTGTGGCAAAATATATTTAACTCTTTATGAAAAACAAATCCTTTGTTTATCATCTGAGTAGTCTTGTGTTCTTATACTTGGTGTTTATTTTATTCCTTGTGTTTCTTAAATGGTTAGAAAATAAGGCTTCAAATATCTACCATTAATCTTTTTGGGATGTATGTATCCATTCAAATTTCTCAAATGGTATGCCCCAAAAGACAGGACTCTATGAATTTGATATGGTCCTTTCCAGTTAGGTGACCATTTACCAAACTTATGGCTTTTAATTCCTATTGGGAGTATTGTCTTCCATACCAAATCACCTTCATCAAAGCCAACGTATTTGACCTTCTTATTATAATTTTTGGTTGCTTTCTTCTTTTGCAAGAGAATGCTGTTTAATGCCAGAATTCTGGCTTCATCTATGCCTTCTAATTCCAAGCACATACTCTGATGGTATTGCTCAGGATCTAGCTGGTCTTGGCATCTTACCCTCAAAGATTTAACATTAATTTCCACAAGTAACACTGCATCATGCCCATACACTAAGGCATAAGGAGTAACTCCTGTTCTTGACCTTGGGGAAGTTCTGTAAGCCCACAACACATCCAACAATAAGTTATGCCAATCCCTGGGATTGTCCTCCACAACCTTTTGTATTCCTTTTTTCAAGGACTTATTGGATGATTCAGCTTGACCATTGGCTTGTGCATAATATGGGATGGAATTAACGAGACTAATTCCAAATTCTGCCACAAAGGACTTCAGCATCTTCCCATCGAACACAGTCCCATTATCCACAGTTATAGTTTGTGGGATACCAAATCTATGGATTAGATCCTTAATAAATCCAATAACCTCAGTCTGGTCTACAGCCTTGTATGGCTTAGTTTCGACCCACTTAGTGAAGTAATCAGTGGCCACTAGAATAAAACAATGCTGCTTCGAAGAAGGTGGGTGTATTTTCCCCATCATATCCATGGCCCATCCTCTGAATGGCCAAGGCTTCACTACTGCATGTAGGTCAGTTATGGGCACATGCCTTATCATGCCATGCTTTTGGCATGCCTGGCAACCTTTTGCATACTCTATGCAGTCTTTAAGGATAGTTGGCCAATAGTAGGAATGCCTTCGAAGCAACCATCTCATCTTCACACCAGGCTGATGAGCACCACAGATGCCTTCATGAACTCAGCCATAGCTATTAATGCTTCTTTTGGACCTAAACATTCCAGCAATAAGCCGTCTCCCCCCCTTTTGTAGAGAGCATTACCATATATCATATATTGCATAGATTGCAATTTGATTTTCCTGTTGGCCTTCGAAGATGGACCAGCCAAGTACTGCATTATTGGATGCCTCCAATCTTGTTCTTGTAAGTCATTATGATTGACTTCCAAGACCACATTCCTTTTATTCAAAGGTGGTATCAATTTCTGATATGTTGTTTGGCCTATGTTCCTTTAGGCATTATCCCTTCTCTTGAAGTTCGAAGCTTTCTGAGCCACATCATTAGCTCTATTATTCAAGAATCTTGGAACATGAGTTACATTTGCTATTTGAAATTGAGAAAGCAGATGTAATGCAACAACATAGTATGGTAAAATGTTTAGGCTTTGACACTTGAAAATCCCTTTCACTTGGTTAACCACCAATTGAGAATCTCCAAATATGTCAACTGCATGGACTTGTAATCCAATAAGAATTTCTAGTCCCACTATTAAGGCTTCATATTCAGCTTGGTTATTAGAACAGGTAGCTTCATCCACTCTGAAACCATGTGTGGTCTCTACCCCTTGTGGAGACCTAATCACAACACCAATTCTAGTTAAGTCATTGGCTTTCGACCCATCGAACCATATCTGCCATGGCTCAACACTAGCCATACCAAGTTCCATTATCTCTTGGCTCTCTGTTTGAGATGGATGGTCTGCCAGAAAATTGGCTAAAACTTGCCCTTTTACTACCCTTTGAGGGACATATTCTAGATGAAATTCTGATAAGGCTAGTATCCACTTGCCAATTCTTCCCCTCAACATAGGCCTAGATAACATGTACTTAACCAAATCTGTGGTTGCCAGGACAGTTGTAAGTAAAAGATAGTATCTTAATTTCATTGCAGCAAAGTACAAAGCAAGACACAACTTTTCAACAGCTGAATATTTACATTCACAAGAATTTAAAAACCTACTAAGGTAATAAACAGCTTGCTCATTGTCTTCTTCATTATCTTAGGCCAAGAAAGCTCCCAATGAATCTTCTGCTGCAGCTATGTACAACTTCAAGGGCTTATCACCCTTTGGTGGCATCAGCACTGGAGGGTTGGCCAAGTAGGCTTTGATACCTTCGAAAGCAATTTGATGCTCTGCTGTCCACTCAAATTCCTCTTCATCTTTCAGCCTTAACAAGGAAGAAAATACTTTAGTTTTCCCTGTAGTGTTAGAAATGAACCTTCGAAGAAAGTTAACCTGTCCAAGGAACCTTTGTAATTCTTTCTTACTTGATGGAGGCCTGGCTTCAATGATGGCTTTAGCTTTATTCTGATCAATCTGTATTCCTTTCTTATGCACTACATAACCCAAGAAATTTCCAGATGACACACCAAAAGCACACTTAAGGGGATTGAGTTTTAACTTGAACCTCCTCATTCTTCCAAAAGCTAATTCTAAATGAAACAGATGCTCCTCCATGGACTGGGATTTCACTACAATGTCATCAATATAACATTCTAAATACTCTCCAATGAGGTCATGAAAGATAGTGTTCATAGCCCTCTGATATGTAGTTCCAGCATTCTTCTGGCCAAATGGCATTTTAACCCATTCGAAAGTGCCAATATTTCCAAGACATCTGAATGCTGTCTTGTGGACATCCTCCTCTGTAATGCAGATCTGGTTATAACCAGAGTGCCCATCCATCATTGATAAAACTTGATGCCCTGCTGAACTGTCTACCAACAGATCCACTATAGGCATAGGGTACTCATCTTTTGGAGTTGCTAAATTCAAGTTTCTGAAATCAATGCATACCCTCATTTTACCGTTCTTCTTAACCACAGGCACAATATTAGATAGCCATTCTACATACCTGGCTGTCCTAATAAAGCCTGCTTTGAGTAGTCTAAGAATCTCTTCCTTGACTTTCTGAATTACTTCTGGACTCATTCTTCTTGGTTTTTGCTTGTATGGCTTCAAGTTAAGTTTCATAGGGAGCCTATGTTCCACTAATGACCTATCTAATCCTGGTAGTTCATTATAAGACCATGCAAAGCAATCTTTATATCTCTTTAGAACAACCAACAACTGGTCTCTGTCCAGAACATTTAGACAAGCACTTATGTAGGTGGGCTGCTGTATAGAACCTTCCCCTAAATTTACTTCTTCTAAGGGGTCTTGTGTCTGAGAACTTACTGAAGCTTCTTCTTTGATTTCTTTTATCTTCAAAGCAATCTCCCTACTTTGTTCTGCTCCCAGGTTCTTTAATTCAACATCTTTGCCCTCCTCCTCATAGACAAAGTCTGTCCACAAGGCTTCCTCTTCCTGTATCTGCTGGACTTTTGTTTCAATGTCCAATGCATAGTATTTATCAAGGGTCAAAACTTTGACCTGTTGCTGCTTCTGCTTGCAACCAATTATCATGGCTGCTCTCTCTTGATCCTGTACTTTCTGGACTATTGATTTTACATCCAATGTTGAGAATTTAATTAGAGCCAAAGACTTGGCTTCTTGTGTTTCACTTCTTTGACTACAACCAGGCATCATTGTCATCCTTAACGACAACCTCCTCATCAGCACTCTCCTGGACTAAGTGCTTCAGGTGTGTTGCTTCCTCATTAGCCGTCACTTCGGCTGAGCGATCAGGTTTCCTCAGTATACTGAGTGGTGTCACTCCCTCAATATACAGTTTGGCCTCTGCAAAGTCTGCACATGCTATGAAAGGTTGAGGATCTGCATCAATTTCCTCTGTCTCTCCATTGCCTAAGGCCATCATAATTTTCTGATGCAAAGAGGAAGGCACACATTTGTTAGTGTGAATCCAATCTCTCCCAAGTAAAGCATTGTATTTAGCATTACTGTCGATTACGAAGAATGCTGTCATACAGTCCCTGGTTTCGACACTCAGGTTGATGGGTAGAATTCCCTGAGCCATCTGTTTGTCTCCAGCAAAGCCAGCGATGGTTGTGCTAGTTGGGATTAACCTAGGATTCTTTTTCCCTAGTTTCTTCAAAGAAGATTTCGGTAGTAAATTCACTGCTGCCCCATTATCTATCAGGACTCGGTTCAATTGTATCCCGTCGAAGAAAGCCTTGATGTACAAAGGCTTGACATGTTGTGTCATAGAATTCGAGGGATACTCAAAGGGATATGAGAGGTTAATGCTCACCTCTTCTTCACTCTCATATTCAGTTTCCATCGGGGTAGCCATTCCAGAATCATCTTGTACCATACTCAGTTGTGAGTCTTCACTAGAGATAGGAATATGATCGATTTCTTGATCATCTTGGTCCTCATCTCCAACCTGGAACTCATGGGGCAGTATGTGTACCATATTGATTAATACTGGAGGAAATGAGCCAAATTGGATGGCTGGCTGCACCTGTTTTCCCTCTTGGCCACCTTATTCAGTTACTTCAGAAGCATCCTCCATGCTGCACTCTAGCACTTCATTGCTAACTGATTCCTTCGAAGGATCTTTCTCAACTGATTTTTCAACCAAAAAAGTTTGCTCAGCCATGAAGGCTTCAAACATTTCTTCCTCCACCATTTCTTTTTTTTGGCCTATGCCAATTTCTTCTTCTGTCTCGCTACCACTCTCCATCAGAGCTTTCTCCAATCCTGCTAAACTAGATTTCTCTCTGGCTTTTAGTTCAGAATGAGCCTTGGCCAACTGTTCTCTTGTTGCAACCCACCTTGCTTCGTAGAGTTGTCTTTGGAGTATGGTCTGACTTTGGAGTCTTCTTTCCTTCTGTCTGGACCAATGAAGAGCTCTCTCCATTTTCTTTCATATCTTTCTGGTACTGAGTGTACCTACGCTGAATCTTTCTCCTTTGTGATCTCGAAATGACTGGGACCATATTTGGTTCCTTCGTCTTTGGGTGTTTAAGCAATACCCAATTGTTCGGAGCCACCAAAGGAGGTTTAACCATTCTTCCTTGGTTTCCAACATCTCTCTAAGTAGGCACTTCCCTAGGCTTGTTCTGCATCACAAACCAATCTGGAACTCCAGGTACCCACGAACTTACTGACTCAGATGTTGAACTGCTTCTTTCTACCGTCGAAGCCATCTTCGAAGCTGGCTGTGAGGGCAATTGCTTGGTCCTGACCTCATGTTTCGAGCCTGATTCAGGCCTTCGATGAAGGTGGCCACTTTCTGTCCTGCGTGAGGTTGGTCCAGGGGGCCAATCCCTGGCTTTGATCCCATAACCTGAACTCTTCTTCAGTCTTCTTTCAGAATGACTGCTCTCCATTCTGTAATAGTTAGGTGGCCTGGACTCATACAAGGGCCTCTTGCCTTTAGCATGCATTCTATCGATTGCTGGTTCAACTACCAATGGCTGCTGCCTAACACTAGCCGGATACGGCCTTTTGTTATAAGCATTGGCTGTTAGGGCGTCTCTGCACATCCGTATAGTATTGCTTCCCATCAATTGGAAATCCCTTCAACCATTTATAACTCAGTCTGCACTTGGGACACATCCTTTGCATTACTGCTGCCTCTAAGGAATCATCATCCAGTGATTCTTCATCAGAATGTTCCCTCTGGTGTGAGAAACCTTGTCCAATAACTGGCAGATTTCTGGTGTCCTTTTTGATGGTTGTCTGGTTAGCAACGTGCATCTGCAAATTGACTTCTTCCAATTCTGTCAAGGACAAGTTCTGGAAGTCTGACATAATGACATTGGCTGCTACCTCTCCAACTTCTGAAAATGGATTACTGTCGATCCCCATGGCCTTTTTTGTTTTGGCACAATACATAATTAAACATAAATGGCACAATACATAATTAAACATTTATGCAAACAAACTATGATAAGAATAGAGACAAACTAGGACAATAAAGATATAAATCCCCATATTCTGCCTTGAATGCTTGACTTTAGAAGGATTGTGTTCACATTAGAGATCTTCTGTGAGAGAGTTGCTCAATATTGTTATCTTTAGCTGTTTTTGTGTCTTATTTAATTTAAAAGTTTTACCCAAAATCAATTTTCACTTTGATTAACTCAACAATCTGTATAATAATGTATATTTTCTTCTGAATTTAATTCTCTCTAAACAATCACTATAATATGAATTGAAAAAAGATTTGTTTATTGCACTAATATTAATTATTAATTATCTTTAAACTATGTAAGTTCGTCCTTTCAATCTAAAAAAAAATAATTAAAAGTGATCATTCTTCTACATTATTGTATACTCTCAAGTTTGTTAATTAAACATAATCAAATATGTTCTTATTTATAATTTGATTTTGTTTGGAGAGCCTGGAAGATATTGTCAAATTTGTTCCAATAACATAACAGAAGAAACGTATTTAGTGGACGATGAGACAATTAGTAGTCTAATCCAATCAATCAAAAATTAGAAATTCAAAAATAAAAAAAATCGTCCATTTCTTCACAGAAAAGTCTTTAGGACAAATGCAAGGGGCACTGTGCAATATTTTTGAAGATATTTTTTTTAGGATAAATTACACTTTTGTTGGCTTTTTGGCTTTCGAAGGGTATTTTTGTAAATGTGAGCGTGCCAGCAAGGATCAATCAGTCCTTACAGAAATGTTAATTTCCAACCAATTATCAGACGATTGTGTTTTAGTTCTTTTAGCCTCAATGAAGAGGACTTTTAGTGGTGGCTTGACTTAGGAGAAATTAAGCAAAATAACAGTTAAATGAAGAGCAATTGAAGTATTTCATTAGAATGAAAACTTACAATGATCCAAACTCAGCCTCTTAGAGGTTTACAGCAACGATCTACTTGAACTACTCCTATGAATGAAGTGCAGTGCAGGAATTTAAAGTACAGGAATGTAAAGAGCAGGAATTTAAAGAACAGGAAATGTAAAGACTGGAAATGTAAAACTGGAAAAGAAAATATGTAAAGTAAGACTGGTTTGTATGATCTGAGTCTGGGCTTTTTTCTGGGGTCTTCCCCGCTATTTATACTTCTCAAGGATGACCATCGAACTGCACTTCAAACCGTCGAACTGCTCCTCCATGATCGCTGATCATGCTGCCTTATAAGTAGTTCCACTACGCCATCACTTGCAGCTAGGCTTCCCTCCTATATTTGAATTTGAATCTGAGTAACCGTTGAAGCCACGTCACCTTACACCTCTTTATTGATCCAATGCTACTCAGATCACATGAGAACCAATACTAACTGCCACGTGTACGATCAGGATCGAAGACTTGAGTAGTCTTCCTATATTACCCTTATTCTATCACGTGTTGAATTATAACTGGCTTGTACAAAATGTGTAGCCAACAACTTTGCACCCCTGCACTTTACATCAAATCCCACTTTGACCTCTACACATAAAATTATGACACTTACCTCCTGCACTTTTGGTCAAGTGTCATTTTGGCCCTTTTATTAGCCACATTAGTTTTTTCCACGTTAAATCGGTGTATTGATTTATCTTTGATTGTTTGATTGGGATTGTTATTCATTGTTTAAAATGGAAACGTAATCATAAATCAGTATATCAGATTTTTCAACACTTTGTAGCTTGCTTTTTGTGTTCCTCGGAGGAGTTTAGTCTCCTCGGATATGATAACCTTACAGTTTGGACTCCTGTGATTCTGAATCCAATTGCACGAGTGCAATGTGAAATAGATAAACACAAATGAGTCCTGTAGACGTCCCTGAACGCCCTGGGAGGGTTAAGTCCCGTTCTGTTCATTTGAGTTCACTACAGTTCAAGGACTCGAATGTCACGGTTCTTAATCTTGGACCAAAGAGTCCAAATCCGGCAAATGGTTTTGAGAAAACAAATTTTTGAAAGAAGTGCCAAACATGGACTGCTTTGCCAGATACAGAGTCGCCACCTAAATATTTTATTTTGGGGAAATTTAGGAAACCCTAACTCGGTGCCAAAGGCCACGTGTCCGTCATCACCAAAGTTGCCTCGGCTCGGGAACTTGGGTACGATTGGGGAAGGTCACTTCGTGAGCACCCCCGCTCGCCTGATCAAAGATCGGCCTCTACTAACCATGATATCAAGTTTTGAAAACATTATGTGTTCTTATTCCGGTTATTAGCCTAGATTTACTATGTGATGTGCACAGCATACAAGTATAGAATGGGTCGCCTGAATTGGAACAAAACATTTCATGTTTGTTTTTGAAAGATGGTTTGCTACTCGCAAGTAGGCTTAAAATGCAGATTTTGCCACCCTCAGGTGGGCTTAGAAAACATGGTTTTGCCACTATCTAGTGGGCTTAAAACAAACATTTGATGAATTATTCCAATCCAAATAACCCAACCTCCACCCACAGGCATTCAAGCAGGTATATCAGATAAGCACATAGCCTCATGGTAAGCATGCTATCATGGCAGTCACTCACACACATGCAAGGATGCTAAAGCATAAAAACTCACCGAGTACTCCAAGCCAAAACAGAAACTGATTAGAAATCCATGCATGAATCCTAAGTATACAGAAGTGCCTAATGCAACACATGCAAAAATGCAGACTATAGCAGGCTCGGCTATTCTAAACATGGCATATGATGATGCTACAGTTAACATGTATTCAACTTGGAATTGAAATACAAATGCAGTTAGTATGATGCGCCGAGCCCGGTGCATGCAAAACAGATGAATGAATGCAAACATGCTATCATACTGTATGCTAATTGAGATATGCCCTAATCTAACCATCATAAGCTGGTAAATAAAAGGGAAGAAAGACGTGGGGTTGGAAGACATATATCACACTCACACACACTTATTACAATTATGCCCTCGCGCAGAGGGTCCGAATAAATATACAGTCCCGAATAAAATAATAGTACAGTCCAAATAATACAGTCCAAATAATGTACAAATTCCTAATTAATTTACAAATTAACTAAGAAAAATAATAAACTGGCATGCAAGCCAGGGACTTGCCTTGACTCTTCTTCCGATGATGGGTGATGCATGTTCGGGTTGCCTTTGCGCGGAAATCCACTGTGATGCCCCCAATTAGCCTCTGTTTTGCAATGGTTTTTGGAAAGCGCGCCAAGCCTCGGAAGACTACTGATTCTCGACTTGCTGCAACAGAGAGCAGGAAAGGGGCATGGCAATGTATTTTCACAAATGTATGCATGCCTCGATCCTCGTGCCACCAATCACGCATATCGATGCATAATGGCCGAGGAGTCAAATTGCACAACTCAATATGGAATGAATGCAAATGAAAATACAACTAGACCTAACTCCATCATGGATAATCCAGAGTGTCGGTGACTGGGGAATTGAGGCACGTTCCGTCACTCGGAGTACGAAACATACCTCGTTTCCCGTGCTCGGGCTAACCCCTATCCCAAACACAATGCAATATGTATGACATGCATGAATGCAACTAAGATACAACCTAACATGCACAATGCTATAAAATGACATACACGATGCAAGAGGTAACATGGCATACACAATGCGCTAACATACAACCTAGCATACATAATGCTATGAAATGAAATGGCATACACAATGCATAATGGACTTACACCAACACAAGTGGACCTCAGCCACACTCACATAGGAGGCCATTGGATGAAAATGAGACACTTGAAATGCATGCACACGTGCACGCAAACCGAGGACCGACCCTAAGGCACCAAAATGCCACTCTAACAAGACATGGCAAAGCATGGAATATGGTATGCAAACATGCAAATTTTAGTAGCAAAATGATATGCAAAACAGCCCCGAAACATGCAAACATGGCACCCGATGCATGGAATGGTCCCGAAATGCAAGATCAAGCACATGGAATGGCCTACAGCTATGTCAAGCATGCATTATTGGAACATGAAGTGTAAAGACAGAAGCAAGGCAGCCCCAAAAAAAGCATGTTTTCAGTTTTAAGCAAGGCCAAACAGTGAGTAAAAATGGGCCTAAACTAGCATGCAAAATTGGCCAAAAAGAGAGGGGTAATGAAGCAACTCACAAATGCTGGCCCCAAACAGGGAAGGGGCCTTCTATAATATTGAAGAGGGGCCAAAAATATGATGTATTACAGTTTATGACAAACCCCAAAAACAGATACAAGTATGCTCAAAATGCTATGCAAAATAAGGGCACCAAGAGAGCTATAACATGAAGTATACAAAGGGTGTCTCAAAAAGCCATAGACCCTTAATAAAACATGAAGAGGGGGTCAAAATAAGCCTCTTTTCAGTTCGGACCAAGGTCCAAAAACAGGATCTCAATAAGCTAATAAATCATGCAAAAATGGGGACCAAAGAGGGGTACAATGGCAAGTGATACATGGAGGTCCCAAACAGTGGTGAGTCCTTCTTCAATGTTGAAGAAGGGCTCAAAATAAGCCTATCTACAGTTTACATCATACTCCAAAACAGATTACACATAGGCCAAAAATACTATGCAAGATTATGGCATACAAAGGGGTAATGAAGCAAGTGCAAGATGGGGGGTCCCAAACAGTGAGAGGCCCTTAATAAAACATGAAAAATAGCTCAAAACAAGCCTATCTCCAGTTAGGGTCGGAGCCCAAACATGCAAGCATAAGGAGCTAAAATATAGACCAAGACAAGAGCAAAAAGAGGAAAATGAGACTCACCCTTGAAGACTAGTCTTTCATCAACTCTTTGTCCAAAAATCTGAGCTTTCAACCTTTTCAAAAGAGTCCCAAAGTGCTGGAATGGAGGATGGAGGTCTTGTGCTATGAGTTGGTGTGTAAAAATGGTGTAAGAATCAAAGGGTTTTGATGATTAGAATGTAGAGAGAGAGAGAGAGATTTAATGTGAGAGCTCCACCAAAATTTTCTAACCCTTTTTCCAGAGCTGAAGGGTCTGTTATATAGACAAAAGAGGGGGAGAAAAGGGGGGAAAAATGGGGGGGAAATGAAATTCAAATTTCCCCGCAAAATTGGCCTAAAGGGAGACAAAGAGGCAAGTGATAGCTGCGGTTCTCAAAACGAAGAGAGCCCTTCAACAAAGTTGAGGAGGGGCTCAAAACAAGACACTTTGTAGTTTATTTATGACTAAGTCCAAAACAGCTCACAAGTAAGCCTAAAATACCGTGCAAAAATAGGCCTAAAAAGAGGTAAAGAGGCAAGTGACAGATGGAAGCCTCAAATAGCAAAAGGTCCTTAATCAAACATGAAAAGGAGCTCAAAATATGACTATTTCTAGTTTGGGTCGGAGCCCAACAATGCTTGCAAGCAAGGCTCGGGGGCCAAAACGCGTAGTTCGGGGCCCCCGAAAACTGACTGTTAGGCACCGGAAGTGGTGTTCGACCACGAAGTCGGTCTCTCGGACCACAGTGTCCCTCGAAAGGGAGGAAATAAGGTATGTGCCAAAAATCGGAGCAAACGGAGGTGGTTAAGCGGTCCCGAACCGAGGCACACGGCCCGTCGGCTCCGAAAAATCGGAAACCGGGCTCCAAACGGGAAAAATGGCCTACGACCACGAAACGTAGCCTACGGCCACTGAGAGATGATCTACGAGACCTCTCCCTCCCTTCGGAAGAGAAAACGGAGCCTGGTTCACAAACCGAGGCAAGACACGAAATAGCCCGGAAGTTCGGAGGCAAGGCTCGCAACCGAGACTCTGAGACTTCTGAACGAGCGCAATATGCAATATCACCAAGCGCTCAATCGGTGACGTCTGAGTCTTAAGGTCGGTAAAAAATGGGGTGTCTACAAGTCCAATTCCAGCAAATCTTTAGAAAAATCCATTTATCGTCGGAGATGCCAAAAATGAACTGCATTACCAGATTCCAGAGTCACCACTAAATATTTTTAAGAAATTTAAGAAACCCGTGACTCGTGCCAAATGCCACTTGTCCGTCATAACCAAAGTATCTCGGCTCGGGAACCTAGGTATGAGAGAGAAAGGTTATGAATTGAGCACCCACTCACCCGATCAAAGATCAGCCTCTACTAATCATGATGTGATTTTTATAAATAGTATATGCTCATGTTCTGATTATTATGCTATCTTTATTATGTGAGGTCAAACAAGTATAGACTATTTCACAAAATTTGGAACGTTTTGATTTTATGTTCGTTTTGAAAAGAGTTTGTGAATATGTACTACTTTGAAAAAGTAAGCTTGCATGTACATTAATCAAATCATCCCAACTTAAGCAAAAAAAAAGCATTCATCCACAAGCATTCAAGAGATATATCAAATAAGAACTTAGCCTCATGGTAATATGCTCGATATGGCAACACCAAGACATATACAATATGCTAAAGCAAGAAATGCTCACCTAGTACTCAACCGAGGCAAGCCAAAAAGAAATGAAACCATTAGAAAAATGCATGCTCTACTATGCAAGTGACTAATGCAACACATAGAAAATGTAACTACGAGGTTCGGTCTATTAACATGGCACATGGCTCAACTCAAAGCATGCAATTAGTACACGTATTCGAGTAAATAAGAAATGACAATATGGTTAGAATGATGAACCGAACCCAATGCATGCAAAAATAGGTATTTACACATGGTAATGATATGAAATCAAAATATGGATGTAACCATTGTAAGTGAGTAAATAAAAGGAGAAAGAAATGGGGGTTGGAAGACATACACAATATTACAATTTTGCCCTCATACAAGAGGGTTCGAATGTCTAAGTGTCCAAATCAACTACTTATTACAATCTAAATGAATAATAAATGAATAACTATCTAATTTATTACAACGATGATATTACAAAAATCCATTTAAAAATAAACCCAATGATCACGCACGCGCCAATGACAATGTTCTTTAGAAATTGCTCTATTTGCCTTGCTGGGAAAACCGCCCTGTGTTCACCCTCAACCTCATTGCTCTGTACTTTTTAAAAATGCCCTGTGTACCAACATTGGAGGCATGTCGGGCCTAAATGAAGCATAGCCAGGCCCAAACAGATCCGGCCTTGCCCTAATTTTTTGCAGAAAAACTGTTTTGTGCACTGAGGTGAAAACAGTGCAGATAGAGTACTTTTAAGCAATTGTTTGACCTTTCTACCCTTCTCTATTGTAGAGATACACAGTGGGTTCGGTTCCCAAACCATCAATGGTCGCAAGTTGATTGCGTGATGATTTTGGACACGATAGGACAAAAGTTTAATGAATGCAATGAAAGACAAACAACACCTCCTTCCTATCATGAAGTTAATTCAAGAAGGGAGGTAGGCACGCCTTAAGAATCATCGAATTTTTAAGCCAATTTTATTAGCCTTTTTCATCTTACCTCTCCATTTCTTATATTTTATTCCATTTTGTCCAAAAGTGATATCTACGTCCACTAAGTCCAAAAGCAATAAAGATAAACAAGCATAGCTTAACCCGAGAAATGAGCTTTCCAAGCCCTTCTCTACGGGGGAAATCACAAAGAAGGAATCAAACCTATTCCTGAGCGATAATGGACTTAGAGTCAAACCCGAGAAGGGCAATAATGACCTCAAATCCAAACTTGATGACAAGCTATAATGAAACCTTTCTTTGAGATTTCCAAGGGTCTAAGTTAAAAAACTGGTCCCGTAGAAACAATGCACTGGCAATTAAGAGGAGTATCAAACAGGGGATCGTTCTCAATATAAGAGAGATGTAATGCCCTAGTAATGAATCTCCGAAGAGATTAAACCATTTAGCACATGAGGGGTCTCTTTCATATACTTTGAACGGTAATCCCATGTCGGATACAACTCTTAGTCAAAAGAACCAATGAAAGGAGGGAGGTTGCAGAGATGATTATGCAAAGTTGATTATTACAAAAGTGAGACTATTTGCATGCAAACTAGATAAATAAAACTATCAACTCAAATGAATCGGTGTCTAAGACCTAAACAACCAAATCCATGAGGACTTACAACACTACAAACATAATATTCAAAGTATAAACTAATTAAATGATTTAAATAGCCCCTAAAACTCAAAAAATAGTACCTAAAATCATCTTTAAAAAGTGTACAAAAAAGAGCAAAAATAAGAGGACACAAAGCTAGTAAGTAAGCCTAAGGAGGGGTGGCTAACCCCTCCACTTTTGGGACTTCTAAATCACATTTTTTCAGCCTTTTAAAACTCTGAAAATAAGTGTATATATCAAAGAAAAGAGTGGGAAAACAAAGGATACGAGCTATGGGATAAGGTTTAAGCAAGGGTGATTAGCCCTTCTACCTTCGATAGCTCTTTAACCTCAAGTTTTAGCACTTGGATTTGATCCAAAATAGTATGAAAACACAAGAAAAAGATAGACAAATAGTGAAATGAAAGCAAGGAAGAAGGTGGTAAGCTTATACCTCTTGGAGAGAGGATGCCCTTGTTGTAAACTAGACTTGATCCCAAAGCACTCTCAAGCTTGAATTATAGTGTCAAAGTCTCAACCAAAGCTCCAAGTCCAAGCTCTAATGGTGTATATGGTGTGTATATATAGTTTAAAGATGATATGATAGCACAAAGGTGACTTGCAAGAGAAGAAGGAGCTCTCAAATGTCTTTTTAACTCTTTGAAATTTTTCTAACCCTCAAAACAAAGGTCTGAGATCGTATTTACAGAATTTGAGGCAAATAGGTCATAAATTTCTTCAAAAATAGACAGCTGGCGGATTCCCGCCCAAATAGTGTTTGTTGCCCAAAAGGCACGGCAGAATCCCAATGGCCACAGCTGGGCCCCAATGTGGCTCCCCTGCCTCTCTGTTCTAGGTTCAATGCAGTTTGGCACAGTGCTCAAAAATGGGTTTCTGAGGTAACAACATCTTGGGTATGGAAGGTTGGGATTGTTTAGAGCTCGAATTCAGATTCCTTTATTGAGAATTCAAACCACTTACACAAGGTAACCTTCATCGTTGAGTGCTCGGAATAAAGCGCCCAAGCCTTACGGGCGGTAAAAAATGGGGTGTCTACACACTTATAGAGCCTACCGAAAGGACACCACATGGGATGAAATCCAAAGGATCAATACAGTTAACCAGATTACAATTAATCAGATATGATGATGCCAAATTCAAGCAGTATTATCATTCTATTTGAAATTCAAATTGAAGATGAGACACTTTTATCACATGGATGGCGCTATATAAATATGAGGATCATCACATAAGAGAAAGGAGAAAAATCAAAAGTTAGAAGATTAGAAAGAGAGAGAGAGAGAGAGAGAGAGAGAGAGAAATCAGAAGTTAAAGAAGTCTTTACAAGAAAGAAGAAGAGAAACGAGAGAACTCACGAGAGCACACTACATTGCAAACATGACAAGCAATAGGTAAAGGGTTCCAAACCCAATGATTTTATTTTGAATCTATAGGTTCTAAATCCCTACAATTTCAATAAAATATTTGTTTTCCTTAATTTGTCTTCTCTTAATTTTTTGTTCTTCATTAATTGAAGGTTTTGTTTATTAAAAATGTGTAATTAACGATCTAAAATATAGATCGGAAATAGGAATCTATTATTCAAATAATCAAAACTGTTAGTCTAAAAACTAAATCGTAGACATTTGTAACTTGAACTTTGAAATGTGTTAAAACACTTCATGTTTTGAAATTTGTGTCTACAATGTTTTTCTGGTTTAACTTTTCTGTTTAAAAAATAGTTAGGTTAAAAAGAAAAATGGTCACATTTTAGATTTTAAACTTAGCTACTTATTAATTATTTACAAATCAATTTCAACTTTTCACATTGTAACAAACAATTTTAGGTAATGTTTGGTTTAGAATAGAGGAAATAGAACAATCATTCTATCAAAATATTCATTCCTATGTTTGGTTGAGTAAACAGTTAATGAAAATTACATTACAAATGAAATAATTATTCACCATTGTAAGGGTATAATCATTCCACAAGGAAGCCAAAGTATTGATCATTACATTCCATTATCTCATTCCAGTGAACCAAATAGAGCATTACAACTTATTCAAAAGCATTTTAAGCATTAATATAAAACTCCATAATTTTAAAAGCTAACTTTTGTGGTTTTTCCCTTTGAACCTACATAAAAATTAACCTTGGCTTATTTTTTTCTTTAAAATATTTTATATGTAAAATACAACCATGGCCACTAAACATCAAGGTTCACTGAGAGGGAAACACGCAAATAACACAAACTAGAGTGATGGACCTCCTTGTGACAAACATTTGTTTAGTTTTATTTTTATTTCTTCTTCAACTTGATGGTTCATGCACATACCAAAACATGACAAAAGAAGAAGATAAATTATTTTCATTAAGTAAAAGTATAGTGAAAATTGATTATTGAGAGAACTCTTAGAGTGACCTTCTTTACTATTTCATGTCCATAAGAACAATGGAGACGTAGGAGGACATGACTTTGGAAGGGTGGACAAAATAGAGAAGTGCTGTTGAGGTTATGTGATTGTTGGGTTTTTGCCAATTTAAAGAAAAACTTCACTAACATATGGAGCATTGGCTATATAGTATATATTTTTGTATCATGCTGGACAATTGAGAAATATGTTCAAAAGATGAGCATAATTAGGCATGTGCAGCATGGGCAATCAATGACACTACTATGAAGAAGTGAATTGATCCCAATTGAAGGTGATGAAAGAACAAGACTCAGTCCAAAAGAAATTGGGGCATAGTTGGAAGAAAGGTACATGATTGTCTTGGATGTATTCGCGGATTTGGCTATGCCCTGAGTAGATTGGAGAAGATGGATCCTTGTGGTTGCCTTTGATAGTGAGGATTAAGACATTAAAGGTCATATCTAGTGCAAAAAGCTCCCATTTAGAGTATATTTTGAGATGTAGTAGGTACTAGGTAGGTATCCTTCCCTTACATTTTTGCGGAGATGTTGATTCCTATGATTGAAATCTGTGCCATTGGGATTAGATAACACTTGCCATCGATCTTGGCCACAATGTTGGGAGTGGATTAAGGTATATTGCCTATATTTAGGCTAAATGTTTTTCTCTTACATAATAACGCCTGAAAATAGGATTTTTTACTTTTGTTTTATTTTTGCAATCTAATTAAACATATCTCATTGAAGTGAACAGCGAATGTGATTTACTGAAAACTATGCCAAGCACCTCTGTTTGTTGGGGTGCAAAGTATATTTGATAAGAGTTTGGGCAAGCTATGAAGGAAATTTTGGAAGAAGATAGGGTGGTAGTGCAAATATAAGAAAACTTCTTATAGATTATTGATTACAGGTCTTGGTTACTTATACAATCAGCAAGTACATAGCTTTATATACAGGCCATCCACCGACTTAACCTCTTCTAGATAGGTCTGATTTTTCTATACATCACCCAACATCATCATTATACATCTACAAAAATCTAGATACATGTATATATTTTATTATTTTATTTTTAATCCACTAGATATTTCTAGATAAATACCTTCATAAATTATTTATTTACTGTTCTAGATTTCTCTAGAATACAAATTATATTTTGACACCCATACTTAATTTGTAATCTTCATGCATTCTTGAAACTGTAAGAATTTTTCTATTGGTACTGCTTTTTTCATAATATCTGCTAATTACTTCTTTGTGTTGACTAACTTCAATTGGATTTCACCTTTTTGTACACTATCTCGAATAAAATGATGTCATAGTTTATTGTGCTTTATCCTGCCATGGAATATTAGATTTTTGCTCATTGCAATGGTTGACATGCTATCACAATAAATTGTAGTAGAACCTTCCTCTTTGTGCTCCATATCTGAGAGAATTCTTCTACACCAGACTGCTTTACAAGTTGTATCTGTAGCTGCAATAGATTCTGCTTATACTAATGATAGAGCTACACTCTTTTGCTTCTTGGAACTCCAAGAGATAATTTTTGAGCCAATACAAAATACATAACCTAATGTACTCTTTCGATCATAAATGATCCAGCTCAATCACTATCAATGTAGCCAATGAGTTTACTGTCATTTTCTTTCACATACTTGATGCTAAGTTTCTTGGTCCCTTGAAGATACTGAAGAATCTACTTTGCTGCTGCATAGTGTAGCTTGCTTGACTTATGCATGAATTTGGAAATAATATTTAGAGAGTAAACAATGTCTGGCCTTGTATTAGTGAGATAATTTAGTGAACCAACCAATTTTCGATAGGCGGTAACATCGACTTTCTCTACTCTATCATTTATTTGTAACTTCTCGTTTAAAGAGATTGGAGTAGAAACTAGCTTGCAATCAGACATATGAAATTTCTTCAATAAGTCTTCAAGATATTTTTCTTGAGAGATAAAAATTTCTCCCTTTGACTGCTTCACTTGAATACCGAGAAAATATCTCATAAGTCCCAAATCAGTCATCTCGTACTCTTCATCATGGTTCTTTTAAATTCTTCTACCATTGATGGTTTAGTTCCTGTATAGATTAAATTCTTCTACCTCCTTTCTTGATGTATAGTGATGGTTCACTTTGGCTTCTTTGAAAACCATTTTGACAAAAATACTTGTCAATGTTGCTGTTCCAGCCTCGGGGTGCTTGCTTCAAGCCATACAGTTTCTTCGAAGTCGATAAACCTTGTCTTATTTACCTTTGATTACATACCCTTGTGGTTGTTTAACATAAACTTCTTCTTCTAGCTCTCCATTAAGAAAAGCTTATTTGACATCTAACTAATATATTGGTAGCTCATTTTATGCAGCCAAGGCAAGAACAGTTCTTATTGTCTCCATGCAAGCAACTAGTGCAAATGTTTCATTGAAGTCCACTCTAGGTTGTTGTGAGTAGACTTTTCCAACTAAACGAGCCTAATGCTTCTAGATTGAGCCATCTTCTTTATATTTGGTCTTATAGACCCATTTCAGTCTGATCACATCTTTGTTTTTGGGTAGATCAACAAGATCCCAAGTGTAATTCTTTTCAATAGTCACAATTTCTTCATCCATTGCCTTTTCTCTGAATTTCTTCTTTTATAGCTTCTTCAAAAATCTGTGGCTCACAAGCAAAAAATGCTTCATCACAAGTTTCATATATTCCTCTTAAGGAACGTGCCTTTCTTGGTATCGTTTCAGATTCTTTAGATAAAGAGCTCTCTGGAGAGTCATTTCTTGTTCTTGGGCTTGGACTGTTATGTGGGCTTTGGTTTGGACTTTCTTTGAGAGTTAAAGATCCCTCTCCTTCTATTGCTTCATTAAATTCAAATTCCTTCTGCTCTAGGATGGAGTTATCATCCCATTTCCATGCTGTCCTTTCATCAAATATGACATCTCTAGAGATTACCAATTCATTTTTTATTGGATTGAACAGTTGATATCCTTTCGATTAGTTGTTATAACCAATGAATATATTTTTCTCCCCTTTCTCATCAAATTTTTAGACAACCAAATACTTTGAAAAGATTTACCTGGGACTTTTGTTTGTGCCAGGCCTCATATGGTGTTTTGTTTTGGACAGCCTTCGTGAGAGAGTGGTTTAGAATATAAACAGCAGTATTGACAGCTTCAGCCCAAAATTTGTTAGGAAGAATTTTACCTTTTAGCATGCTTCGTGCCATCTCCACAATTGTCCGGTTCTTCCGTTCTATAACTCCATTTTGTTGAGGAAAGTGTCAAACTGTGAGTTGTTCTTTAATCCCATTTTCTTTATAGTAATTCATGAATGGAGTATAAATGAATCCTCCTCCACGATCTGTCCGCAACATTTTGATTGCTTTGCCACTTTGCTTTTCCACCAAAGCTTTAAACTGTAAAAATACTGAGAAGACTTTTGATTTTCTATCAAGAAAATAAATCCACATCATTCGAGTATAATCATTAACAAATAGTAGAAAATATCTCTTGTTACCAAGAGATGGTGTTCTGCAAGGCCCACAAATATCTGCATGCACTAACTCCAAAGTACTTTGGCTCTCCAAGAAGTCTTTGGAAATGGCAATCTATGCATTTTTTCATAAATGCATCCTTCACAAATTTTATTGATTTTTCCAATGTGAGGC
Source organism: Camellia granthamiana (assembly GCA_036172215.1). Classification (NCBI taxonomy): domain Eukaryota; kingdom Viridiplantae; phylum Streptophyta; class Magnoliopsida; order Ericales; family Theaceae; genus Camellia; species Camellia granthamiana. Next base: position 79,987,880 of record CM069908.1, on the reverse strand, counting down.
AATCCTATCACCATATCTTTTTCTTTTAATAATTTCATACCCTTGTAATTTAGATGTCTATATCTAAGATGCCATAGATATGGATCATTGGTGTTTTTACTTGTAAGGGCAATATTATCATTTAGTGACATTACATGAGGAAAAACTTTGTTTGGAGTGATTTTGACTTTTGCCACTATATGACTTTTCTTTTTGTCAGAGATTATGCGTTCATCGTTATTAAAATTTACTACATAACCTTTTTTGTATTAATTGCCCCACACTTAATAGATTTTGGGTTAGCCTCAGAACATAAAGAATATCATAAATTAATTTTTTGTTATCTCTCTTTGTATAGACAGAGATGACTCTCTTTCCTTCAACATTTTGAAGCTTTTTATCACCAAGCTTTACTTGAGAAAAGACTTTTTCATCTAGTTGTGCAAAAATGTTGCGATTGCCTATCATATGATTACTGCAACCATTATCCAAAGACCAAATATTTTTTTACTCTTGTTGGGCATTCTTGCAAGAAAATAATTGCTCTGCTTCATTTTCTTCATAAAAATTAGCTTTGTCTTTATCATTGTTTAACCAGAAATCTAATGATTTGAATTTTGGCATTTTTTGCACCTAAATTTGCAATCTTTAGATGCATGATTAAATTTTTTGCAAATAGTGCATTGAGAGCCAAAGTTACTGTTGGAATTGTTTTGATTGTTATAGTCTCTTCCTTTGTTCTAGGCTTGACATGAACTTCGGCCTTGTCGTTCTTTTCTGGCCATGCTTCTTCTTTGAAATGAATCCCTTCCTTGATTTTCTTTCTTCTTGTCTCTAATATTTACTTTGGATTGAAATGCTTTCTCCATGGGCTGATTTGTAAACCTACTTATTCTTTGTTCATGTGCCTCGAGAAAACTCATTAGCTCATGTCTAGTAAGTTTAGATAAATCCTTGGATTCCTCGATGGCAGCAATGATATGCTCGAATTTTTTGGGCAAACTTCTTAAAACTTTTTCAACAATTCTCGTATCATCAAGGTTATCTCCATAACTTCTAATTTGATTGACAATTCCAGTAACTCAAGAAAAGAACTCATTAATAGATTTAGTATCCTTCATTGCTAAATTGTCAAAATCTCTTCATAATGCTTGTTGTTTAATGAGATGACCTTATCAAAACTTTGATATTCACACTTTAATATATCCCAAGCTTCTTGATGTTTTTGCACCCATGATTCTAGGAAAGATAGATTTGCTTACCCCTCATTGTATGTTGAGTAGAGCACTTGTATCTTTTTTCTTGTTCGTTCTATATTGCTTTTGACGTGCTTCTGTCCAAGTTGCAAATTCTTCATCATCTACTGGTGCCTCAAAGCCATCTTCAACAATTTCCCACAAGTCTTGTGAGACAAATAATGTTCTCATTTGGATGTTCCAATATTCATAGTTTTCTTTCTCAAATATGGGGAAGATAGTTTGTGCATAGTTGAAAGTGGAAGAACTTGCTTCCATGCTGGAATATTATTTGAGGAAAGAGGTTTGGAGGCTTTAGAATGGGTGAGGGGAACCTGGCTCTAATACCAAAATTGTTGGGGTGCAAAGTATATTGGATAAGAGTTTGGGCAAGCTAGGAAGGGAATTTTGGAAGAAGATAGGGTAGTAGTGCAAATATAATAAAACTTCTAATAAGATTATTGATTACAAGTCTTGGTCTTTCTTACTTATACAATCAGCATGTACATAGCTTTATATAGAGGCCATCCACCGACTTAACCTCTTCTAGAGAGGTTTGATGTTTCTATAAATCACCCAACATCAGCATTATACATCTACAAAAGTCTAGATACATGCATATATTTTATTATTTTATTTTTAATCTACTAGATATTCTAGATAAATACCTTCATAAATTATTTATTTATTGCTCTAGATTTCTGTTGATTACAAATTATATTTTAATAGTTTGATACTCAAGTACTGCTTGTTGAACTGCAAAATTTATAATAGTTAACAACCTAATAGAGTTTTCTATGAAAATTTGATGAGAAGTTGCGGCTTCCATCTTTATTTAGCATTTTGCTTGTTGTTGAATTGTTGTTGGAACGTTGGACCATATGATATCTGGAATGTCCAATTTTCTCAACAATGATTTGATCATGGCATGAGATCAATTTGTTGATAAAAATATATTCATATCTCATTTTATTTCTCAACTGGTTACTGTGATATCCTTATCAGGCTGCTGTCTTTTCAATTCTGATGCTTTTATGATTGGCCATTTACTATTACAAGGATATATATGTGACATTGTAATCTCACTTTTATATTATCATGAATTTTGATTCAAGGATTTATCTTTGGTTTCTTATTTTATTTTTTCAATATAAATTATAACATGAAACATGTCAAGCTACATATATTCTCTTCATTAGATTGGCTGACCAATGCAACTGTTATTTTCTTTATTTTTGCAAAGGCAACACTTGCTTTGCTTTGGCATCTCGATCATTGGATCTCTGGTTATTCATCTGTAAGTTAAATAGCATCTTGTTGAGTATTTTGCAGTTTTATAATATGCTATGATTTAATAATCAGTTCTAGACTTCAAAACGTTGTAATTAGTTTTTTTAACTCTTTATGTCCCTTCTTTTACCTTGGTATTTATACTATAAGTTTCAATTTCTTGAATAGCATACACAACCATTATTTTTGGATTGTTACAGTTGATATATATCAAATAATTGCATCTCTGAGCATTGTCAAGGAATGGGCATATTGGTTGCTTATAGTTGTCTCATATTGCTGAGGTGCTCATTTTTATATTGCACAAAAAAAAAAAAAAAAGAAAAAAAAAAAAAAGAAAAAAAAAGTGCATTGGTATTCATTTACTAAATTTCCTTTGGCAACATGTTAATATGTCAGTCAGTGGTCCATGTTGAAGGATAAATTTATTGGGAAGGACCAAAAAACAAAATGAACTCTTAGTTACAGGTAATATAAATCAAATAATTGTTTCTCCCATTGTTGTCAAAAAATGTGTGGACATATTTTTTTGACAAGTTCAAAAAATGTATGGACAATTGGACATTTTGGTATGTTTGTAGTTATTCCATTTGATTCTGAGGGTTTATTTGTTTGTTGAAAATAACATGTCAGTATCAATGTTATATTGACCAATATTACTATGTGGTTTTTAACTATTTAATGTACTTGTGCTATTTTCTTTTTGGTTCCTTTGCAAGGACATTCTTCAATTTTGTAGAATAAAGGTCCTTGAGATAATAAGGTCAAAGCCTTACACAATGTTGTTAATGAAATAGTTTCCTTGATGTGCATTTCACATAATCAAAAGTAAATACAACAGGCTCATCAAAAAAGGCTACATTGGAAGTTGTGTCATCCGGGATTGGTGGTTAAATTGTTTTCGTAAGATCATATAATCATGAACTGTGACCCATGGTTATCTTATATGTGAAAAAAAGGATTTTGCAGAGAGGTGTGGGAAATGCATTTATAGTTGTCTTATGTGAATCATAGGGTCAGGGCTAACGGAGAGGTTGGTTTTTGGTTGAGTGGGCTAGTCATGATTTGTTACATGCATTCTTGTTTATGTTAGTTTTTGATTGTTTTAAGTGGACTGATGTTTTAAGCTAAAATTAGGTGTTTCTTTGAGTGTCTTAAGATATGAAAAGGAGAAAGCAATGTCTCTTGACTCAGTTTGAATTTGTGTCGTATTTAAGTGGACTCTCACAATTGTTGGTTAGTAATGACTTATAGTTTTTTTTTGATCAGTAAAGAAAAATTTCATTAAACAGCATGAAATTAAAGGTACAGGAAGATGACATGCATTGAGAGAGATTCGGAAGTATAAAAATACCCCTACTATTGCTACTCGCATCCATACAACCAACCCCTAAGCCTCTCAATTTTTTTAAAACAAAAAAGTTAAGAAGAACTTAACTAGAAATTTAAAATACATGAATCCCCACATAAATATCCCACCAAAACACCCAAAACAAACTAAATGAAACTAACCCATCACCCAAAATAAACTAAAAAAAACTAAACCAACCCAGCACAACTCCCAACACGCCTCTGCAGCTACAACACCCATCACGCCTCTGCTGCGAGACCTACCCCAGCACGCCTCTGCTGCATGAACAAGACACGCCACTGCTGCTACAGCCACCCACTCATAGCCGCTGCCCACGCCACCAACAGGCACGCCTCTGCCGAGGAGACTCCATAGCCACCGCCGGGAACAACACCCACTGCCGAAGACACCCACTGCCGACAGTAATGACTTATAGTTATCTTTCGCTTCCAATATAATAGGTCACTAGATCGACTAGAGGAGTCATTTTTTATTCAATATTTCATTGTTGATGTTTATATAATAGAATATCTACAAATCAACCAATTGGGGCTAGCCCACCTCACTAGTCAAGAGTTTATCTTTTGTAGTTGGAAATCTGTTGTTTGTTTGTTTGGGGAAATGAATTATAAGAATGATTGCTATTTAGACATATAAAATTCAGATGAGCTCGTGTGTGAAAATGTTAATTTTGCCAATGAACCTCAATTTCTCTCTTTACTAGTCATCCTTTTTATTTATGGGGGAACACAAATTTTATTTTATGTTTTGTATTCAACATCCTATTAATTAAGTTTCGGGAGTATTGAACACATGCATTCTATTTTTATCACATGTGGTTGCAGATGGATGTAAAACGAAGCATGGAGAAAGGTGAGAATCAATTCAATGAGCTTTCTATCGAGGAACATAGAAAATTTGACGAAGAGACGTTAGTCAATGTGGACAACATAAAAAAGCAAAGCACAAGCAGCCAAAGAGCTAGTGGAGTCGACAACGATAATATAGTGGTAAGGACAACTTAGAGATGTTTCCTATGAGAAGCATCATCTTTTATTTTTCCTTTGTTAGTGAACTTAAGCTTTGATAAAAGCATCTCATCTCCTTCTATTTATGGTTAAAAGAGGCATGTTCTTAGTAGTTCCTTTGGCTTATGGACAGTATTTTTAATTTTTAATTTTTGTATGTTGCTTTGCTTCCCTTAAATTTAATTGTCATTTTTTCAAATACTTAATTAGGTGTACACATTGTGACCTTTATTATTTTCTTAACTCATTGTTGGCACATAAATTTCAACTAAATTTATGTTAAAATTTCAAATACGATCAATTAATCAATGACACGTATAGAGTCTATGGTAAGAATGTTGTAGGTAATCACTTCCTAAAAGAATCAATATGATCCGTTGAAGTGTATAATCAAGTACAACAACGTCATATTTGAATGATATTAGGCAAGTTATTCAAATAATACGTAGAGCCTACATTACTTAAAGCACTTAACCAAAAGATGACACCTTTAGAGCCAACATCATGGGAACTACAGAGAATAAAATTTGGGAGATCAACGTGATAAACTGAGTTCGTTATGATAACATTACAACATTATCATAATAGTTTGAAATTTGAAATACGCACTCTTATCACATGAATTTCAAATTCAAAATAATGATAAAGTGCTTTGACCATATAAATGGCCCTCTATAAATACGAGGGCCATCATGTAGAGAAGAGGGCGTGTTAGATTTTTGTAATTGACAATCTCGTTTGACAAAATTTCTTTTAGTTATAATTTTATTCACTCTTTTATTTTAGCAAGGCTGTGAGCGTTTAGATGTGAAAACCCGAGTTGTGGCTGAATAGTGGAGTTTGTGTTGACAGTCCACATCCTGACTTAAGCAATCCTTGTTTGCCACTTCACTGACTACTGCACCTACGCGGGGACGAGGGGCAGCACCCTCGATGCCAAGCGGTCATTTGTGCATTTGAGCGATGAATTGGAGCTTCTAGTATTTCAACTTACATTCAAAACTTCTGGAAAACTTGTTTTACCATTAAAGCAGTTGGCCTATATGTGAGCACCGCCTTTTAGTCACATCGCTAGAGTAGTAAAGTGTGCACTCGAACGGTCATCGCGACTCTATTTAGTATAAAGTGCGCCATTTTCTATTTTTAGGATTTAACTCGTCCAAATCATCATATGAGAACTACTAAGGTTTTTTATATTGGAGAGTGTTTATATATTGGTTTCCTTCATGATTTGAGAGTAATTGATGGATTTACGAGCTTCATATTGACATCATCAAGGGGTTTCTTTTTACTATTTCATTCACAAAAGAGAGAGGTGTTCTTCGATGGATTCTGAAGTGACTTATCGTCGTAAATTCAATATCAACATTGTGCATTCAACGTTGAGCAAGACAATTCCGAGGTGAAGATGGTGGTGGAAAAGGCACATCGAGTTCTGTTCAATTTGGACATAGATCTGCTAGGTAATTAAGGGTACTTGTGTGTAATTCCTTTTTGTATTCTTAGTAGATTATGTTGTGGCATTGGCATGTAGTTTTTTTTTTTTTTTTATCACAATTTGGAGCTGTTGCAATTGTGCCTTTTTTTTTCACATTAAATCATTGTATCGATTAATTTGTTGTTGATTGTTTGATTGGGATTGGTATTCACTATTTAAAATTGAAACATAATCATGAATCAATATCTCGAGAGTTTTTAGATTTTTTAGGACGAGAAATAAAAGGATCAGAAATTAAAAAAGAGATAAAAATGTGTGTGTGTGTGTGTGTGTGAGAGAGAGAGAGAGAGAGAGAGAGAGAGAGAGAGAGAGAGAGAGAAATCAGAGAAGTTCTCAGAAGAAGGAAAAGGACCAAGAGGTCTTAGAAGCCAACACCACAAACGTAGAATACAATGGTGAGCAATAGGTAAAGGGTTCCAAGTCCAATAATTGTACTTTGTATATTCAGGGTTTTAAAACCCCAACAATCCAGTAAGAGTGTTTCCTTTCCCTAAGTTTTTCTTTTTCTTATGTTAAATTTTTTTGTTCTTCATTTATCAGAAGTTTCATTTAATTAAATGAATAATTAATGATCTAGAATACATATTGAAAATAGGAGCCTACTATTAAAATAATCAATATTGTTTAGTCCAAAAACTAGACAGTGAACATTTACAACATGAATTTCAAAATGTGTTGAAACACCTCACATTTTAAAATTTGTGTCTACACTCATAATTAATGCACATTGCATTATTAGCTACCATGCCAATCTTCAGGACTGGGACTTTTGATTGATCACATAATCTTGTGCTATTTATTTTAACAACATAACTGAAATAAATGAGTATTTGAAGCTTTCTGTAATTGAAGTTAGAGCTGTATATATGATCATTTTCTCTGCATTGTTTAGTCATTTGGGTCACGGCGAGTTTCTATGGAGCTAATCTAAGATATTGCATTGAAAGTATTGTTTAACAAAGTCATACATTCAAGATTTGATATGTTCAAAGGAATCAACCTTTCATCATAAACAAGAATAATTAATGAAATTTTGCTTTTAGTCTCAAGATTATTTAGTGCCAAGCAATCACTACAAGAAATTAAACATTTTGCGACTAAATTTGGCGACCAAAATAAAATTAGTCGCCAAAAGTGACAGGTTTGGTGACTAAAAAATAAATTAGTCGGCATTGATTCAAGTTTCAGCTACTGCATTATTTTAGTCGAGATATCTTATTTATTGGTGACTAAAAAAATATGTAGTCGGTAATATTGACTAATAGGTGACTAAAAAACTATTAGTCGGCGATAGTCTGCACTTTAGGCTACTAAAAATTTAATTTGGTCGCCAAATACAATTATTTGCCGACAAAAGAAAGTTTAGTCACCAAATAGTTAGCGAACTCTTTTTTTACTTTTTGCCGACCAAAGAATTTGGTTGCCAAATATGAGGTTTAGGAGACTACAAAAAATTTAGTTACCGTATAATAACTCTTTGCTGACCTAAAAAAAATAGTAGCAAAATGGTACTTTTGGCTACAAAAGTTTAGTCGCCAATAACCTATCTTTTGGCTACAAAATGTTTTTTGGTTGCTAAAGGTTGAAATTTTTTTTTAGAGGGAAACAAATTAATATTGGCACCCGTGTCTTCTCTCTACACTTACACAGATTGCTCTATGTTCTATGTCACACACACAAAGAACAGAGTCAGCACCAAACCTCACCCTCGCTCACTATCGTCATGCACCACCATCGCTGGCCACCATTGCTCACCAGGGTCACACGTCACCACCGCTGCAAATCGCCACCCCCACTGCCACGAATCATAGGTTTCTCTCTCTCTCTCTCTCTCTCTCTCTCTCTCTCTCTCGCTTCATCTATTTTCCCATTTCTCACGCAATATTCTAGGGTTTGATATGATTTTTTTAGTTTAATTTTATGTTGATTTCTGAAATTGGTTTGGTTCAACTGGTTTGTTTTCTTCAGTTTTAAGGGTTTGATGGCCAAAATAGTTAGCTCTAATCCATTTCCGAAATTGGGTTCAACTGGTTTGATTTTTGACATTGGCTTGTAATTTCTGAAATTGGGTAAATATTTTACTGGTGTGATACATTTCCCCCTCTTTTTTTCTCTCTCAGTAGTTTGAAAGCCCTAATCCATTGCTGTGTATTTATTGGCATGTATGGCTGGTAATATGCGATTGTATGTTTATGGACCATGGTTGAATATTTGAATTGGAATTTGATGGTATGATGCTACAATTGCAATAGTAAAAAAAAAGCTTCATTCACATTTGCAAGTGGGTTAGATAAAACTTAAATGTTCAATTAAAAAAAAAAAAACCCCCCAAAAAATAAATAATAGAAAAGAAACCTTGAACAACATTCCTATATACAGGTCTACCAAATTATATTTGCTTTTTCTATTTAATTGGATCAAAAACTTACTTCCAAATAAATGCATTTTCACTTAACATGAACAAGAATCTTACGAATAACAAATTAAGGCATAAAAAAAAAGAAAGAAAAAAGAATAGAACTTACTTGAATCTTGTTGTGTGAGAGAGCAGTGATGAAACGCATAACCAAATGCAATGAGAGAGAGAAATAGATGGTTGAGAGATTAAAGGCATTTCTGCGATTAGAAGGGTGTAAAGTTTGTCATCATTTATTACTAGAAATGAATGTTTTTTGGGTCAGTTAATTTGGTCCAATAACCATGTTTGCTCCTTTTCAACATAGAGACAAATTTGGTATGTATAGTTACCGAGAAGTTAACATCTCCTGTTTAACTGCTTAATCATTGTTGGAAGCATTATTTCTATTTATTTCCCTTCTGATTCAGAAGAGATGTAGTAGGCATACTCAGACATGAGGAAATACGGTTGTTTCCATCTTAAGTTATACACTTATGTCATTGGAATTCAAATATGAATTTTAGAAAATGTTATTATTAGTTTGGTTTTATAATTTGAATATTTTATTACGTAAAAAAATTTTGCATGCAATTTTTTAGAAAAAATTGATCGATTTGATAATCATAACTTAGTACTTGTTGTAATGAAAAACCCTAGTGTAGACGCGCCCTTGGGCCTCACTCTATAGTTCGGACTCGATTTGTGTCACGGTTCTTAATCTAAACCAAAGAGTCCAAATCCGGCAAATCGTTTTGAGAAAAACAGATTTTTTTGAAAAGTAGTGCCAAACATGGACTGCTTTGCCAGATACAGAGTCACCACCTAAATATTTTTAAAATGGGAAATTTAGGAAACCCTGACTCGGTGCCGAAGGCCACGTGTCCGTCATCACCAAAGTTGTCTTGGCTCGGGAGCTTGGGTACGATCGGGGAAGGTCAGCTATGAGCACCCCCTCTCGCCCGGTCCAAAGACCGGCCTCTACTAATCGTGATATCCGATTTTGAAAACGTTATGTGCTCTTATTCCGGTTATTAGCCTAGAATTACTATGTTATGCGCACAGCAAACAAGTATAGACTAGATCGCCTAATTTGGAAACAAGCATTGCATATCCGTTCGTTTTGAAAGCGTTTCGGAATTTGCTACTCGCAAGTAGGCTAAAACACGGATTTCAACGAGTCTTTCCAACTCAAGCAATCCAACCTCCACCCACAGGCATTCAAACAGTTTATCTCATATAAGCACTTAGCCACATGGTAAGCATACTGTCATGGCAACATTCACACGCATGCGATATGCTAAAGCGTAAATACTTACATCGTACTCCGTGCCAAAACAATAAACTAGTTAGCAAACATGCATGTCCTAGTTCATGGCAAGTGGCTAATGCAACACATACAGAGATGCAGTTTAGGATAGGCTCGGCTAACCCTAAAATGGCATGTGAAATGCAATCATTCGGTGCACGTATTCAAGTTAGATTTGAAGATACAATGCGGTTTGTATGATGTACCGAGCCCGGTGCATGTAAGACAAATGCATGGATGCACGCATGCATTGCATAAGGTATGCTAAAATAAACGTGCCATAATTTACCATCATAAGCAGGTAAATAAAAGGGAAGAAAGAAGTGGGGGTTGGAAGACATGCACACCACTCACCCACACTTATTACATATTTGCCCTCACTCGGAGGGACCGAATAAATAATACAAATTAATTAACTACACAAGCTAATTAAATATTACAAATTAACTAAATTAACGAATTAATTAATCTAAGAAAAACAGTAAACCGCCTCGGGGCGAGGGCTCAATGCATGCGAGCTCGGATTCCGCTCGGAATTGCACTGCCATGCCTAGCCTGCCTCTGTTTTCCCTGCTTTGTTCCTCTAAAAACTTCCAAAGTCTCAAGGATGCCTCTCTGGACACTGGAGAATCCCACCGGCTGGAGGAAATGACCACCGGCACTAGGATGTGGCCCATCGGCACAAAATATATCCACCGGCCATCCATTGAATGCCGGTCGGCACTGAATACTGCCGGCCGGCAATAAATTCCTGCAGAACCTGCAACTCACAGCAGCATAGGACAGAACCTGGCATGGCAATGCTATTCAAGCTATGTATGCCCTAAACACATTCCTTATCATGTTTGTGACTCAAAGGAGGATGTGCCTCGATTCTCGGGCCACCAATCACACATTTTCATGCATGATGGCCCAAAGAATCAAGTGTGCAATTTTCATGTCAAATGAAATGCAAACTAAACACTCAAAGAACCCAATCCCCATCACCAAATCAAGGGACAAGGCATGCATGCAAGATGCGTTGCAACCTAATCATGTTAACTAGGGATGCAACATGAGCATGTGAACAAACAATGCAAGCATACAAGCATGAACATGGACAATGTACAAACATGTAAGGCAAGCATACAACTAAGCAAATGATGATCTTACACATGAATTAGGCAACTCCAATTAGGCCTAAAATCAGTGGCCAAAATGCTAAAATATGAGGGCCAAACACATATACACACATGCACATGCTAAGGCACCAACTTAAGCATTGAACAAACAACCTTTAAGCACACTTAAAAGAAGTTTAAACACGGACAATTAGCACGCAATATGAGCTCTAAAAAAAAACATGTTAGGATATGGTGCCAAACCAACCCAAATGAGACAAGCATAAGTGTAACAACCCTCATTCTTGACTTAGCTACACTTGCATACACCTATGTATGATCTTGTCTTGATGTGTTATGAATCTCATTGATCTTGTTTCGACTTGCCATGTTTAAGTATTGCTTGCTTGATTTTGATCCTTGCTCGGTTGTGGCCGAGATCACCTTGAGCATTAGTTCACTTTTGAGCTTTTGTACTTAGAATCGTTTTGGAACCTTGGTTGACCACCACCTTGACCTCGGCATGTTCGCCGAGATGTCACTCTTTGGGCCGACGAGCTTAGAGCAGAGGCCGAGATGTTTTGCATTAGTAACCCCCTGTCCCTGGGGCAGGCATGACCTAGGCCGAGATGTGGCACACCCACGCCAAGGTGTGGTACAGCTTAGTCAAGTGTCGTCCTCCCTAGCCGACGTCTTTTGTTATCCAGTTTGCCGAGGACTTGACCTTGGCCGATGTCCTTGATTGCCGACACGCTTCGCCTCAGCGTGTTGTGTACGCTTTGTCAGAGACTTGTCTTGTCAATCAGTCACCTTTTGGGCTGAGCCAACCCGGTGACGACACGTGTCCGAGCTGAAGCTTTAAGCAGCCGACAGCCTTAGAGACAAATCATTTTGTCTCAATCTTTGTTTTGTTTTAGAGAGAGAAGCTCTCAAGTTTGAAGGAAGAACTCTAGAGAGAGAACTGGAGTTCGAGCTCGATCTTGGAAGATCCAGCCGTTAGATTTGAATTCGGAGGTTAGATTCTTGCTCTACTTTGGTTACTCTTGTTGGTTATCTAGCTGCATTGCATGATTGAGTTTGTTTTGCATGCCATGCATCGATTTGAAGTTGGTTTTGAATGAAAAAGATGATATTCATGTGTTCTTGAATAAAGTCTTGTTTTGATCCGAAAGTTTGGAACAAGAACTATGTTTTTGTGTTTGTTCTTGCATGTTCTTCTTGGTTGGGTACCCAAGTCCACGTTTTTAAACTCTTAGCATGAAAACCTCAGATTTCGTATAAATAAGCTAAGATTTCAGCATGCATGATCTTGATGATCTTGTTCTTCATGTTCCTTGAAAGGAAACCCAGGCTTTTCCTAACTTTGTTTTGATCGTGGCCATCGAGTCCGCACCTCGGCGGGGAGGTGTAGGACCTCGGCTATACCTGGATGGTACCCAGTGTGTCCCCCTGAGTTGGGAAATAATGTTTTGACTCTTAGTATGTTTGTTTTGTTATTGACCTAGATTCGGTGTGAGTGCCGAGGTCATTGCATGTATGTAAAGCTCGTTTTGAGAATATGGTTTGCCATGTGATTGTAGGACTTTGATCTTTGCCTTGAGCCTACACCTGAAGACCGAGGTGAGTGGTGCTTCTAATAAAGCTATGTTATAAAGCTTTTGATAAATCTTGCTTGTTTCGCTTGATAAAAGTATTTGCTACGCATGAATGACTAGCCTATTTTGATGTGATGAATATGAGCTTGTTTGATGGTATTCTTGAAAGTCCCTTGTGCTGGAGGACGTTAAACTTTCGCAGCACTAAGAGTTAAAAAGGGTAAGTATGAGCTTGTCTTGATGATGTCCTTGTGATGAGTTTGAGCCTTGTTTTGATATCCTTGGAAAGTCCCTTGTACTGGAGGACTCTAAACTTTCGCAGTACCATCTTGTTAAAAGGATACGGTCCTTTCTTGAAAAGATAAGTGTTAAAGCGGGCTACGGGCCTAAGTAACACCAGTCCCTTGTGCTAGAGGACTTTAAACTTTCGCAGCACCGCTTGGTGAAAAAGGGCTGCGGGCCTAAGTCACATAAGATGGTCAAAAAGGGCTACGGGCCTAAGTGACATGAGACAGTGAAAAAGGGCTACGGGCCTAAGTCACAAAAGCAACAGGTTTGGTAAGAATGTGCTTGATGAATATGGTTCACCCCCTTGACTTGATACAGCTTGTTATGAATTGCCTGGAGGAGGACCTCGGCTACTACTTGTATGATCTCGGAAATGCTTTGACTTGTAAGACTTGATAGATGAGTACGGTTCATCTCTTGATTTGATATAACTTGTTATGTTTTGCTTCGGATGGAACCTCGGCTAACACTTGAATGGTTCGGTATGCTTGTTTTGAAAGACTTCGGCTATTATTCATGCAAACCTTTATTTTTAGTACCATTCACTGAGTTCCCAAGCTCACCCCTCTCTATATATATGTAGGTGATGAGCAGGGCGGCGACGACGCCTAGAAGTACTTGTAAAGCTTGTTTTGGGATTTTTGCATATATCGGCCTTGTTTTGTGATTACCTCGGCATTGTGCATTTACGTCGGCAGATCTTGAAAATTATGCTTCTTTGCTTGTAATCGTTGTATTTTGTATATGTCGGCTGAGAAGCCTTTTGATCAGGATGTAACTTGACCTTTGTTTTGTTAGCTGCCAAAGTGCAGTCATGTTCTGTTTGTCATCACATTTGATCTATGCACTGCTCTTATGGACCATTTATATTTGATTTATTGCTTCCGCACTTGTAAGCCCCATATGTTATACTCTATTGTGTGTGAACTTTTGTAAGAGGCCTTTGGTGAATCTCGGATTTACTGGCCATCTCGGCACCAAACTACTAGGGGCGGTTTGGGGTCGTGACAATAAGCATGCAAGTATGGCCCAAGTGCTCAAGGCTAGTCAAAGGGCATTGAACTACACTTGACAAGACTTAACATGGCAAGAATTAAGCAACTAAAATCAGAGTTTTAGCACACAAAATCAAGCCCAAAGGACCACTTAGATGGCACCTAAATGGTTTGAATTCAAAGGCATGCATAATGGTCAAAACATAAGGCATACAACACATGCTCTCAAAGCAATAAAGAGGCAACTAAGGCAGACATATGAGCATGCCAAAGGGACTGAAATTACATGTTGGGTGGTTCCAAACCACCAAAATGATGCAAGCAACACATGCTACACATTCACATACTTGAGGCATACAAGCCCGGCAAGCCATAAATGCAAAGGAGCTATACTAATCATGCCAAAATCGATCCAAACAACTATGGACAGACCTAAAGCATGGCAAAGTAGGCACAAAACATTCATAAGTCTAAGCCTAAAACATGCTCAAACGAAGGCTAACAACCTAAGGCATGTTAAGGGATCGATGAGGCATTACATGGCAACTATGCTAAGCATGCATGGAGTACCAAAACCAACTTAATACAAAGTTATAACATGGCAATATAGGCATAAAATACAGCCATGGCATGCTCAACACGCACTTGAACAAAGACTTCCTTAAGAGACCAAAAACGGTCCCTTTCAAGGACAACAAGGAGAGGGGGTGGCCCTCCCCTTTTGGAGACTTCAAGGCACCATCTCCACCACTGAAATCCCTCAAGATTTCAGTGGTGAAGAGGCCCAAACACAAAAATCTCGAAACTTGCACAAAATAGCACAAAATGAGGGCCTTTCAAGGCCTAAGGGTGGTCAAACACGCCCAAACCACAAAACACTCTTAATAAACAATCAAGAGGGCCTAAAAACAGAACTTTTTTATGTTATACACTAAACACAAAAACAGCTCTAAGATAGGTAGAAATAGGATGCAAAAATGGGGAATAAAAGGCTAGTTTCTTACCCTTGTTGACCACCTTCACAAATGTTGATGTTGTTTCCTCCTTGAGCTTAAATCCAATCAAAAATAGCAAGAACAAGCCCTTGGAACCTCAGTAGCCAAAGGAAGGTGAAGCATTAGGTGCTTGTGTGCAATAGTAAGACAAAACACACACACTAAGTTTAAGGGAGAGAGATATAGGATAGATACACAAACCCTAACCTAAAACCAGAGCTCTCTATGAGTTGTTCCCTCTCTAAAATGTCTAACCTTTAAGCCAAGAGAGGAGACCCCTCTCTTATAGGCAACCAAGTTGTAAAGCTTATACAACAAGCTTCCAAGGAGGGCATCCCTCCATACACGTGTATGGAGGGGAACCAAATGCCAAACAGCTGTCTCAAAATATCTCCAAAAGCAGCTGAACAGTAGTCGGCTAGCCAAAAATGTCATTTTGACAAAATTGAGTGCCGACCGGCAACAAAGAGTGCCGACCGGCAATATATATTGCCGGTGGCAACAAAAACCAGCCGGTGGCCTCTAGCTAGTGCCGGTGGTGTGTGGGGATGCCTCACAAGGCATTCCCTGCCCCTCCAAGGCAAAACACAAGTGTTTGGTGCAAAACCAGACACAAAACGGTTGAGTTCGGAGATCCTGAGACAAGGCGCGTAGCCGAGACCTCCGGGAACTTCAAACAAACACAAACATGGATAATCACCGAGTGTTCAAACGGTGACGTCCAAGCCTTGAGGACGGTCAAAAATGGGGTGTCTACAGTTGCCCCTCTTTGACAGAACTCGAAAGTCATAACAATGACGGGAGTGAATGTCAAAGCCTAGAGACGACCCATTTTTGACAAGGCCGAAGACTTGGACAAACATGCAAGACAAACAAAGTATGCGCCCGAAGGCAGGGGCAAAATGCAGGACAATGCAAGAAGCCGAGCATAAGCTATGATCATGCAAAGAAAGCTGCAATGAAGTACACATGCAACAGTTATAAGCTAGCACACACCAGACTACACTACAATGCAGAAAGGATGTGAGAGAATTATGCAATTCTCAATACGTCTCACTCGGAGGATACAATACCTGTGCGGCTCGTCCGGTTGCACCAGCCTCAAATGAACCGTACATACAATATCGTGCCTGAAAAGAAAACAAACTTAACAGGTACAATGTTGTTAGCAACATGCATGACAATGTAATCGAAAGTGCGCGACAACGCATGCAATGTATATAGTAAGATAGTGGGTTCGAACACATGCGAGTAAAGCAATGCACGCATGCAAGCAATGTGTATGGAAAGAGAACTTGAACACATGTAAGTAAAACAATGCACACGTGCACGCAATGTGTATAAAAAAAGGAGCTTGAACACATATCAGTAAAGCAATGCACACGTACACGCAATGTGTATAAAAAGGAACTTGAACACATATCAGTAAAGCAATGCACACGTGCACGCAATGTGTATAAAAAGGAACTTGAACATATATCAGTAAAGCGATGCACACGTGCACGCAATGTGTATAAAAAGGAACTTGAACACATATCAGTAAAGCAATGCACACGTGCACGCAATGTGTATAAAAAGGAACTTGAACGCATATCAGTAAAGCAATGCACACGTGCACGCAATGTGTATAAAAAGGAAGATGTAAGACAATGCAAATGAGGCACGCATGCTGATGCAAATGAGGAGACACACGTGCCTATGCAAATGGGGCACACGTGCCAATGAGAGTGAGGAGGCACACGTGCCTATGGGAATGAGGCACACGTGCCAATGGAAATGAGACACGCATGCCGATGAAGATGGGGCACATATGCCAATAGAAAAGAGGCACACGCGCCTATGGAAATCGGGCAGACGTGCCAATGCAAGTAAAATGCACAAAATAGTGCGGTGCGCAAAATAGCGCGAATGAAACAATGTAATGTACAAAACAGTGCGATGCGCAAGAAAGCGCGAAAGTGAATTGCACAGAACAGTGTGATACGCTAAAAAGCGCGAGTGTAATGGAATGCACAAGATAGTGCGAGTGAGATATAGCATGTAAGTGCACAAGATAGTGCGATGCACAAGAAAGCGCGAGTGCACAAGACTGTGCGATTGCACAAGATAGTGCGATGCGCTAAACAGCGCGATGCGTTAGACAACGCGAGTGCACAAGACAGTGCGAATGCACAAGGTAGTGCGATGAAATGCATGTACAATGCAAGTAAGGTGCACAAAATAGTGCGATGCGCAAAATAGCGCGAATGAAATGTAATGCACAAGACAGTGCGATGGAGGTGCGCAAGATAGCGCGATGATGTGATGCACAAAACAGTGCGATACGCTAAACAGCGCGAATGATTTTGAAATGCACTAAACAGTGCGATGCGCTAAATAGCGCGAGTGATTTGAAATGCACAAGACAGTGCGATACGCTAAACAGCGTGAGTGAGATACAACCACAAGATGTACAAGACAGTGCAAGTGAGATACAAAGTGTAAGTGCACAAGATAGTGCGAGTGAGATAAAATGCACAAGAAAGTGCGATAAAATGCATCTTCTATGCAAGTATGGGGGCATTTTCCATGCAATTTTGAAAGCAATCATATTTTATGCATGAATCATAACGATGCGCGGCACACATGCAACAACAGTGTATATGAAAGTTCATATTCTATGCAATAGAGGAGCATCAAATATGTACTCTGGTGTCTCCGATTTACCTCTCAGAGGGTTTTGCAACACACTCAGCTCGAGAAGGGTATACCCTGTTCATATTGGCAAGAGATAACATCTGCTGCTGCTTTAATTGCCGTTCTGACTTGAAGCAGGCTTACACTTAAGGTAGAGGCACGCTCATTCTTCGGAACACTGACCAGGTCTGAAGAGGTACATCCGGAATACAATCCCGGAATTTGCCGAAGTTGAAACACACTAAGATGCTCCAAAATTTTCCTTTTTTCTTTTGCTTGGCAGTCCGGAACCATTATAGCTTCAGATAGGTCCTGGTTCTACTGTTCTCACACGACCTGGGTTGAACCCTGCAGTTTTTGAAAGAACAAATTCCTTTTTGCACAAATGTGGGGAATGGCACAGCACTCTGAGCACAAAACTATTTTATTTTTGAAATCGAGAAATGAGTTTTCGACCAGGTATTGAGCCTACGACTGAACACAACAAAACGACTCGACAAGGAAATAAAAGGCACACAACCTAGACACATCGAGACACGCTCGGAACGACTCAAAGCAAGAATCGAGACAAACAAAACAATAGACACGACACACATACGTATTGCAAAGACGAGAGACCTCTCAATACACGAGGAGCCAGTTTCTCCGGGTATTATTTCCCACCCTTTCTCATTTGTGATTCTCACATCACTCGGCCCTCAGGCTCGGTTTTTCTCTCAAAAACCCTTTTGCTCACATTTTCTCTCATCGCACATCTCTCTATTCTTCAATCTCTCATTTTTCATCCCTCCCCTGGGTGGTTGGTGGATAAACAAGAAGTTGCGGGCTCTTGCCCCTAGCATTCAGATAGATTCTTCGTTTGTTCACAACAGTGAGATTCTTCCACAGAGGGGCTGCGCTATGATTGGGTGTGTAGCAAATCTGTGGCTGACATTGGTTGATGATGCCCTGCTGGGGAGTTTGGATGTGGTTAGATCTGTCCAGATGAGGGAATGGAATATCTGGCCCCATTCTAGTGCGTGCTTCGCACTTGGCTTGATACCTCGTTGTTTGGAGGGTGAGAGAGCTTTCTGCCCTTTGTTGTTGACTTCAGTTGTGCCCTCTTCTGGCAGGTGGAGTGCCCTTCTTGGCGAGTATGTTGACAATGGGGAAAAGACAGAAAGCCTGACTCAACTATGCCCCTAGTTCATCATTTTGACCATTTTTTATTTTTGAGCTTTTGCTAAAGTAATTTTGACCGACATGAGAGTTAGATTAACATGTTTGTTCGATTTTTGATTTGAAGATCATGCAAGTTAGGCTATGAGCACCGAAAATTTTCCTTTTTTGGGTTCAAGAAATGGTCCAGTTTTTGAAAAAGATGGAACAATTTTTGAGAAAATAGTCAACTTCAGTAAAAATTCTCAAAGATTGTTTTTGCAAACGGCCACTGCTGGGCGAGCATGAAATCTACTCTCGAGATGCACCACCTCGGATCTGAAGGAAAATTGCCCCTTGCTTGAAGAGAGCTGCATGGCAACGGAAAGTTGCCCCTCGTTTGAATGGCACCGCGGTGCATTAAATGGCAACGGAAAGTTGCCCCTTGTTTGAATGGCACCGCAGCGCATTGTAGGCAGTCCTCAGAGTGATGAACACAACCAAACCCTCGGATACAGTGAAGACAAAGACCAGAAGCATCACATGGACATAATCGAATTTGAAGTGTTTTGCGGCTGGACTTCAGAATGAAGTTGCCTACGTATCCCTTAGATGGGAATCAAGCCTTACGTAGTTCGGGGTTAAGGTACACTCGGGTATTAACCTCTTCTTTTTATGCTCTAACTTTTGCCAAGGCGCCTATTGCAGGTTTTCGACCTTGCGAGCTTTGTTCTTCTTTCTTTTCAATTTTTTTTTTCATTTTCTCATTTTTTTTTCTTTTCTTTTTGCATTTTTCTTTTTTGTATATTTTTTGCATTTTTTCCTTTTTTTTTTTTCTTTTCTTTTTTTGTATTTTTCTCTTGCCCTAACTTTTGCCTGGGTCGCCCTTCCGGGTTTTCGGCCCAGCGAGCCTCTCAAAGGGTAAAAGTGTAACAAGTCCATGCCAAATGGTTTTGAGATTGAAGCCCTCTGTATCCAGGGGAGTGGCTGTTGTATTGATTTGCAGAAAGATCCGTCTTCGGCTCTTTGAGCACATCTGACATCTTTTGCCCCTAGTTCGAGGGGTGCTTCTGATCTAGCTTTGCAAGCTTCTTTTGACGACATCTGATCCTCTTGATCTGACTTTGGTGCCTCTTGTTCGAGGGCTGCTTCAAATCTGGCCACACATGCCTCCCATCATGATTGTCCTTTGAACGTTCTGAATCCAAGTTCAAGATTTGAAAGCAAAAGGGTTGAGTCTCGAGGCCGAGAGCGATCCTAAGCTGCGCAATCTCGAGAGCGATTCCACCCATGTCCTCGCAGGACCGCGCAAAACATTTTTTTTTTTTGAAAGTTTTTAAGAAAGCGACAAATCGCTCGCGCTGAAGGCAGTGTAGGACCAATCTGGATCAAAGCTAGGGTCCTTCTCAGTACTCACACTAACAAGCATGATTTCATTCATTAAGGGCTTAGCACGCCTCTCTTTCTCTCAATTTGATCAAAGTTTTGCAAATCTCGAGGAATTCTTCCCTCTTTGTTTTCACCGCAGTGTTCAAAAAGGTTTTGAAAAACTTAGGTCAATGCAACAATTTCAGGGCACAGAAAAGACAGAGTTCTTAGTCAAATACTGCCATCTCATTTAGAATTTCTGGCACAACTGGCACACGGCAGAAGCGAACACAAGAATGTGAAAATCACTGCTGTTCATTCAAATCTGTTGGTGTAACTGGCTCCAGGCAGAAACAGACTCAAAACAAAATGAAAAGACAAACGCAAAACAAAAGGGTGATGCCCGAGGTAACACCCCCGGAATCACCCGACCTTTGTACAACAGGACTGACTCGATACAACAAGGCAGAGACAGACTCAAAACAAAACTACAAAACTGACTTCAACACCCAAGTCAGAAACTACAAAACTAGCATTTGCAAATGCTCAAAACAGTGCGTGCCAAACGCCACATTTGGAGTAAATCGAGCGCCATCCGCAGGTGGTTCATCTCCCGATCACATCACATTATCCCCCACAAGTTCACTGATCAAGTGCCGATAGACTTTGCTGAGTTGGTGCGACGATGACCTTATTGTCAATCAGATCTTGTATTTCGTGGCGAAGACGGAAACAACTATCAATGACATGGCCGACTTGCTGATGAAAGGCACAGTACTTGGTCGAATCATGGGAGGAAGGAAGTCTATCTGGCAGTGGTCGGGGCTCCAGGGGTTTCAGGTACCCCTTTTTAATTAGGACCCTCAAGGCCGCTGATAGAGACATGTTCAGTGGGGTGAATACCCTCTGGCCCCGAGGTAGATAGTCCGATGTTCGGGGGTTTGAAGAAGATGCGCCAACAAAGAGGTCGGCAGGTGCTAGCCGGGTTTGCTGATCTTTTTCAAGAGTAGGGTTAGAGCTGAAAGGAACATTCCTAACATGACGACCCTTCTCCCGGCTTGCCCCTTGATTCAAACTGCCCCTGACTTGAGTGGCGAAAATGTCATCCACAGTTTTTGCCATAACCGCGAGGACTTGCTCTTCGTTCAATCCCTCGGCTTTCAAAGCCTCAACAGCCAATTGAAGATGTTCATGGGGACTAATGCTTGCTCATGCCTTGCTCTTATCACTGGCCTCCACTTTGATAAGAGATTGGCCTTCTCCCAATGCAGCCCGTCCCAAGGTTAAGGAGCCTTTTGACATGAACTCCCTAGTATGTGATGCGGTTGATGACGGAGCCAAAACTCCAAAGGCCAGATCTGCTACAGTTCTCTGAAGATCTTCGATCATCCTCATCAGCTCAGAAGTAGTGGGTTCATGGGTTTGAGATGATTGGGGTTCAGATGCACCCATCATGCATAAGTCCGGGCTCTCTGGGATAAACACCTTCGGTTTGGGCAAATGGGCTGGGGTGATATATACGCTGGGGTCATAAGGGACGGCCAGTGTGTGGATTAGATTGAGATGTGGATGAGGTATTTGGTCATTGGGGTCTGAAGGTGGAGCTATCGTTTGGTTGTCAATGAGATTTTGGATCTCATGACGAAGGCGGTAGCAACGGTCGGTACCATGACCGCGCTGCTGATGGTACATACAGTACTTGGAAGGGTTATGCCTGGCTGGGAGTGGGTTTGGAAGGGGTTGGGGTTCTAGGAGTTCTAGGTGCCCTTCTTCTCGCAGCTTTTTCAAAGCTTGAGAGAGACTCATGTAAAGAGGATGGAATTTTCGGGTTTGGGGTTGAGTTGAAGTGGTTGGTTTTTGGCCATTGAGGGAGGTGGTGATAGTACCTACTTCTGAGCATTTCGCAGCTGTGCTACCATCAGTAGCAGCATTGGGACTGCGAGCAACATTCCTCTTCAAAGGCTCATTATCTTCTGCACAGATCCCTTGTTTGATGGCATCCTCGATTTGAACCCCCATTTCATGAAGGGCTGGAAAGGTAAATAGAGGTAGAACGACCATCTTTTGCAGCAACTTGCCATGCAGATTCCGAACAATCATCCTGATCTGATCTTTGTCAGAAAGTTTTGTAGTCATCATTGAGGCCTTTGCTCTCCATCTCGTCACGAACTCTGAGAAACCCTCCTTTGGCCCTTGGCGGGTGACTTCAAGATCACGAGTGGTGACCTCAATCTGTGTGTTGTAGGAGTATTGATCACTGAAGGCCTCAGCCATCTCTTCCCAGTTCTGTTTCACAGAGTTCTCCAATTTCGCATACCAGATTGCGGCTATCCCAGACAGGGTTCGGCCGAATAGTGACAATTTCTGGGCTGTGGTCAAACCCATTGGTCTCAGAATATCAGAAAACAGGTGGAGGTGCACCGTTGGGTCTCCAGAACCATCGAATCGATCAATATGTGGCATCTTGAACCGATCCGGTAATGTCACCATTGAGTCGGTATAACCATCCTCTATATCAGGAATAGAGTGAGCCCCCTGAGACTTTTTGAACAATTTCTCAAGCTTGCTCACTTTCAACGCTGTGGGGTTCGTCTTGAACTCAAAGGGGGAGTCTGGCAAGTTGATGGGTGTTTTAGATAGCTGGGGTAGAACCGGGGGCGGAGCCGGCCCTGTTGGAATGTCCGTATCTGCCTGGACATCTGGTGTCTCCTCGGGTATCGGAACCCTTGGCGGGGGAGGAGCCTGGTGTGAAGTAGATACTCCAGTTTGCTGCTCTAGCCTGGCAATTGTCTCTACCTGTTGGGCTATGACCACAGCCTGTTGCTTGGCGAATTCTGCTTGACGGACAGCGTCTTGCTGCATGGCTTTCATACCATCCTGGAGTTGGCGCACCATCTCTTCCAGACTCGACATATTGTCCTGGTCTAACTGAGCAACTGGTATATCTGTGCCTGCTGTAAGTTCGGAAATCTCTACCCAACTGCTCACAGATCACTGATCTGGTAGCTGTGGTACTGGTGGTCTATGTCTGACTAGCTTTCTCTGGCCTTGATTACCCTTGAACTGAGCCTCTGACCTGACAAAGTCTATCAGCACAAATCCAATGTACCTGGGGGATAGTGGAGCCTTCTGAAGCTATAGTTCCAGGACTACCTAGCAAAAGAGAAAACAGACAGCATCTCAGCTCAACTTCACTGGAACGGATATGAGCAAAGCTGAACGACTGTATTCTATTATTGATCACTGTTCCCCGAAATCACTGCCCTAAATCTGAATCTGATACCCGCAGATATAACTGATTCTCAAAAACACTGATACTGGTGCCCTCAGGCCGGATACCCAGACTCGCAAACTGGTATATGCATTCCCTGTAGAGATACACTCTAAAAGCACATAGCAAGTAAAAGAGAGCCAAAACACCCCTATGTTGGGGTAGGGTTTCCCTGTCCTATTTTGTCAGGAGCTAGGGTTTCACTACGCACGCAGCGGTTTCAAACAACCTATATCGGGTAAGCAATCTGTTCTAGTTTGGAATGGTCACTATGGATCCGAATATGCACTAGGTCGAATGGTCAAAGAGGGTGCCCCGGTAAAACCGAGGTTTGTGTTCCCATACTGGCAGAGCCCGTAACCGGTCAGCCTTATGGACATGCCTTGACAAGACAAGCCTCCAGCAAACCGCTCAGGAATAGCAGATGGCCAACACGGTGTCCTAGGCGCACCAATGCACATGCAATGCAAAGAAACACATAAATGAAATCGAAATAGGATATCACGAGTTCGAGTCAAGCTCTCTAAAACTCCCCAGCAGAGTCGCCAGAAACTGTAGACGCGCCCTTGGGCCTCACTCTACAGTTCGGACTCGATTTGTGTCACGGTTCTTAATCTGAACCAAAGAGTCCAAATTCGGCAAATCGTTTTGAGAAAAATAGATTTTTTTGAAAAGTAGTGCCAAACATGGACTGCTTTGCCAGATACAGAGTTGCCACCTAAATATTTTTAAAATGGGAAATTTAGGAAACCCTGACTCGGTGCCGAAGGCCACGTGTCCGTCATCACCAAAGTTGTCTTGGCTCGGGAGCTTGGGTACGATCGGGGAAGGTCAGCTATGAGCACCCCCTCTCGCCCGGTCCAAAGACCGGCCTCTACTAACCGTGATATCCGATTTTGAAAACGTTATGTGCTCTTATTCCGGTTATTAGCCTAGAATTACTATGTTATGCGCACAACAAACAAGTATAGACTAGATCGCCTAATTTAGAAACAAGCATTGCATATCCGTTCGTTTTGAAAGCGTTTCGGAATTTGCTACTCGCAAGTAGGCTAAAACACGGATTTCAACGAGTCTTTCTAACTCAAGCAATCCAACCTCCACCCACAGGCATTCAAACAGTTTATCTCATATAAGCACTTAGCCACATGGTAAGCATACTGTCATGGCAACATTCACACGCATGCGATATGCTAAAGCGTAAATACTTACATCGTACTCCGTGCCAAAACAATAAACTAGTTAGCAAACATGCATGCCCTAGTTCATGGCAAGTGGCTAATGTAACACATACAGAGATGCAGTTTAGGATAGGCTCGGCTAACCCTAAAATGGCATGTGAAATGCAATCATTCGGTGCACATATTCAAGTTAGATTTGAAGATACAATGCGGTTTGTATGATTTACCGAGCCCGGTGCATGTAAGACAAATGCATGGATGCACGCATGCATTGCATAAGGTATGCTAAAATAAACGTGCCCTAATATACCATCATAAGCAGGTAAATAAAAGGGAAGAAAGAAGTGGGGGTTGGAAGACATGCACACCACTCACCCACACTTATTACATATTTGCCCTCACTCGGAGGGACCGAATAAATAATACAAATTAATTAACTACACAAGCTAATTAAATATTACAAATTAACTAAATTAACGAATTAATTAATCTAAGAAAAACAGTAAACCGCCTCGGGGCGAGGGCTCAATGCATGCGCGCTCGGATTCCACTCGGAATTGCACTGCCATGCCTAGCCTGCCTCTGTTTTCCCTACTTTGTTCCTCTAAAAACTTCCAAAGTCTCAAGGATGCCTCTCTGGACACTGGAGAATCCCACCGGCTGGAGGAAATGACCACCGGCACTAGGATGTGGCCCATCGGCACAAAATATATCCACCGGCCATCCATTGAATGCCGGTCGGCACTGAATACTGCCGGCCGGCAATAAATTCCTGCAGAACCTGCAACTCACAGCAGCAGAGGACAGAACCTGGCATGGCAATGCTATTCAAGCTATGTATGCCCTAAACACATTCCTTATCATGTTTGTGACTCAAAGGAGGATGTGCCTCGATTCTCGGGCCACCAATCACACATTTTCATGCATGATGGCCCAAAGAATCAAGTGTGCAATTTTCATGTCAAATGAAATGCAAACTAAACACTCAAAGAACCCAATCCCCATCACCAAATCAAGGGACAAGGCATGCATGCAAGATGCGTTGCAACCTAATCATGTTAACTAGGGATGCAACATGAGCATGTGAACAAACAATGCAAGCATACAAGCATGAACATGGACAATGTACAAACATGTAAGGCAAGCATACAACTAAGCAAATGATGGTCTTACACATGAATTAGGCAACTCCAATTAGGCCTAAAATCAATGGCCAAAATGCTAAAATATGAGGGCCAAACACATATACACACATGCACATGCTAAGGCACCAACTTAAGCATTGAACAAACAACCTTTAAGCACACTTAAAAGAAGTTTAAACACGGACAATTAGCACACAATATGAGCTCTAAAAAAAAACATGTTAGGATATGGTGCCAAACCAACCCAAATGAGACAAGCATAAGCATGCAAGTATGGCCCAAGTGCTCAAGGCTAGTCAAAGGGCATTGAACTACACTTGACAAGACTTAACATGGCAAGAATTAAGCAACTAAAATCAGAGTTTTAGCACACAAAATCAAGCCCAAAGGACCACTTAGATGGCACCTAAATGGTTTGAATTCAAAGGCATGCATAATGGTCAAAACATAAGGCATACAACACATGCTCTCAAAGCAATAAAGAGGCAACTAAGGCAGACATATGAGCATGCCAAAGGGACTGAAATTACATGTTGGGTGGTTCCAAACCACCAAAATGATGCAAGCAACACATGCTACACATTCACATACTTGAGGCATACAAGCCCGGCAAGCCATAAATGCAAAGGAGCTATACTAATCATGCCAAAATCGATCCAAACAACTATGGACAGACCTAAAGCATGGCAAAGTAGGCACAAAACATTCATAAGTCTAAGCCTAAAACATGCTCAAACGAAGGCTAACAACCTAAGGCATGTTAAGGGATCGATGAGGCATTACATGGCAACTATGCTAAGCATGCATGGAGTACCAAAACCAACTTAATACAAAGTTATAACATGGCAATATAGGCATAAAATACAGCCATGGCATGCTCAACACGCACTTGAACAAAGACTTCCTTAAGAGACCAAAAACGGTCCCTTTCAAGGACAACAAGGAGAGGGGGTGGCCCTCCCCTTTTGGAGACTTCAAGGCACCATCTCCACCACTGAAATCCCTCAAGATTTCAGTGGTGAAGAGGCCCAAACACAAAAGTCTCGAAACTTGCACAAAATAGCACAAAATGAGGGCCTTTCAAGGCCTAAGGGTGGTCAAACACGCCCAAACCACAAAACACTCTTAATAAACAATCAAGAGGGCCTAAAAACAGAACTTTTTTATGTTATACACTAAACACAAAAACAGCTCTAAGATAGGTAGAAATATGATGCAAAAATGGGGAATAAAAGGCTAGTTTCTTACCCTTGTTGACCACCTTCACAAATGTTGATGTTGTTGCCTCCTTGAGCTTAAATCCAATCAAAAATAGCAAGAACAAGCCCTTGGAACCTCAGTAGCCAAAGGAAGGTGAAGCACTAGGTGCTTGTGTGCAATAGTAAGACAAAACACACACACTAAGTTTAAGGGAGAGAGATATAGGATAGATACACAAACCCTAACCTAAAACCAGAGCTCTCTATGAGTTGTTCCCTCTCTAAAATGTCTAACCTTTAAGCCAAGAGAGGAGACCCCTCTCTTATAGGCAACCAAGTTGTAAAGCTTATACAACAAGCTTCCAAGGAGGGCATCCCTCCATACACGTGTATGGAGGGGAACCAAATGCCAAACAGCTGTCTCAAAATATCTCCAAAAGCAGCTGAACAGTAGTCGGCTAGCCAAAAATGTCATTTTGACAAAATTGAGTGCCGACCGGCAACAAAGAGTGCCGACCGGCAATATATATTGCCGGTGGCAACAAAAACCAGCCGGTGGCCTCTAGCTAGTGCCGGTGGTGTGTGGGGATGCCTCACAAGGCATTCCCTGCCCCTCCAAGGCAAAACACAAGTGTTTGGTGCAAAACCAGACACAAAACGGTTGAGTTCGGAGATCCTGAGACAAGGCGCGTAGCCGAGACCTCCGGGAACTTCAAACAAACACAAACATGGATAATCACCGAGTGTTCAAACGGTGACGTCCAAGCCATGAGGACGGTCAAAAATGGGGTGTCTACACCTAGTCATGCTGTACTTTCTCTCTTATTGTAGCACTTTGTCATGTTCTTCTAATTATGTTGTGAGATAAAAAGTAAGTGCTAATACTAATTCTTCATGGCATGTCTATGATGGAAGATTTATTTAGTTATGATATATTCATTGGAATACGATGTTCAGTCTAAGTAAAGCTAATACAATTTCACCTACACTTAAGAAGAAGCTTGTATAATCGTAAAATAGGACAAATAGGACGTTCTACTATCGACAAATCATTTTTGGCAAAATTTTGATATGTTATCTTCACAGTAGATTTCCGAACTTAGTTGCAAACAAGTGATTTCCGAACTTTAATATATGTTGCAAATAAGTGAAAACTAAAAGATAGGTTGAAAAGATGGACAATAATTGAATGATGATAAAAGACACTCAATTCCATTGTTGAGTATTTTTGTTTATTTAGTGTCCATTCCTACGTTAATCTTTGCTTGATTTGTAGGGTTCAAAAGATGGACAAGAGTCGGATGATGATAAAAGATAGGTTGAAAAGTAAAAAGTATCAACAAGGTGTTAAGTCATTTATTGGCTTTGCTACGAAGGATTTAGGCCCACACGATGACATTCATTATCCATGTGTCGATTGCTTGAATGGCACAAAACATAGTCGACAAGTTATATGGCTGCACTTAATTCGCAGAGGAATTGTGTGTTCTTATAGAACTTGGGTGCACCATGGGGAACATGTTCCATTGTGTCATGATCAGCCTAGTGTCAAGCGATGATGGTGAAAGAGATGGAGCTATAAATTTTGACAATGACAATAATTTGGGCAAGTTGTCTATTATGTTGGAAGAGATTTACATGAGTGGCCTCATGGATGATCATATCGACGAAGAACCTAATAGCTCGGAGAGAGAAAATTTATTGAAGTTCATTAGGTTGTTTGATGATGCTTGATGCAAAGTTTACCTGGAGTGTGAAAAGTTCTCTGTGGAACCACAAAATGTAAGGTTAGGGCTTGCCATAGATGGTTTCAATCCGTTTGGAAATATGAGCACATCGTATTGCATGTGACCCGTAATCTTAATGCCTTACAATCTTCTCCTGTGGAAGCGTATGAAAGAGCCATTTATGATGATGTCAATGCTTATTCCCAATCCATCCGCCCCTGGATGTTTATTTGTAACCATTAGTGAAGGAGTTAAAGAATTTGTGAGAGCATAGTGTGCAAACATCTAATGCCTCAAACGGTCAAATATTTAAAATGCATGCAGCAGTCATGTGGACCATCAATGACTTCCCCGCATATGGTACCATGTTTGGTTGGATTACAAAGGGTTACTTGGCTTACCCTAATTGTAACATGGATGCATCATCTTAGCGTTTGTGAAGTAAGATAGGGTATATGTGTGACACCCGATTTTTTCTTTTAAAATTTCAATAAATAGAACTCAAAAATAAATAAATCAATCAATAATAATAATAAATAAATAAATAGGAAATTGGGAAGTTATCAATTAAATTGTTTGCGAGACACCACACATTAAATATTTTAGTAAGTGGTAAGTGATGTTTTATAGTTTGGTAGCGAGGTTTTTAGACGTGAACCCAACGTATAATCATAAGTAATTTTAGGACTCATAAAAGGAATCATCATCTTTAGATTTGAATTTTTAATAATAATAATAAAATAAAAAAAGGGGGGGTGATTTGTCGCCATCCTAATGCATAGGATGGTGACTAAGTAACTAAGTGCTTCACCAACTTGCCACGTATTAGTCATAGGGAAGAGCAAGTGGACACATGTTTAACAAGTGGCCAAACCTAGCAAAACATGCTGATGAATGATACAAGTTATTGCCTATAAATAGGGAAGTAGTGTACTGAGTTTCAACAAGAAAACAAAAAAAAAAAAAACATTCTTAGTGTATTCAGTGAGCTCCGAAAGGTGAGGAATCGTAGTAGCAAAATTTAAAAGCTAAGAGTCAATCTTAAGGTGAGTTTTATTATACCTTGAGTTACTATAATATGTTTTCTACATGTCTTAAGTTACCATAATATATTTTACAAATGTTTTGAGTTACCACAATTTATTTGATATAAATTATATTTTATGGTTAGGTTAATGTTTCAATTACGTGGATTATTTTCTGAATTCTATTTGCATAAATTAAAACCCATGGATATGTTTGTTTAAATTTTAGAGATTATTTGACAATGAACTTGTAAACAATTATTTTCTGTAAGTACTACCGCGGGAGTTCCATGCCTTGGGGGACTTAAATAACCATTGGCCCCTGTTTGACCACTTTCTGGTCCCCTGTTTGTCATGGATCCATTGACCCCTGTAGTGATTGTCACTTAGTGACCCCTGTTCTGTTCTGTTATATACCGTGGTTATAGTTAATTATTTCAGTTTCTGGCACTTAATTAATTTGTGTATTCAACTCAAATTATGTTAATGTTTTAGTAAATAATTATCCATGGCCATTTTGTACCATAATACTCACAGTATAATATTTCTCACTCTGCTATGTGCTTATGGCTGTTACCCTTTCAGGTGACGAGGTTTAGCGGGATCAAGATAGAAAATGAATCGTTGTGTTGTTTTTTTCTTAAATCTTTTTTTATTTCTGTCTATTTTGTTTTGAACTCTTGTAATACAATAAAGTTCAAATGACTATGTTTTGTTTCCTTTTAAATAAGCAGTTGATACCCAATTATTTTATTTAATTCATCCGCTTGCGCTGCGACTACAAAATTATTTGAAATTTTTATTTTTATCTTGTTACGACACCGAGCCCTTGGGTACCAGGCTTGGGTCGTGACAAAAGTGGTATCAGAGCAACGGTTTTTTTTTTTTTTTTAAAAAAATAGTTTTAAGTTTTTGAATTTTTCTGTATAATTTTCACATTATTTGAATTGAAAATTTTTACAAAAAAAAAAAATTATATATATAATATATTCAAAAAAAATTTTTTGTGTTATTTGATATTAGGTGATATGTCTAACACAAGTAAACCATGTTACAATGTCTAGGCTAAGTTTTCCTGTGTTGTAGGAAATGGCCAATCTCATGGAGTTGTTTTGGTTCGAGCCCCCAGGAGTTCATTTTGTCCCAAACTTATTAGAGGGCCGGGGTGATTCGGAGAGTCTTGTTAGGCAAGCCCACCCCGCGCTAGACCGACTCATGGGACGACCCGTGTATTTGCAGGCCGACCCCGATGAGGATTTCTTATTTTGGAGACTTAGCCGAGGCAGCACTCGTGAGAGATATATAGGGCCGACCCGCGTCATTGGCCTTGCTCCGTACTTAGAGTAGCCGCATTTTCTGGTCGCACTTCTACCCCTAGGCTTTGCGGAACGGAGGGGACACGCATATCCTAGCAGCCATATCCGCACCACGACACCCCCTCCACAGCATATTGTCCATACCTCAGCTGTGGACTTCACTAATAGTGCATCATACTTGGAGGTACCAGTACGAATTACCGGACGAGAATTTTGGGGTTATGATCACGGTGCTCCTGTCTACATAGTTCAGGTGGTATGGAGTTGTTTTGGGATAGAGCACAGTGGGTGGGAGTTCGAATCCCTCATGCAGAGTGAGTTTGCAGAGTTATTCCATGGGTCAGTATTCCGGAGTCAGTTCTCATGGTGGTGGCCTAACAGCCCCTTCTAGATGATCCTTTTATGACCTGACGGTGATTAGCCTAGTCCAATTTTGTATCAGTAGGATTAGACACTAACACCTGACCGTTATATAAGTGTGTTGTACTTGTATCTTTTCCTTATATAAGTAAAACCGGTATTATGTAAGTAATGTAAGTATATGTTGTTATGATATCATAGATATAATATTGCGATAATAATTTATTCGAAAAAAAAAAAAGAAGAAGAAGAAGAAGAAGAAGAAGTCCACTAACCATTTTCACCTTGTAGTGATGGCTAATGATGGAAATGGAACCGAATCATCGGTCAATGGTGCTGATCAAATAGAGCAAATCATGGAAAGAGCAGTTATTAGTTTTCTGCGAGCCCTACAAACCAACGTTAACAACGGATTGACTGAACGACGAGAAGAGCCAACTACTATAAAACAATTCCAGGACTTGAAACCTACCATATTTACCGGCAGCACAAACCCACTAGTGGCAGAAGCTTGGGTTAGAGATATGGAGAAAATTTTCCGCGCGCTGCCTTGCTCAGAAAGACAGAAGGTGACTTTCGCCACATTCACCTTCAAAGACGATGCACAAGAATGGTGGCTACTTACCTTGGTGAAAGAAGATATTGTGACTTGGGCCAGATTCTTGGAGGTATTCTATGAAAAATACTTTCCAGATTCGCTGCGGGAACAAAAGGCGTCGGAATTCATACATCTAATGCAAGGAACCATGATAGTGGCCGAATATGAAAGCAAGTTCACGCAACTAGCCCGATTCGCGACATACGTCATCCCCACCGAAGCTCGAAAAGCCAGAAAATTTGAAGTGGGATTGGATCCTGAAATTAAAGACAGGTTGGAGGTTTTGAAACTACCAACCTATGCGGAGGTGGTAGATCGAGCATACATTGCGGAAAAAGGGATTAAAACCTTGCGTTCCGGGGAACCAAGCCAGAAGAAGCGATTGTGGGAAAGAGATAACAAAAGGCCCGGTTCCGCACCTCCCAAGAAAATAAATACAGGCACAACCAATTCAACCGGTTCAAGCAATCAAGGTCCTACAAATCCCAGAGGTGACACCATTCCAGCTTGTACTACCTATGGAAAGACTCATTGGGGGCAGTGCCGTCGAGATACGGGAGCATGCTTTAAATGTGGCCAAGTTGGCCATTTGCTGAGAAATTGTCCAAAGCTCGTCAGCCCCTTTGAACCAGTCCGAAAACCCACGATACCTGGAGGAGTGAGAAAGGACCAAAAAGGCCAAGGAAGAGCCTTTGCCTTAGTACCTAGAAACCCAGAAGTTACAGAGAACGTCGTGTCAGGTACACTTTCTGTTTGTGGTCACTTAGCCCATGTTCTCTTTGACTCTGGCTCAACTCATTCTTTTGTTGCACCACACTTTGCTACCAAGTTGGCATTAACACCCAAACCCTTAGGATATGTATTATCTGTGTCTTTTCCTTCTGGTAATTCTGCCCTTAGTACTAATGTGTACAAATCTTGTACTATATCCTTAAAAGGTGAAACCTTACATGTAGATTTGATTCCCCTCTGCATTAGTACCTTTGATGTGATCTTAGGAATGGATTGGTTAGCTGCCAATCGTGCCTCCATCGATTGTGAAGCCAAAAAGGTCTTTCTCCGGTCACCAAACCAACTCGAGCTTATCTTCGAAGGAACTGGAGCCTCTCTCCCTCCATGTATTATATCCTTCATGACAACCCAATGACTACTAAGAAAGGGTTGTTGTAGTTGTATCTGTTATGTGATCAATACTCAACAAGAGACCCCCACACTTGATGCAATCCCTATGGTTCGAGAGTTCCCGGATGTATTTCCTGAAGACCTGCCTGGTACCCCAGTTGACCGAGAAATTGAATTCACCATTGAAACCCAACCTGGTGCACAACCAATCTCGAAGACCTCTTACCGCATGTCCATGACAGAACTGAAATAACTAAAAACCCAACTCCAAGAACTACTGGACAAAGGCTTCATCCGACCAAGTACCTCACCATGGGGAGCTCCGGTATTGTTCGTAAAGAAAAAGGATGGTACAATGAGGCTATGCATCGATTACCGGGAGCTGAACAAAGTCAGCATCAAGAACCGGTACCCTCTACCACGAATTGACGACTTGTTTGATCAACTGCAAGGCGCCCAAGTATTCTCAAAAATTGACTTACGTTCTGGTTACCATCAACTAAAAGTCAAAACAGAAAGTATTGAAAAGACTGCCTTCAGAACTCGTTACGGGCACTACGAGTTTCTTGTCATGCCATTTGGCGTCACAAATGCTCCAGCGGCCTTCATGGACCTCATGAATCGAGTGTTCAAACTCTATCTTGACGACTTCGTCATTGTCTTTATTGACAACATTCTTATATACTCCAAATCCCCAGAAAATCATGAGGACCACCTACGAAGAGTTCTACAAACACTACGTGATCACAAGCTTTATGCCAAATTGAAGAAATGCGAATTCTGGATCACTAGTGTACGCTTTCTCGATCATGTCATTAACAAAGATGGCATCTCAGTTGATCCCCAAAAGGTTGCAGCAATTGTGGATTGGCCACGACCTACTAACGTGTCTGAGATTCGAAGCTTTTTGGGCCTAGGTGGCTATTACCGGCACTTTGTGTAAGATTTCTCGAAAATAGCTTCACCCTTGACCCAGCTAACTCAGAAGAATAGGCCCTTTGAATGGACGGACAAACAAGAACGTTGCTTCCAAGAATTGAAGAACAGACTCGTGATGGCTCCTATACTAGCACTCCCCGCAGAAGTAGAAGGGTTTGTAATTTATAGCGATGCCTCGTACAATGGTTTGGATTGTGTTCTTATGCAAAATGGGAAGGTCATTGCATATGCCTCCCACCAACTAAAGACTCACGAAAGAAACTATCCAACTCATGATCTAGAGTTGGCTGCGGTGATCTTTGCTCTCAAGATCTGGCGTCATTATCTCTATGGTGCAACTTGTGAAATTTACACTGATCACAAGAGTCTCAAATATCTGTTTACACAGAAGGAATTGAATATGAGGCAACGACGATGGCTAGAATTTATGAAGGACTATGATATAGAGATCCATCACCATCCCGGCAAAGCTAACGTAGTAGCAGACGCTTTAAGTCGAAAAACGACCAAAAGTTTGGCATGTGCCCTTATTCTCCGCAAGATCCATGGACTGCTCGCCAACATAATCGTGGAACCCGAGTTGATTGAAGAAATTAGAACCCGCCAATGTGAAGATAAACTTTTGAAGAAAAAGTACGAAGAACAAGGAAGCACGCTCGATCCTGATTTCACGATAAGCAATGGAATGCTAAAATTTCGAAATCGAATTTGCGTACCCGACCTTCCAGAACTCAAGAAAAGGATCTTGGTAGAAGCTCATAGCTCGAGGTTTGTGATCCATCCTGGCAATACGAAGATGTATCACGATCTGAAGGAATACTTCTGGTGGACAGGAATAAAGAAAGACAGCCATGTCTCCAAATGCCTGCATTGTCAACAAGTTAAAGTAGAATATCAGAGACCTGCAGAAATGTTGCAACCACTTCCTATTCCTGAATGGAAGTGGGAACACATTATTATGGACTTTGTGGTCGGACTACCGCAATCAATCTCGAAGAATGATGCAATATGGGTTATCGTGGATCGATTGACGAAGTCGGCGCATTTTCTACCAATTAGAATCATGTACTCTCTTTCTAAGTTCACCACTCTATACATTAAGGAAATCATTCGCTTACACGGCACCCCAGTTTCAATCGTATCCGATAGAGACCCCGCTTCGTGTCTCATTTCTGGAACAAATTGCAAGAAGCTTTGGGAACCACTCTGAAGTTTAGCACGGCTTATCACCCTCAAACTGATGGGCAATCTGAAAGGACGATCCAGACTTTGGAAGATATGTTACGTTTGTGTATGTTAGACCTCAAAGGTAACTCGGATGATCATCTACCTTTGGTGGAGTTCGCGTATAATAATAGCTACCATGCAAGTATTGGAATGGCACCGTACGAGGCACTATATGGAAGGAGATGTCGATCACCTCTGTGTTGGACAGAAGGCGGAGACGGAAAATTATTAGGCCCCGAGATCGTGCAAATAACAAGCGATAAAATCCAACTCATCCAGCAATGAATTCGCACTGCTCAGAGTCGCCAGAAAAGCTATGCAGATATACGAAGACGAGACTTAGAATTTCAAGTGGGCGATCATGTATTCCTAAAGATCTCACCAACGAGAGGGGTTATCCGATTTGGGAAGTGAGGAAAGTTAAACCCACGTTACATCGGCCCATTCGAGATACTCGAAAGGATTGGTTCTGTGGCATATCGCTTGCGCTTCCACCTGAACTATCCAATGTGCATAATGTGTTTCACGTTTCGATGCTTCGTCGATATCTTCGAGATCCAGAGCATGTTGTCGATTATGAGAACCTGGAAATTCAAGAAGAGCTCTCCTATGAAGAGCAACCTGTACAGATTCTTGATCACCGTGACCAGGTCCTCCGACATAAGACTATACCTCTCGTAAAAGTCTTATGGAGAAACCATCGTGTCGAAGAAGCAACGTGGGAAACTGAAAGCCAAATGCGGGCCAAATATCCACACCTATTCGAAAACCAAGGTACGTCAAGTTTGGGGACAAACTTCTTTTAAGGAGACGAGAAATGTGACACCCGATTTTTTCTTTTAAAATTTCAATAAATAGAACTCAAAAATAAATAAATAAATCAATAATAATAATAAATAAATAAGAAATTGGGAAGTTATCAATTAAATTGTTTGTGAGACACCACACATTAAATATTTTAGTAAGTGGTAAGTGATGTTTTATAGTTTGGTAGTGAGGTTTTTAGACGTGAACCCAACGTATAATCATAAGTAATTTTAGGACTCATAAAAGGAATCATCATCTTTAGATTTGAATTTTTAATAATAATAAAAAAATAAAAAAAGGGGGGGTGATTTGTCGCCATCCTAATGCATAGGATGGTGACTAAGTAACTAAGTGCTTCACCAACTTGCCACGTATTAGTCATAGGGAAGAGCAAGTGGACACATGTTTAACAAGTGGCCAAACCTAGCAAAACATGCTGATGAATGATACAAGTTATTGCCTATAAATAGGGAAGTAGTGGACTGAGTTTCAACAAGAAAAAAAAAAAAAAAAACATTCTTAGTGTATTCAGTGAGCTCCGAAAGGTGAGGAATCGTAGTAGCAAAATTTAAAAGCTAAGAGTCAATCTTAAGGTGAGTTTTATTATACCTTGAGTTACTATAATATGTTTTCTACATGTCTTAAGTTACCATAATATATTTTACAAATGTTTTGAGTTACCACAATTTATTTGATATAAATTATATTTTATGGTTAGGTTAATGTTTCAATTACGTGGATTATTTTCTGAATTCTATTTGCATAAATTAAAACCCATGGATATGTTTGTTTAAATTTTAGAGATTATTTGACAATGAACTTGTAAACAATTATTTTCTGTAAGTACCACCACGGGATCCCATGCCTTGGGGGACTTAAATAACTATTGGCCCCTGTTTGACCACTTTGTGGTCCCCTGTTTGTCATGGATCCATTGACCCCTGTAGTGATTGTCACTTAGTGACCCCTGTTCTGTTCTGTTATGTACCGTGGTTATAGTTAATTATTTCAGTTTCTAGCACTTAATTAATTTGTGTATTCAACTCAAATTATGTTAATGTTTTAGTAAATAATTATCCATGGCCATTTTGTACCCTAATACTCACAGTATAATATTTCTCACTCTGTTATGTGCTTATGGCTGTTACCCTTTCAGGTGACGAGGTTTAGCGAGATCAAGATGGAAAATGAATCGCTTTGTTGTTTTTTTTTTAAAATCTTTTTTTATTTCTGTCTGTTTTATTTTGAACTCTTGTAATACAATAAAGTTCAAATGACTATATTTTGTTTCCTTTTAAATAAGCAGTTGATACCCAATTATTTTATTTTATTTATCCGATTGCGCTGCGACTACAAAATTATTTGAAATTTTTATTTTTATCTTGTTACGACGCCGAGCCATTAGGTACCGAGTTTGGGTCGTGACAATATGGCTGCCAGCCGCCACTTGGCCGAGAATCATATTTGGCGAAGAAGTAAGCTCTTCAACGGTCAAATTGAGAATCGATCCAAACCTGTAGAGTTATCGGGAGAACAAATACTACAACAAATTGATTATGGGACATACAGGTCATATGGAAAGCATCCAAACAATCGAAAAAGACAACGGAATGAAAATCCAACTTTGAATTGGACAAAAAGAAGCATTATGTTCGACCTACCCTATTGGAAAACACTGAAATTTCGACACAACCTTGATGTCATGCACATGGAGAAGAATATATGTGAAAATCTAGTTGGGACACTAGTTGGTTTGTATGGACTTCGACATTTAAAGTCATTTATTTTTTGTATACGGATGCAGATTGTGGAATGATTGATAGTATATATGTATCATTTTGTTTATATACGTATTATAGGTTTCGTGGAATATAGACAGGTTGGGGAGAAATTATAATTTTGCGATAAAACATAATATCATGTTTTTGGTGACTAAACAATTAGTAGCTAAAAAGAAATTGGGAAAATAGTTTGGGCGACTAAAAGTTTTGTAGCAAAAAAAAATAAATAAACATTTGGCGACTAAAGGTTTTGTAGCCAAAAGAAAAGCAAAGATTTGTAGCTAAAAGAAAATCAAACATTTGGCAACTAAAATATTGTGTATCTAAAAACAAAAGCTGAAGTATGAAAACACTTTTGCCGACTAAAAAGTTAGTAGCGAAAAATGTGTGACTTTAGGCGATCAAATGTGTAGTATCCAAACCGACTAAAATTTTAGTAGCCAAAAACATAACACTTTAGGCGACTAAACCTTTAATAGCCAAATTTTGCCGACTAAAAAGTTAGTAACGAAAAATGTGTGACTTTAGGCGACCAAATGTTTAGTAGCCAAAACAAAAACTATTAGCCGATTAAAATTTTAGTAGCCAAAAACAAATTGACTTTAGGCGACTAAAATGTTAGTAGCCAAAACACAAGTATTTACTTTAGGCGACTAATATATTTAGTAGCTAAATTTTTTTTTCGCGACTAAATGTTTAGTCGTTAACAATAACTGAAGCTTTTGGCGACAAAAAAATTGGTCGTCAAAAATGTGCTATTTAATTTTATTTCCAACCTTTTGGCGACTAAATATTTAGTCGGCAATTTAATAGATTTGGCGACTGAAATAATTTTAGTCGCCAATTACCTTTCCCGACAATTATTCCGTGACTAATGCTGCGACCAAACAATTTAGTCGCTAAAAGGATTTGGCGACTAAAAATTGACTTTTGGCAACTAAAAATTTAGTCGCCAAAAGTGAAAATTCTTGTAGTGAATTGATCTGGGACTTCTGCATATTGCATTATTTCCTCTATGCTAAGAGGAAATACATAAGTCAATTATCGTGAAAATGAAGTCATGATTTTGATGTGCAGATTTTCTTATCTCTTATTTGGTCATGCTTGTTTAGAGGTGGAACTGATATTTTAGTTGCTGCGTTGGAAGTGTTAATGTGCAACCAATTGGTATATGTTTAAGCTTTCAGGTTGAAGACTTGGATTATTTAGGCCCCATTTGGTTAGATGGAGTCATGGAAAGTAAAAGAAAGGGAAAAAATCTAGTTTTTGTGTGCAAGAAATGGAAAAATGTCTTAGAAAGTAGGAATCATATAATGGCTTAAATTTCTTGAAAATATGGCTTGTTATTTCCTGCAAAAAAACAAAAGATTTTTTTTTAAAGTTTTCTGTGAAGGTTGTTATTATTATTATTATTATTATTTGATCGTCAAAAGAAAAACCTTTATTGATGAACCAATAAAGCATTACATTAAGAAAGAGAAATAGATGGGCACAAAAAAC